>BMAC01000097.1:411158-422992 GCA_014905375.1 Phtheirospermum japonicum | reverse complement strand
TGAATGATTGAATTTATTAATTTTGTGCGCGTTATTCACCCGACTGCGAATGGTGTCTCCGCGCATGCTACCGTAAACGAAAGGGTGCTTGGGTAATCACAAGATTGGGTACTGCGCATAGATGTCTTGCATCTTTTACACGTCACGATCACCCTAATTTGTGTAAAAACATGATTGACATGCTCATTACCACTCACGTCGAGAAGGATCCGTTATATGGTGCTTTGCATGTTCAGAGTGCTATCGAACAAGAATATGGTTATAACGTGCCATATCACAAGGCATGGCAAGGTTTGAGTCGGGCTCGTGAAAATGTGTATGGGACGTGGGAGGAATCGGTCCAACATTTACCAAAATACATGGAGGTCCTGCAGACGTACAACCCAGGGACAGTGGTCGAGTGGCTACACAAATCTTCTGGAATAGCCGGTGTGCATATGTTAAGATTTGTATTCTGGGCATTTCGACCATGTATCGAGGCATTCAGACATTGTCGCCCGGTGATCAGTGTTGATGGAACCTTTTTGGTTGGAAAGTACAAGTACACGTTGTTGATTGCATGTGCTATTGACGCAAACCAGAAAGTCTTGCCACTAGCTTATGCAGTCGTTGATTCAGAGAGTTATAGTTCATGGCATTGGTTCCTTCACATGGTTGCAAAATATATCATCCGAGACATAGAAGGGGTTTGTCTTATATCTGACCAACATGCCGGACTAATTAGTGCACTAGAACAAGTTCCGGCATTCTCTTCTAACGTTTTTTGTTTGCGACATGTCTCTTCTAATTTCAATACGCATGCCAAGTCTGTGAGATTGAAGGATATGTGTTTCCAAGCTGGAGCAGAACCAAGAGTTTCAGTATTTCACAAAATAATGGAGCAGATTAAGGCGCTTGATCCAGATGCATTTGCATATCTGGATGGCATTGATAAGAGCAAGTGGACACTGTCCCACGACGGCGGCAAACGGTGTGGTATTTTGACGACCAACATGTCCGAGTGTATCAATGGAGTTATGAAATCTGCTAGACGACTCCCAATAACCACTATGGTTCGAATCACGTTTGCCCGAAGTATTCATAATTTTTTTGAACGCTTGAAAAATGCGACAAGAGTCTATAATATGCAACAATTTTGGCCTGATAAGATATATGACATATTCAGGTCAAGACAGCAGTTAGGGTCATCTTACCACGTCACGGGATATAATTGGGCGGCGCAAACAGCCGAAGTTTCTGCACGGGTCGATGGGGCCGTTCGTGCCCGGAACTTTCGAGTGTCTTTGTCAAACGCAGAATGCTCTTGCGGTAGATGGGTGAGCAGTGGTATTCCGTGCTCTCATGCAATAAAAGTGTGCACCGAATTTAGAGTGGATCCTCGAGTTTACGTCAAAGATTTCTATAGTACTGCTGATTACCTACGTACATACTCTGTCGGGGTTTTTGAACCATTGCCTGACTCGGAGGATTGGAACGAGGCAAGTTTTGAATTGGTTCATGATCCGCACACGAGGAGGCAGCGAGCCGTTGGTCGAATCAGGGGCAGTAGGATACCCAACGAAATGGACCATCCACAAGCACGTGCAAGACAGCAATACCGTGCGCAGAATTTGGCTAGCTCATCACAAGGTGGTGGACATTCTAGTTCCGGGCTTAGATGTTAGATAGTTGTTGTAACACGTTGGCACTATTTGATGTCTGTAATTCGTGGGGAGCACAATAAGTAGTTAATTGTTATTGTATGAATTTATTGAGTAATATTCACCTTGATATTGAGTATTCATACTCTAATTCGTATTAATGTCTGAATTAATAATTCATATTAATTATTATACTTCACGTTGTTGCACGTTATTCACTATTTGATTGTTTAAGTGTACTTATCTCACAGATGACATATAAATCATATTAATTGTTATACTTCATGTTGTTGCACGTTATTCACTATTTGATTGTTTAAGTGTACTTATCTCGCAGATGACATCACCGCTACTGAGCCAGCAGCATTTACATAGACCGAGGAGTGTAGCCGGTGGTCAGATGGACGACGTTCTGAGGGTGAAACGTGCAGTGCGTAATATTTTCTGGGATTTCAGTGTAGAGGATGGAGGTCTGCATCCCCGTGTTATGACAGTGCTACACCGTTGGGGCTTCTACGGGGTAGCACGATGTGGAGTGATTCCTAGGTTGGACTGTCATTTGACCACCGCATTAGTTGAGCGATGGCGCCGAGAGACGCATATCTTTCACCTGCCCATGGGAGAGGCCACGATCACTCTGCAGGATGTGGCCATTATTTGAGGTCTTCCTATTGAAGGTGCCCCGATGATCGGTGATGATGTGCAGTGGGACAAGGAGGATTGGGTTGAGTACATCTGGGAGCACGTAGGGATATATGTGGATCACGGGGAGGAGATCAAAGGTGAGGGTCGTATGAAGCTCTCGACACTGAGTGATCATCTACGGGTAAACCAGCCAGGTGATGACACGCCACAGCACGAGGTGGTGCAGTACGCTCGTGGCATTGTACTTCTGTTGCTAGGTTCGTTGTTGTTGCCCGGTACAACGAACGACCACGTTTCCTTACATTACCTGCGTCTTTTCGAGGATGATGATATAGCGTCAGGAATTAGTTGGGGTAGTGCTGTGCTTGCTCATCTTTATCGAGAGTTGTGTTTGGCTGTGCAATCAGACAGGAAGACGATTAGTGGGCCGATGGAATTGTTGCAAATTTGGGCTTGGTCCTGAGTTTTATCTATTAGACCAGAGCCCATGGATATTTCCTTCGATCTTGATGAGACCATTTACGATGCAGCCGACAACGTCACGCTGCCCGTACCGCCATACGGTGCTAGGTATATTTGTTAACTGTAATATTCACCTACTCATCTAAAGGTTTGAGTCATTTCGTTTGCATAACTTAACTTGGATTATCACGCAGGTGGATTGCGGAATATAGTCATACGCGTAGCTCTAGGAATTCGGTACGAGTATTTCGAGACTCACTCGATCGGCTGAACGAGTTGGAGGTAGAGAACTAAAAGAGTTTTACTTATATTAATTTTAAAATGGAGTTTAATATTGACTTTTGAATTGTGCAGTGGACGTTGGAACCCTACGATATGGCTGCACCTGAAATACAGGCACTCGGGACAGGTGCTTGAGTGAGAATTGGATGAGTGAGTGCCCACTGATTTGCTGGTCGGTTGTCGAGATCCATTTTCCGAATCGAGTGACCAGACAATTCGGTAGACGTCAGAGGATACCAGAGAACAACGTGGTTGATATCGAGGCTCTACATAGTGTATCACGAGCACACATGCATCACGTCCGGTGGACTGTATATCATCATGCATGGATTCAAGCATGGGAGTCACGAGAGACAACGAGGATACAAGGCACTCGGGTAGATAGAGGTGCGGGTACAGTGAGCGGATATCGCAAATGGTATCGGGATAATGCACGCCGCTTCATCTCTCGTTTGGAGAGACATGCATATGGAGGTTTTCAGCCATCAGACGTCAGCGTGCACGATGCCATTGTACTAAATCTTTTTCACTTTTCTCGCATAATTAGCATTTCTTTAGTTATTAGATTTGATGTTCGTCTTTCGGTGTTCTGTAGGGTACTTGGAGTCAACGACTCGATCGTGTTGCGTTAGATGTTCGAGACGACGATTTTGACTCTTATCGTCGTATGCACGATGTGGTAGAGTCAGTTGCCGATGAGATGAGGCAACGGCTCCGTATTCGTGGGGAACTACATGAGGATGCTCCAGATGAGCGCACGGGAGGCGTGTCTAGTAGTGGAAGAAGGAGGAGCGTATCAATTCGCGGAAGGAGGAGTGTATCTCACGACGCTCCAGATGAGTATACAGCACCCGCGTCTGGTAGTGGAGGACGTGGCATACATATTGGTCAATCATCCTATAACGTGGAAGGCGATTACGTGCCGACCTTTGGAACACCGCAGAGCAGTTTTATACTCCTTCATATGTTGGGCACTCGTTCACCGATCTTCTTCAAACTGAATATCCGATTCTGAACCCCGACTTCGCACCTGCACATGACATGGGCATTTCGCGGCCACAGTTCCAAACCACACCCATTCCCATGTCGATTCCCAACGAAACTGCTAATCGTGCACATCGAAGTTTTGGTTTATATATGGATGAGGGCGGAGTTGATGAGCAAGTGCAAATTCCAGAACCACCAGCCCCCCTACGACATCACGATCATGACCTACACAAGGACAAGTACAAAAAAAAGGCGCGGTGTGGCACGGGATCACATTTGGTCTGATGCTATTTTGATATTATGTAATTTATTTTAGTTGGTGTCGAAATTTTTCATTTAATTGTTCACTTTCTCATTTCCGTTAAATAAAAATATTATAATTTCCGTTAATCTTATTTGTTGTTATTTTTATTCTGGTTGTATTTTTAATTTTAAAATAAAATTTCTTGTAATTTTTTGAACATATTATGATATGTTTATTTATTTTACCTAATCAAAAAGAATTTTTAACAAATTATAAAAACAAATAATYATTAAAATAAATAATATAATTAAATACCCATTTTTTAAACAAATTATAAAAGAATTTTTAACAAATAACCTAATTTCCGATCGTTTTTTTTTCTTCCATTTTCGCCCCGGGACGCCACTCAGACTGGCGTCCCGCTCTCCTATTTGTTTTTTTTTTCAATTCGACCTTGGGACGCTAGTCGGAGTGGCGTCCCGCTCCCCCAATTTTTTCCTTTTTTTTTAATTCTGCCCTGAAACTTTTTTTAAAAAAAAAAAAATTAGTTCGAGATGCCACTCCGAGTGGCGTCCTGAAATTCTCCCACAGGCGAGAAGCCACTCAGAGTGGCGTCCCGACATAATTTTTCAATTTTTTTTTCTGTAATATTTTTTCAATTTTGAATAAAAGATATAATATTTATTTAATAAACCCCAATAATTGACTTATTTGTAAAAAGTTATCTGACGGAAGCAAAATATTATTTTTCTTAATATTGCGCCGCCACCTAATTTTTGTTGGGAACATGGTCAAAAGTCCAGGCCAAGACTGCCGACTTGCCTTCTGGAATAAGTCTATCTATGTCTATCCTAAAATATTATTTGTAGGTTTGTTTTTTCTTTTTTTTTGGAAAATAAATAATTAGAAGAAAAAAAAAACAAAAACGGCTTCATATTCGTTGAACTGAACTGAATGTTAACCAAATGTAAAGGACAAGCCACCAAAATTTAAGAATATAAATGAAAGAATAGAATTTTTTTTTACCTCTTCAACTATGGTCAATTTGATACTTTATCTCCTAAATTTCTATTTTGTACAGATTACTTCCTTAACTATATGAATTTTACACTCAACTTCTTGAGTCCGGTTTCCGGTAGAAATTCTGACCGATTCTTCACGCGTATGAGATACACGCTTACATAGAAGGGTAAAAGCGACTTTCTATCTATTAGGATAGGGATATAATAGTCGACTATCTTATTCCAATCTTCACATACCTATTCATTCTTTATAAGATATGGTGGAAACTCTTGCCCAAAACCCACCAGATTGCAAAGGGAATGGAGACGGAAAGGATAATACTTCCGAAAAATTCATAATACTATAATACCAGTGCGGAAAATCATCCCCTGCGATTATCTTCCTTCCGAAAAAAGATAATACTATAATACCAGTTACTCGATTGGACCAATTGATCGGAAAAAACGGCGCCGCCTTCATCGTTCAATGCTAAACCCTAACACCAGGCCTCCCAAAAACGATCTCGGCTCAGGTGTAGATTATACGGTTCGCCCCCGATCCCCGGGTCGCCCTGACAGGCCTCAACAACCTGGCGGACTCCAGCAACAACCGCTGCGCAATGTTCCGCTGCGTGATGGATTTGATCGCTGAATGCATAATATCATGAAAAATGGATACAAATTTTTGACTGCTACTTAGTATCGGCAATAGTTCTGAAAAAGTATCTAAAAATATCAAATTTAGGTGTTTGTACCCTGTCAAAGTAAGGAACCATGACATATATGTTTGGAATAGATTCCATTTTGAGAGAGTTGAAAAAGCAATCGTTGAAAAGTTCTATACATCTGCCCTTTCTCAACGCGTTTCTTTAGACAAAGACGCCTACAGCTCCAACGCCACCGCCATCGCCACTGTGTGTGGCTTCTACGGAGTCTCACTCAGATTCACCATCGACCCCAACACGGATTGCAAATAGTAATGCATCAAGTTAATCAGATTCCCCAATTTCTTTCTCTATAGAAATTATCTTTCTCTGTTTAACTGCAAATAGTAATGCATCAAATTAATTTCAGACTCCTCATTAGAAATTATATCAACGATTTATTTAACTGCTGGAGATGAGATTTATAACATGATGATCGTTGACCAAGATGAGACTTTTTTCTAGCGTTAATGTGAAGATCTTTTTCTTCTGAAAATTAATATAATATAAACAGTGAATTTTCGGTTTTATCCCTCTATGTAAGCGTGTATCTCACACGCGCAAAGAACCGGTCAGAATTTTCACCAGAAATCGAACTCAGGAGGTTAAGTGTAGAATTCGTATAGTTTAGGAGGTAATTTATACGAAATAAAAGTTTAGGAGACAAAATGTCAATTGATCATAGTTCAGGAGGTAAAAAAAAATCTCATCAAAGAAATCGTGTTTTAACTAACTATAAAATAACCCGGAAAGAGTGATGATTCTTGAAAGGGCAACACTCTTATCAAGTCGGATTAACGGATTACTCTTTATACCAATACATTATAGTAAAAAACTAATATATTATAATAAAAAATTAATATATCATAATACCAATATATTATAGTATACAAACCAATACATCATAGTACGAGTCAGAGACTTAAGATAAATCCATATTTTCGAGTACAAAAACTAATATATCATAGTACATGAACTAATATATTATAGTATAGGGTCAGATAACCTAACGTGTCATAACCCGTTAATTTAGCCTAACGCAAATGTTCGCGTTTCGAAAATGATTACGGGCCATAAATGCACCATAACCCCACATCTTGTATTTATATTTATTGATCTGACACACTATATTTCTCCTCAGTTAATTAATATTTATAATTAAGTGAGAAATAATATATTTTCAGTATATAAATACTAATAATAATCAGTCTGGAGCTAGGAATTTTTAATGTCGGTACACAAACTCATAAATTCATATTATATAATTTCACACTTACGCAAGCAGTATAATTTTTTTTAATATATTCTCAATTATAAAAGAAATTATATCAATATCTATGTATAAATACACTACTTAATTATGCGATCAAATTTCAAACTATGATCTCATATAAAAGCTTACACACAACCTCCTAATTAAATTAAATTCAACCCAACCCAACCCAACCCAACCCAACAAGCATTATGAAATAAAACCTCTACCCCAGAACTCTCTTTTTTCTTTTATTTCTCTTTTTATCTTAACCTCACATCCCATTCATCTCTCTAATTACTTTTGTAACTCATACAACAACATCCAACATTTGCATCAAAATATAGAAGAAGGGCAACAAATTTAAGGAAAGTCTCAATTAATTTAACCCTAAATTTCACAATAAAGGGAATATTAAAACTTATTTGAAAAGAAATTAGGGCCCATTTTCTCCGCTACTAGTCGAGACCAAAAAAATTGTTGCCTATCATTTTGAAGAAAAGAAACTGAAGCGAGTTTTATTTGTCGTTCGCAAGAAGCTTCAAGTGTCTAATTTTGCCTCTTTTGCCTTTTTATATTTTTTTTACTGTGATGTTTTTGGTTTGGATGGGCAAATAATAATTTAATTGTGTAAAATAATTTTATATTTTTGTAAAATGGTTTCCTGAGATGTTAATGATTTTTCCAGATTTTATATTTGGATTAATTGTAAAATGTCGTGTAAATATATAAATATTATATATGCTATATTTTTTTAGGGGGCGGTGACCACTACCCGTAAAAAGTAAAACTTCATTTAGCAAACATTGATATTATGATTTCTTGATTCTAGTTGCTTGTACTAAGGGCATTATTTCGCCTAGAAAATACACCAAGAACACTTGCTCTTTTTTTTAAGAATATCCCGACCTCTGTTCCAATAAAGATACGTTAAAAAGGATTACTGGAAACTTTTCGCTGAAAATCTCTTCGATGCTTAATTCAGTTAAACGGTTTGAGATCGAAATAAGCAAAGTCAGAAGAAAATACTTAGAATATCATACTTTTATCGAAATAAGCAAAGCCAGAAGAAAATACTTAGAATGTTATACTTTTTTCAATCTTGATGCCGAGATATTTATAGCTTTTGCCAACACATACAAAATTCTTAATTAGATGGACATCAAACTTAATGTATCAAGAAATGTATACCTGTATATTTATAGCTTTCGCCAACACATCAAAAACTCTTAATTAGATGGACATGTATCAAACTTAATGTATCAAGAAATAATACCTGTGATACGGTTAAATGTAACCATATATTTAAATAATATATTTTATATTTTAGGTCTCACCTTTCTGGTAGAAGTTGACTTGAAAAAAGAACGAGATATAAAGAGAATTCAATAGAAAGAAATTGACAAAAGATATTAAAAGAAAAAAAGAAAAAGAAGATAAAATACACCAAATTGTAACAACAATTAAAGCAAATTCTTGAGCCTTTATTCTTAAACAAATCTCACTAATTTTACCTCATGAAGATAGGCAAAATCCAGAGTACATATTAACTTAAAATTTAAATAGATTAAAGATGTAGTCAATATAAACAGTCCCGACTATTTGAAAATCAACAAATTTTAATGATAGCAAAAGAATAAGAGAAATATTTACCTGAAAATCTTAAAGGACTAAAGTAATTGATGGAAACTTACTCAAGAAAATGCAATAAAAAGAAATGCAAGTAGTAGGTGCGTGGTTCGTTTATAAGAGCATGTCCAATACATGGTTCTTCTATAGAACCAGATAGGCCTCCATTATGTAACCTTATAAATGACATGGCATTCATCTGAGTTTTTAATTATTTTATTTTTATTTTTCCTTTCTTTTTATAAATGCACAGTGGGTGGGGTGAATGTCATATGTTATATAGGGCTCCATAATGAAGCCCTATTTGATTCTATAGAAAAATTCTCCAATACACTGTCAATTGAAGTAAAATATCTGCCATATAAGCTAACAAATCTTATGTGACAAAAAAAATTGTAAACAATGTCTAGCATACCATCTACATCTAGATGGTATGCTAGACATTATCTATTTGACATATTTCCTAATTTTTTGAACATGTTAAATAAATTAATTGTTTTTTTTCCTTTCTTTAATCAATTATTCCCTACAATCCATATTTACTATTGGAGAATTTTTTTAATTATTTTTATTCTATTTTCCATTTAATTGACAATCCATAATATAGTATTGAAGATGCTCCAAGCGCTTCAATGTGAAAGCTTGAAATAGGGTTTATTAAATAAATAATATATTTTTTTATTCAAAATTAATAAAATAATACCAAAAAAAATTGAAAAAATAGGTCGGGACGCCACTGGGAATGGCGTTCCGCTCACATTCATAAAGAACCGTTCTAGAATGTGAGCGGGACGCCATTCCCAGTGGCGTCCTGGACCTTTAGAGTACATTCTAGAATGTATAAATAAAGAACCGTTCTAGAATGTGGACGAAAAAAAATTAATTGACATTTTTCAAAATTAATAATTTCCTCATTTACAAATAAAATTAATTTTATTAAATAATTAACAACCAAACAAGAAACGAATAAAATCGAATTTTCACTTAATTAATGATTTCTCACAAAATAAATAAATTAAGACTTTTTTCACATAATTAATAATTTTATATAAATTTAGTTTTTCACATAATTAAGAATTTTACACAAAATAAATCAATTGACATATTAACAAATTTAATTCTTCACATAATTAATAATTTATATGTTTATGAATTTATATGTTTGTGATTTATTTTGTGTAAAATTCTTAATTATGTGAAAATTAATATTTATATGAAATTATTAATTATGTGAAAAAAAATCTTAATTTATTTATTTTGTGAAAAATCATTAATTAAGTGAAAATTTAAATTTATTCGTTTCTTTCTTATTTGTTAATTATTTAATAAAATTGATTTATTTGTAAATGAGGAAATTATTTTTTGGAAAATGTCAATTAATTTTTTTTCGTCAACATTCTAAAACGATTCCTTATTTATACCTTCTAGAATGTACTCTAGGTCCGGGACGCCACGGGGAATGGCGTCCTGCTCACATTCTAAAACGGTTCTTTATGTATACCTTCTAGAATGTGAGCGGGACGCCATTCCCAGTGGCGTCCCGACCTACTTTTTCAATTTTTTTTTGGTATTATATTATCAATTTTGAATAAAAAAAATATTATTTATTTAATAAACCCCTTGAAAGAATATGCAATCACTAGGCCAATAGATAAATGATGACTTTAAAACCTCTATATTCGGAGAAGAGAAAATGAGTCGCATATTTATAGGATATATAATTACACTATTTTAATGCACGTATATTATATGGATGTTTGAGAAATAAACGATTAATCGAGTAAATTGAATTAATCGTATACTAAATTACAAAATTATTTGACTTTAAATTTTAAAAAATCTCCTTATAAATTATATTAGGTATTTTACAATGATGTCATGCTCATCACAACATAAATTTTCCAACACTTTTTGCCTCTTAACTCTCGATATTGCGGCATAATGCTATACGAAAGTTATAAAACAATATTTTTAGAACTGTGATAAATATAGAAATGAATAATCTAGAAATACAGGTAAATTAAAAAAGTGACATCTTATCTTCTTGATTTTTATTAAAACTTTAATATGCATATCGTAATCGTTATTTCGTATGACTATCAAGATTATTTGACATACTGTATTAGTTGTCCACTATTCAACATGCCTTATGTTATATCACGTGCGACGTGTAGTAGTCTGTGCCAAATGAAATTCATTTACATGCTTAAATTATATCTGTTAATAATTTCTAAGTACAAACGGCTACCTTGTAAAAGTAATCTTTAAATTTATATATTTTCATAATTTACTTTTTTATATCATTTGAAACTCAAAATATGAATTTTATTGAACTTTTCTTAAAAAGAATCATATTTAGATTACATTTGTAATTTAGACTATTTTCGCAATTAAGGTAATCTTAATTAAGGCAACTAAGAATTCCTTTAGAAATGGGTAATTAAGAGATAATAATAAAATATAGATTGAATAAATATATAATAAAAATTAAATTAAATAATATGATTTTAATAAATAAACAATTTATAGTCAATTAAATATTAACAAATATTTTTATTAAATAGGCGACAATTTAAAACTCGCGATATAAGTTGGTTTATATTTTATTGTCAAAAAAAAGGCTTAAAGGCTAACGATCAACATTCCATATACAATAACTACTTACAAACAAAATACCATATTGATCTTGTTATATAATTAATATAAAATTTAGAATTCGTGTGTTACATAGATTTGTTAGAAAGAAAAATACTATGGGCATGTGAACATCTTATCTTCTTTATTCCCGCATCCATCTCCAAATACTGTAATCACATTTTAAGTTTTTATATCACCCACATATCAAGTAATTTCAGCCATCCAATCATATTCATTTTAGACCCATAATGATATAACTAGGAGTTCCATAATATAATTAAGAGTTTAGAATACAAAATGAATAAAATATATAATTTAATTTACATCACATAATATACATATTACAAACCG
>BMAC01000097.1:376030-403657 GCA_014905375.1 Phtheirospermum japonicum | reverse complement strand
TACACAAATAAGTGTGTTATGTGATACTTTTAATATCTTTTCTGATACTTTTAATATATTTTGTGATACTTGATCAGATATTGTAAAAATTCATACTATTTCTGTGATACAAAAATAAGTGTGTTCTGTGATACTTTTAATATCTTTTCTGATATTTTTAATATATTTTGTGATACTTGATCAGATATTGTAAAAATTCATACTATTTTTGTGATACAAAAATAAGTGTGTTTTGTGATACTTTTAATATCTTTTCTTATATTTTTAATATATTTTGTGATACTTGATCAGATATTGTAAAAATTCATACTATTTTTGTGATACAAGAATAAGTGTGTTCTGTGATACGTTTAATATCTTTTCTAATACTTTTAATATTGATAGGGCAGAATATATGTCAGGCCTGGTTTGGGGTAGCTCTGGCCTAGAATAATCAAATAATTCAAGAAGAGGGGTAGAGTAAGTCCGTCTCCATGAAAGATATAATTAGTCCTCCCGATAAAACAAGATGTTAGGAAGAGATGGTTATCGCTTGAGATCCCCGGCTTAGTCATCTTCAGGGGCACTAAGGGTTCGGAGATTATACCCAACTGAAGTCCCAGGGGTGGAGTTTAACCTGACCTGGGTAAGAGACCTGGTTGAGTCCCCTGGGGAATAGTGCTCCCCCTCATTGTTGGCAAGAGCTGACTCGTTGAACAGCGGGGGCAAGAGGAAAGAAGAGGCGGGATATTATGGATTGGGTTGGATTGAGAGTAGGAAATAAGGAAGACCTGGGGTAAGGGAGAAATGTTTCCTAGATTCCCAGCAAAGAGACAAGTGGGACCACTTGTCAGAATTTATTGCGTAACGGCCCTTGATTCGCGCCATGTGTTCCTTAGATCCCGGCTGGGGTCCCCGTTAGGAAAAATTATAAATATCTCAGCCCCAAGGCTGAGAGAGGTATGTCATTCTTTACGAACATCCTTTCCTAATTTCCTAAGAGACACCTCAAAACGCTTACTGATTTAAGCATCGGAGAGGTTTCTACCGGAAAACTCCCGGTGGTCCTTTCTAATCTGTTTTTGTGGTGCAGGTCTAGGAAGCCCTGGAGCTTCTAAGTGTTATTCCGACAGTTCATTTTTCAGGCTGAAACAAATATATTTTGTGATACTTGATCAGATATTGTAAAAATTCATACTACTTTTGTGATCAAAAAGATTAAGTTTGTTTTGTGATACTTTGAATACCTTTTTCTAATACTTTTAATTACATTTGTAATACTCTGATTTATTCATTTTAAAAAAAATATATGTAATTATAGAAATCAAATATCAAGAATTATGTGATACTTCAACACCTCACCATCCAAAATCTGCATATTGATAAAATCATTTTCAAAAGCCACATTAATACAAAATAAATTTAATAAACATCTCAATACCTGCACACACCTTCATCACAGGCGATACACATGCGCCCAAAATCACAATTGTTGAGAGAGAGAGAGAGAGAGAGAGAGAGAGTGAGTGAGAAATCGAGACGAAAGAAAAGAAGAAAAGAGAAAAGAGAAAAGAGAAAAAAAGCCTACCTTCGTCGGTGCTCACCGATTTGAAAATATAAATTGATAAAATCGTAGATCGCTACGTGTGGAGTTGAACGGTGATTTCCGATCTGAAATTTGCCCGATAAATCGTCGTAGATCTGAGGTCAAAGTTAACAATTCATAAAGTTTGACCTCAGRTCTACAAAGATCRGAACAWCAAATCGTAAATCTGATTTCAGATTTAGAATGAGAGMGTCRAGACGATTCAAATGGTATTTTATTTTTTTTGATTGATGGTGTACAAGGGCAGCCCAGACGACGGTGGCCGGCGGTGACGGTGCGGGAGAGAAACGGTGAAGATGGGAGGGGGGCGGCTGGGAATGACAGCAGGTTTTTCTTTTTTTCTTTTTTATATATAGGGTTAGGGGATGGGTGGGTGGACGGGCGGGTTGGGCAGCGGACGGATTGGACAAATGGGCATGGTAAAAAGTGGTCTCATACTATGAGACCAGTCTCACCCAAGTGTTTGTCATAAATTCTTTTATCTCTCTACTCTCAATTTGTATCATATTTTGACAGAAGATCCCCCAACTGTTTAAAAAGAAGATACCGATACCCAAAAGTGTGGCAATACAATTGTGTGGAATCACAACGACTATCTCCAAAATGGATTGGATAACACATTGTATAATGTGTAAGACTCAATCAAGATTTCCACAGAAGCGTGGAACTCTTAGAGGAAGTACATGACGAAAGATGATAGCATAAAGAAATTTATTATCGAAAAAATTCCTTGACTTCAAGATGGTTGATGCCAAGTTAGTGATCAACTAAGTGCAAGAAATTCAAATTATCATTCATGACTTGTTGGTTGATGGGTTGAAAGTGAATGGGTGATTCTAAGTGACTTCAATTATTGAGAAATTGTCGCCAATGTTAAAATACTTTACGAACTACCTCAAGCATAAATGCAAAAAAATGGGGCTTGATCAAGATTTGATAGTTTGGCTTCGTATCGAGGAGAATAACCGTAAATTCGATGGAGAATCCAGCAAAATCAAAGTGGAGGCAAGGGCCCGAGAAGGAGGCACAACGACTCGACGTGCGAATCATAAGAGCGGACGGGTTAATTAAGACGATCAACGCACAAGTGAGACCAATTGCGGGTGTAGCCATGGGAATTAGGCTATGGGAGGGCCTTGTGGACTTCTCCGTAACATCGATGGATGGTGTCGAGATTATGCTAGTTCTGGACTTCATGCATCACTCAATACACCGTTGGTGTCGTCCATGAACTCCCAATGCATTTTTGAGGACAAAAGGACTTACATTCCTATGGAGGAAGCACCTAGAGGGACTAGATTACGTATCACGAATCCAAGTCCATGAGGAACCAAGAATGTCATACTTAAGCGCGTTCCATCTTAAGGAGAAGCATGGATATCGCGTCCACTTTTGAAGGACAAAGCGTCGAGAACATTGCCGTAATAGGTATGGAAGAATTCCACGCCCCATGGGTGACCAACGAGCTACAATCACGTCTCAACGTTCACAATGGTGGTGCCACAAGGGTGGCAAGGTTTCATAAAGGCACAGAATCTTATGGAAACGTGTGGGATTTGCTCGATCGTGTACGAGTCAGGAAGATATGGGCGGACCAAACTGTAGGAAGTAAAAAATACTTGTATATGGTATAGAAGTGCTTTGAGATGCATGGAATATTCTAGATAATGCTTATAAAGGTAGAATTTGTATAAAATAGTCTAGCAACATGTGTAGAATATTACTTAGTTGTATCATAGTGTAGGAAACTCTAGAACACTTCAGTGGTCTAATAGTATGGTAAGAATTTCTGAAGAGTTTCATCATAGGAGGTGTAGCAAGCATAAATAGGGCAGTACTCTCATTTTTAACCATCCACGCATTGTTCTTGATCTTATTCAACCTAGAGCAAATTTCAAAATAATCGTTTAGGGTTTTTTTTAGGTACTCACGTCATATTATCTTTAAAAATACACTTACTATCAATTTCTCCGACATTGAACGTAATGAGGTTGAAAGATTATGCAAATAACTTGATAAATATGATATAGTTATATAATTGGAATAACAATTGAATCCGATTCCAAATATCATAACTCAGTTCGGTGATTTTTTTTTTTTCATTTTAATTTTTTTCTTTTTTTTTATTTCTTTTAGCTTTTTAACAAAGTCAAATCAGCATCTAATATCATAATTTGGTTTGGTGATTTCTTTCAATTTTTTTCATTTTAACTTTTCTTTTTGTTATTTCTTTTAGCTTTTTAACAAAGTCAAATTAGATAATTCGGTTTGGTGATTTCTTTCAACTTTTTTGCATTTTAACTTTTCTTTTTGTTATTTCTTTTAGCTTTTTAACAAAGTCAAATTATGAGAATTTTTAACAAAGTCAAATTATGAGGATGAGAATTAAGTATTGAGTTAATATAGTTTTTTTTTTTTCTCCAACTATCCTTAATGCTCTCTCTTCAATTCTTTTCTTTGTATTCTCTTATGATTTATCCCCTCCTACCACTTCACCAAGTAATTTTTAAAAAATAAATAAATATAAATGTGCGTCTTACTCCTGCTACATCATGTTGCACACACGTAGTACATGAGAAATTGAAAATAGAATTGCAATAATTAAAAGTGAGAGTTAAATCAATCACACAAGTTTCTTGTTGGGTGCCGCGTGCTTGGATGTGAATAAATTTTAATAAAAACCTACAAATTCTTGAGTATATTTTTTTCTATTAAAAATACTTACGATTACACTAATAATAATAATAATAATAATAATAATAATAATAATAATAATAATAATAATAATAATGGCCGGTTCAAAACTGTTGTCAGCAACGGTTCTCTTGCAAACGATTTTATGAAGAAAATTGGACCGGTGAGGGGATTGGTTCCCAGTCCAACCAATTGAACCGGGTCGAAACAGAAAAATCGGGTTGATGTAAATTAACTAGTTTCAAGTTACCAGACGAAGGGGATAACATGCGATTAAGAATTGCAAAGTTACAGCACTTCAGTTATGTTTTCTTTAATAGACCTTTTGAAATTTAGAACATTTTCTTTGAAAGTCTTTGGCATAATCTGATAGAACGTTCACTCCCTCAAAGGAGATGAAAAAAGTATCTTTCAGAGACTCCAACCCCATTTCTAATTAATAGGCAGCAATAGTAGCCAATAAATTAGCCATTCCCTTATTTCCTGCATTAAACAAAAAAAATAGGTTTAATATGAGAAAATAGCAAATCAAATACAAGACACAAAAACAGAAGTAATAATTTAACCATTTGAACTTAAAAATCTCGGCTTAAGTAATCGAGATTTGCTTCAACAAATATGAGAATTTTCCAATGCCATTCGTAATGTGTTCATTTTAAATTTATCCTCGTTTTTGGCTCTACGTTCAATTTTTCTAACAATTAACTTTCACACAAATAAATTTACCATAAAAAGTCAGATATCCACATATTGTAACCATCATAAATGTGGAACGCAAAGAACCAGATATCCTCATATTGTATTTCAACCACTGTTAAAAGAGTTGCAACAAGAGGATAGGTTTTCAAGAAAATAGTACCAAGCTGTTCATTAACCAGAGTAACCATATTTGCAATATCGTGATATGAAGAATCATAAGGCAAACATTTGAACCATATTTGCAAATAAAACAAAAAAGGATGATTTGTTTTGCATCTATCAATACCATAACCATGGAGCAATATCTTGTACCCAATTCAAGGCGCGTCAAATAATTTGACGGGAGATTGCATTAAAAAAAAGTAAATAAAAAAATAAAACAAGACCATAAAAAGATATATATTGCTCAAGTGCATGTTCACAGCATCACCTCAAAACCAGAACAAGAGAAGCTACAGAAAATATCATCGAACTACTGGAATGAACATAACTAGCAAAGAAATTATAGAGTACAGCATAAAATTTACCAAATAATTTACGTGAACCATGAATGATGGCAAGTAAAATGTCAATGAACCAATAAAAAAAAATACTTGAACAAATGATAAAAACTGAAAAAGAGCACTGCATAATTCGGTTTTATATATATATTACTATTTTGAACAAAGTTAAAAGTCTTTGGAAAAGGAATTATCTATACAAACCCAAAACTAAACCAAACAGAATGAGCTAAAATCAATTCCACTGACGTTGAATGTGCAAATTGGAACAAATTTACGAATAAAATGTTGGCATTGTTAAACTTCAATCTATCAACATTTGCCCACTCCAGCAAAACCTCTACTTTCCTCCAACCAATTATGCGACATTAAAAAAAAATAAAAAAAATAGGACAACTAGGACAATGAATTTTATACAACGTAACTAATCTCATCAACGAAAATAACATATAAAAAGGAATTAATCTAAACATCGATAAATAAAAAAAATTAATTAATTCATCAATTACCTTGTTACGGTGGCGATGCACCTGAAGCAGAAGAAGGTGGCGACTCTCGGCGGAGCTCCTTAACGACGGCGGCCAACGATTCTGGATTGAGGCCCATTTCAGAGAGCGCGATGAGAATCGAAATCGTGTGGCGATCGAGCCCGGTTTCGAGAATGTTGGACATGTGGAACACTAAGTCCAGCGAATCTCGTGCAGTTCGTGCGGCCTCCGGATCCATTTTTAGTAGAGTGAGAAAGAAATCTGTTTTGGAATCAAATTGAAAACCTAGGATTCTTTTTAATTCAATTTTGATTTCAGCCGTGCAGAGAAGGAGCTGGAGATGATCGGCGGCGGATCTTGTTTTGCCAGTCGGCGGTGGAGTCTTAAGTTATTGGGCGTTTCAGATTTCGAACTAGACAGCGGCTACTTGCTTGCACACCTCAATTTAGAAAATGTATTTTTTAGTGTTAATTGAATATAAGTCCACAATTTTATTAAGATCTCAAAATTAACCAAACTTCTTAAGTGCAAAAAAAAAAATGCAATCACTTTCCCTTTTCCGTAAACCAGCCGAATTGAGTCGAACTTTAGACAGTTTGAGCTTGATTGTTTATTATTGAGTTCGAGCTTTTTTTAATGAACATATCGATGCTCGAGCTCAAAAAATATTAATTATTATTTACTTTATTATAAAAATCAAATAAAATATTTTTAAAGTATATAATACACCTATTAAAATACGTAAACAAATAAGTTTATATATATTTCATATGAACAAGTATAAGAATTAAATTTAAAATCAAATTATTAGTTTAATTTATACGAGTTTAATAAAAACTCACTCCACGACTTAAGTACGAACTCGCTCATGAGCTAATGAGCTGAATACCATGAATTTTGAGTTTGCTCATTTATTAAACGAGTCTTTTTAAACGATATCAAGCTAATTTTTGTCGAATTTAGTAGCGAGTAACTCGCAAATTGTTTGACGAACTTACACCCGAGAAAGATGACAAAATTCCATCATGTCCGATGGGATTTCCACATGGCATATGCTTATTAAAAATTTCAATTTATCTCTCCACCTTAAAGAGAAGATGCAATAGTTTATCTTCTTTACGGGGGTTTTCTTTTTCCAATTGACTTAATTTTTTAAATAGGATTACATGATCTTATGGGTGTTTTTAACTTTCGCGTAAAATCTTTCGAGGTTTACAACTAATTCTTGTTATTGTTCCTTTTTTCTAGAGCTCTCTCATAGAAGTTCGATTGTGGAGAATGGTCAATTTTGAGATACTTTTTTCTATAAAATTGTGACGGATGTTTTTCTTCAAAAATAAAATGTTTCATATACAAATATATCACCAACGTTTTTTCTTTTTGCTTGATTTTTTTATTCTGCTTGTGGTTTCACTCTTCTCACTCCCCAATGTTTTTTTCTCTTTTGTTAAATAGTATAATAGGTAATTAGTGGGGTGTGGTGTGGTTACTAGAAAAAAGAAATTGATTTTGAAAATTGATGAGATGTCTTTTTATCATATGAGGTGTTTTCGTAACATTTTGGGTGTCTTTATCCCGCCCTTCCCTTTCTTTTCCACCCGTGTACCACCCCTTCTACTGCAAAACTATCAACAAAATCAAGCATATAACCTAGATTACTTAAAAACTCAATTATACTTAAAACCAAAACACAAAATTGCCCAAAAACATATATAGCATCAGAGACATTTACACTGAAAAACTGAATATCAAATCAGGCATACGAAAATCTATTCTATTAGAAAAAGTAGCAACAAAATGAAGCATATAACCCTTATTCCCTTTTGTTCGGACAGCTTAAAAACAGATTCTCAAGACACGGGACCGAACGGGGGTACAATCCTCCACAGGAACTCACCTCAACCTTCTCAAAACTCATTCTCCTCTGGTCACACACCACAAAGCATTCTTCATCACCCACGTCGAGTATCATCTCATCCTCGTTCGTCAGAAACACCGGCATGACGTAGAGGCTCAAAAACGGCAACGCCTCATCGATCTCCACCCATGACGAATCCCCCGGCCCTGTCTTCACCATACACCATATCCGATCGCTCGGCACTCTATGGTTGTAGCACACCAAACACAGACGGCCTCCCAGAACCTTGAGTACGAACGTGTGGTCAACCACGTCCCGCCCCCCAAAACTCGGCATCGGCACCCTGTATAACGTCTCGTCCCCAGAATCGAACACGGCCAATTCGGAAGACCTAACTACATCCTGACCGCCGAATACGACTAGCTTAAGCGTGTCGAGAACCCAATAAAAGCCGCACCCGAAAGGGACCCCTCTGCACGCGAGCACTCTCACGCCGAAACTCGATTTTCCGTTGGACCTAATGCTCCAGCGGTTACTCCTGCAGTGGAAAATGGCGACGTTGTTCCCATCCCCGATGACCACCTTGTAGTCCTTGCTCGCGTSGTCGTAGCAGAGGCCTTGAAGAAAGGAGCTGCAGCGGAAGCCAYGAGGGCACTCGAACTCGATGTGGGACCGGGCAGATGGGTTCCAGAGCACGTACGTGGCGATGTCGCGGCGCTTGAGCACCAGGCCGTCGCAGAAGCAGCACACGTCGAGGTAGTCGTCGCTTCACGGGTAGGGGACGGAGGATCGGGACTTCCTGTTCTCGTCGCGGACTCCGTGGGGCCCGCCGTCCGCGTACCACATGAGGAGGTAGTGCTGGGGCGACCTGGGTCTCCTCGAGTGGTGGAGATGGATATTAGCGAACCGGGGGTCGCAGATTGTGCGGGCCCACGACTTGCACACGGCTTTGAACCTGAGGAGCGACTTGACGGGGAGTCGGGACAGAATGTTCTCGATGGTGTCATCTGGAATTTCAAGGCTTCTTGATGATGCTGATGCCTTGTCTTCTTCTTCAAACTCACTAACTAATTTCTCCTTCTTTTTCTTCATCGATATTCACCAAACAAATGAGATGAGATTTGTGTTGTGTGTATATATATTATATATATATGATACTCAACGTTTACTGATTACCGGTTATTAATGTAGTGGAGGAGTCGGACTAGAGTAGTCTACATTACATATATTGAACCTACACATATTATTATTATCTGATTTTTTTTATATAGAAATTAACTGACAATTAAAACTGAAGAGTATTAAAATCTATTAGAACCCATCATTTTGAAGAAAATGATACCCGGGCTAAGTGGGCCTTTATTATAAACCTCTCATGGCCAAATTAATGTAGTGGAGGAGTGGAACTGGAGTAGTGGATTACATGGCGAGAGAGCAAACCAATATTATTTTTATATGGGAAAATTATCATTTAGTCTATGTACCATTTAATCATTTTAAAATATTTTGTCACATTTAAGTAAAGTTAAATTTATTAATTATTAAATTATAAGTGTAAAGTGGCCCTTAATAAATTGTTGTTTACCTAAGCCCATATTTGAGTCGGCACAAAATTGTTGTTTTGTGTGGAAAAGGACATTGTTGCTATATTTCCGTTATAGATATTTCTCCATCTTGCCCTTGACTGCCTATCAGAATCTTCTCTTAAAATACAAACCAGTTGAATTCAGTATAAAGATTCATATTTTCTTCTCCATCTTGAATTTTGACTGTCCGGCGGACGTTAATCTTCTCCAATCAGTCAAAATTAACAATTTCAACCGGAATAATCAGGTAATGGGATTGATATTTCTCTTTTTCTTTCTTATTTTATCGGTCCAATTCTCACTTCACGTCTATCTATTTAATAACATGATATTCAGTATAAACTCTGGCAATCATTCAAGCTTTCAATTGTTTCATTTGGCTCAATCTTTGGTGCATGAATTATTTATACCGGCAATCATTCTAACTTTGCATTGTTTCATTTGTGTAAAATTTGAATGTCTATGGTTTTGAAAATAAGTATTAGTTTATGATGTTGTTTTCAATTTTAATCAACAGTGAAACCAACATCGATTAGAGTTAAACTAAAAATATGCAGCGAAAATATAAACTTAAGAACACAGCAAATTAAATTCAGTTCACAAGTAAAAGTACTTGTAAACTTGGGTGTACAAACTCGAAAACTATATGACTTTCTTGTTTACGATCAATACATAAAAATAAGAAGTAATATACGAGAACTAAATTATCAAAAACATGATACTAAATACTTTTCGCCTACATGAAAAGATCTTCTCCGTTAGTCACGCAACTTCGAATAACCACTTGCTCGAACAGTGGTTCCAAGTAGTCGCTGTTGTTCTTTCCTTGCTGTGCGTCGCTAGCTTGCGTCTTCTCCAAAATCCGTGCGTCTCTCAAGTTGTGTCCAAGTCTTAGTATTCTCTTGTCTTAAATAGACAATTCTACAATTTTAAACTTGGTAAACAAGTAAAATAAATTCTAAACACAATATAGGACACTAAATAAAATCCTATACATAAACTAGGAAACAAAATCTAGAGTTCCTAATTTATTTTGTACCCAAGAAAGGCAAACAACTAAAATAGGAATTATTGCCAATAATAAATTCCCAACAATCTCCCCCTTTTGCCTTTTTGGACAAAATACTACGACGTAAAATAAGTTCAAACTAAAATACTAAGACTCCCCATAAATTAGAAACCTCCCCCTAAATAAAACAACCAATGTTATCAAAACATCAACCCAACATTACAAACTAACAATATTCAAAACAAAACACAAGGAACGTATTGACTCCACACCCTCTTCGAACGATGAGGGGATGTCGAAGTTCCTTCACCCCGATCCTTTCTCTTCTTGAACAGCCCCTTCATTCTCCACAAAGCCTTGTTCCGAGAACGAATCCTCTTCCTTCGTTTCTCACGAGAAAGACTCGCTAAAGCCTCGGCAGCAACAACAGCATCTTCAGCCTCATTCTCACCCGCGTCGCCATTATCTCCCCCTTTTTGGCCTGAAGGCAAAAGGGCCTCCATGATAGAACCACGAAGCGTCTGCAGCTGGGTCATCTGCGTGTCAATCCAAGCAACATGGGCACGAAGAGCTTGAGCAGAAATGTGGACCATGTTGGTACCAATATTGGGAATGCCAGACCCAACACCACTAGCAACATCGGCTCGAAAAGGCGCTTGCCAAGGGAGATCAATAACTCTTGCACCAGAAACATGTTGGCCCCTCAAAGCAAACCAGTCAGCCTCACCAGTAAGCATGTCACCAGGATGAAGAGTCAAACCCTGATTCTCAATCAAGCTAAAGATCAACGAGGGAAAGCACAACGAGGTCGCAGACTTGGTGGTGGCGAACTTAGTGATAATGTCGAGCACATGCTGCCCAAAACTGAAATTGATTCCTCTCCCAAGCTTATACAAAAATTGGGCCTGAGGCCGCATAACACATGTAATGTTCTTAGAGGGAACCCAGTTACAAATGGCTACCTTGTGCAAAATAGAATAAAGAGAATAAAGTCGGGTGCTCGGCAACTATTCAAACCACGCACTCACTATACCCCCAAACAAGAACGAGATAACCTCATTCATATCATCTACAGTCGAATCACCCTGATACGGTTCAGTCCCAAACAACTCATCAATCAAATCAGGGGTAAAACTAAACACCTTGCCATGCACAAACACTTTTCCATAATTCACAGAATTTAAATCAACAATGGAGGGCAACAAATTGGCATAAAACTCCACGACTACATTATAGACAAAAGGCATGGCAGTGGAGACTGTGGAATACATACCTTTATACTGAAAATAGGCAATCAATTTTCGCTTCTCAAATAACTCAACCGGGACTCGGCGCTCAGTAATCATTTGCCAGGTCTGGTACTCGGAAAACAACTCCTCCACATCGGCAGTCAAGAACCTATTGGACTAAGGCACCATGTCTTCAAGCTCAATGGTTCGAGAGGGAGTGCCATTGGAGGAGTGAGAGTGAATAGGGGAGTCAGACGGAGTCGACATGGGAGCATGAGAAGCAATATCAGCAGAGGCAGAGCTAGAGGACGAAACAGACTGGGAATGATATGATGTTGGTATGGGGGAACCAACATGAGGACCAACATTGTCCTTCGTTGCTGCCTTATTTTTATTCTTGTCGTTCTTATAACCAGAAAGGATATCACGAAGAGCCACATCAAATGAGGAATCAGGGGAACACTCAAATATATCAAGATCAAACTCGGGCTGTGTCTTACGGACAGAAGATGGAGGGGGATCATTGGCAACTGGTCTGGATGAACTCGTCACTTCTCCAGAGAAAAAGTCCAAAATAGTATAAGGAGGGGACGAGTATTCAGTTTCAGTAGAACCTGGGGAAACATTGATGGACGCCGGGGTGATTTTCTTCTCGGCCAACTTCACAGTCTGTTTCCGGCGAGGCACCTTCTTCTTCGTCAGACTCGGAGCCGATTCATAAGGCGGCATAGACCCTTCAACTGGAGCGGCAGGAACATAGTCATCATCATCAGGATCCGTCAACACTGTGACATCCTCCGCAAGATTCATGTGATCAATCATCACATTACGTCTCGGTCCTGCTTGGCTCTTCAGAACTGCAGGTGGCACCACGTCGGGAGGGATATTGCGCAACCTTCGGGATCTCAACAGTTTAGGGTTCCCAATCGGTCCAAACGTTTCAGCAACAAATGGCAAATTCGGTGGATTGTCAACATCTATCTCGTTTTCGGGCTGCCCTGGAAATACCTGTGCTTTAGGGGTGGCGTCAAGTGGCGCTGGAGCCGGCACAACATCATGAGATTCGTGCGGCGGCGAGGGAGTCAACGATGTTGTTATAGGTGGTGGTTTGGAAGAAGAACCACCACCGACTTTGGCGCAAATATCCAGGCCATCAATTTTCGGATAAGGCGCATGAGCCTGTTCGCCGGAGCGGCGCACGCCGGCTGGTAACTCAGGAATAGATGAAGACGAGGATGTGTTCGACATCCTGAGAATATCACAAAAATAAAAAAGGAGTAGAAAATTCGAAATAGATGTAGAGGTGTGTGAGAGCTTGAGAGTTTAATTGCAGAGGGTTAATGGAGAAGTGGGCAAACGGTAAGAAAAATCATGTATTTATACTTTCTAAAAAGTGACCGTTGACAAGGAGAGAGAAAAGAAAAAATAAAAGGAAATAACCCTAATTTTACCTTCCAGCGGATTTGAGACCAAAACCGATTTTCTTTCCTTTCTGAAACAACACCACCACCCCTTAATGTAGGATACATAATCTTAACCACTTCAACCATTATCTCATTAATTTTCTTTAAAAAACCGCACGACTCTACTACAAATTATCCGAAATATTGAGTCGAATTAATCAAACCATCAGCACAGTAGAGTTAATCTTGTGCAATATGAGTTTTCACTCTTCAAATTAACCTCGTTATTACCTGTCCAGCCGTCCGAGTACAACTCCACTGAAACACTTGGTTAGTTAGATTCAAAACACAATTAAGATAATTCAAGATAGACACAAACACAAGCAATAGTACGCACATCAAGAAGGCATCTTCTCAAAGTATGAATGTCCTGCGGGATGCCTAAAAGTTATGACCTAAAAAGTTATAAAAAATCACATTATGGTTTCAGTGACTTGATCTGGTGTTGCTTTTTATGACTGATGACATTATAACTAACATTACCTCAGGTGAAGTCAATGGAAACTTACCCCTTAACACAAGTTAATGACTACGTTAAAATCGCTCAAAAAGGTGAAATTTAAAGATTAGATCAATTTGTATCCAGATTCTCTTCATCTTTTTAGAGATTTGAAGAGAAATAGCTTATGTTTAGCAATTGCTGGTAACACCTCTTGTTTTTGGACCTGGGAGAAAACCAGTTTCTCCGGACAAACTCCACAATCACCTAATTGAAGAGGTTAGTCTTTTTGTCATCACTTTTATTACAACACGACATCATCGCACTTTCAACAAGACTCAATGCATTTGGATTATGTATGAAAAGAAAGATAAAAATGCATGCAAAATTATACAGATGTTGTAACTGATGTTAGTATGTGAAGTGTAGTTTTTCGTGGTTTTTGGAAATAAAGGTTCTATTGGCTTGATATTATCAGAAATCGATTCAATTGAAGGATTCAATGTGTTTGTAGCTTGAAGAAATAAAAGGAAAATGAAAATAAAGTAAATAAACTAACTAAACTACACTAGAAATTAAAATAACAAGTTGGTCGGATGGCTTGGTCGTATGCCTTCAATGAAAATGCAAGCAAAATCGAAAGTTTAGCAAGAACAAGCAATGTTTCATCAATTACAAACATGCATGCTGAAGGTACAACCATACTTGCATGAATATAAAAACTTAAATAATGCAAAATTTCATAAATTGAGAGCACAAATAGATAAAATAATGAAAATAGACGGTAAAGTTCAAAACTTTATGGAAGACAACAAGGAACAAAGCATTGATCTAGGATTTAGTATGAAACAAAGCATAAAACTTTAATTGAAAATAAAGCATGTGAAAAACTCAAAATCAAGAGGATCTAAGACCCGATCTATGATCTAGACGTGTCACTCATCTAGATTCCATAGCCAATTCTTAAGATCTAACATGAGTTCAAGGTGTTAAGACAAAAAGCATAAAAATGAAGAAAATGCATGAAACATATGAAATTACGTGAAATTAAACGATCTAGGCCTCGATCTATGATCTAGATGTGTCACTCAACTAGATTTCATAGATGATTCAGAAGATCAAGCACAAATTCTAATACCTAAGGCAAAAAGTATAAAACAAATGAAGAACAAAGCATGAAATTGAAAGAAGCTTGCTAGAATTAAAGAGAGAATACAAAAACTTGATTGGAATTGCAAGGAATTAAAAATTCAAGGGAGTACTTGAGTCCTTCTTGAGCTTACAAACCCAAGTCAAAGAGTTTGAAAATTTGGTCTAAGAGCTAGAGAGAATAAATCCTAAACCCAAGCTTGGGTTGGGAGGAGGTGTTTTTTACAAAATGAGAGTGAGGTTTCTATTTATAATAGGTTTTATTAGGGTAAATGGGTCAAATAAGCCTTATAAGCTTGGATTTCCCATGTTTGACCAAATTTGACCCAAAATGGTCAAAATAGACCATTTGGGTCGATATGGCTCGATATGACTCGGCATGGCTCGACATTTTGGGCGAGATGGCTCGGACACTGGGTAACCTAGTGTCGGCGGTGTACCCAGTGTCCGCAGCTCTCGGCAGGAGTGTGCGGGCGGGCTCGGCAGCTCTCGGCGGTGTGACTCGGCAGCACTCGGCGTGGCTCGGCAGTCTCGGCATCGACGCGCGCGGGGCGTCGGTCGACGCTCGGCAAGGATCGACGCAACAAAGAGTTGGCATCGACCCTGCGTGACCGACGCTGGCAGGTCTCGGCAGCGACGCGCACGGTCTCTCGGCAGGCTCTCGGCGGTGTGACTCGGACACTGGGTAACCAGTGTCAGCAACGTACCCAGTGTCAACTGTAATACTTCAAATCGAGGCCCGATTTCGCCAAAACTCCACTTGTAAGCCCACACTTGACCATCCCCAGACCAAAATACTTTAAAATACCTAAATTAAACATAAAGTTAATTAATTATGATTAAAATAACCATATTATGTATAAAATCGAAAAGAAACACGAAAAATAATAAAACGAGAGAAACAACCCAATTACTTAACTAATCGACTCAATAACCGCTAAAACCATTATAAAACACGACTTAAAAACACGAGAAAAACACCACAGTTACATGCAAAATAATCACCCCACACTTATCGGTTTGTTTGTCCTCGAACAACGAAAAGAATCGAGAGTGTACATGCAATGAGCATTGCGTGAAGAGAAAAATCTTTGTACTTATCCTTATCAAGTGTTTAGTATATAGGGCGTGTTTACGCTCAAGTCGATCAATACATGCACCTTATCAAGATCCCAGAAATCGCACGCTCAAAATTGCTCATAGTAAATGACCAAATAAGAACCGGAAGAGGTCTTTATTATGGGTTGTAATGTTGGCTCTTTGGTAAGGTATGGAACATTTGGATATAGTGGCTAACACACGATCAAACGTGATCAATAACACACAAAATCCTAATTTCTAAAACCCGAAAATTATGATCGCTACACCTTTCCCAATTCACCAAACTCTCATTCGAAAACTTTTCGTATACTCACACGCTTTTCCAACTTTATTTCACAATACTTAAAAAGCTTTTTGAATTTGCTTCTTACTAAACTTAGACTTTTTGAATTAGACTCTCATTTGAACGCATGCTTTATCACTTTTCGTGATTTGTGTTGGAGTATTCTTCTTCTTCTTCTTCTTCTTCTTCTTCTTCTTCTTCTTCTTCTTCTTCTTCTTCTTCTTCTTCTTCTTCTTCTTTTGTGTTGAACGCATGTAATAATTCTTAAATTTTCAAATATTTTTATAATAATCGATTTCCCTCACATTTCCTGTCCACTAATCATACACTCTTACCTCACAATTCATGAAGATATAAGAACTAAAATCGAGCTCGGCTAACAAGAAATGGGACATAGGCTCAAGGGGGCTTGTTTGGAATTTTTAAAGTAGCTTAAATATATGGATATGGCCGGAACAAGGGTGATATATGTGCCTCGAGGTCATTTTTCGAATTCAATCATGTACGAGCAAAATCAAACCTCCTCAATTTAATTTCCATAAAAATGCAAGCAAGCAGATAAATCACACAAGGCTACTCACTAGTTTGCACTTAATTTGGGAGCAAAATTCAAAGAGTTTTTAGAGCTTTACAATCTTTTCACTAGAAAATGTCAATTATATATATATATATATATATATATATATATAGGCGTGTTTTGGACGAAGCACAAAAATTCAACTCCTCACACAAGAGGGCATAAACATGTAAAAACCCGACAAGTAAACTATTCAAACTTACAAGCATGTGGAGATTGCTTAAACATGTAATAGACACACAAAAGACACAACAATAGACTCAACCATATAAAAGCGCAAATAGTAAGCGTCACTTTGACAAGGCTCGAGTAAAGAAAGACAAATCTTGCTTTGTGACACCCGGACCCTAACCAACTACCCACCCCACACTTAAACCATGTAATGCCCTCATTTCATTTTAATGAAAAATCAAGTAAAAGGAGGGTGACATAGAATCTTCCTAAACCGAGCGAGTTTGGGTCGAACTCGGTGGGGTCCACTTAAGCATCCAAGCAATCCAAGAAAAAACCGAGCATGGCTCGTATTTCCCGGCTCCACGAACGCTAACCTCTTATCAAATCACCCAAGGTTGAGTCGGAAAATGAAAACCCTATAAAAGGAAACTAAACAAAATCAAAAACATAAAGGCCAAAAAGAACCAAAACACAACTCCAAAATATTTTTTTAGTTTTTTCAATTTCTCAAATATTTTTGGATTTTCATTTTAAGAAGAAAATAAAAGAAATAAACGAGAAGAGCTTGGGTTGCCTCCCAAGAAGCGCTTGTTTTACATCATTAGATCGACGTACTCCCTTTTGATCTAGGTGGAAAGATCACGGGACCACCAACACAATCTCCTCCTTGTCGGGAGGATCCACTCTTTGGAACGTCCTTGGCGCATTGCATAACTCAAATAAGATCCGCCAAAAATTAAACGTTCCAAATGGGCAATTGAAGCTCGTCTTGGCTTGGTCCTCGGTTGGAATGGTGGTTTTGAAGTTCCCCGATGACTCATCGAAAAATCAAAAGGAGTAATGGCCGGCTAAATCTTCCAACCTTCGCTCGATAGATGGGGGAGGGAAATGATCTCTCTTGGTATACACATTTAACTTCTTAAAATCGATCAACGTCCTCCAACCCGTTGAAGCCCTCGTGGCCAACAACCCTCCTTTTTCATCCTCAAGAACTAACAAGCCGCTCGTCTTGGGCACCAAGTCAATGGGCTTCACCCACTCACTTTTAGAAATCACAAACATCAAGCCCTCCAATAACAACCTCCAAATCCCGGATCTCACCATTTCATCAAGAATCAAGTTCAAAGGGCTAACTCCCTCAACCACTCCTGGTATCAAATCAATAGCACTCTTAAGAACATCAAGCCCTTTAACCATCTTCTCCTCCTTTTCCTCTCGATGCGAATTTTCAAGGATAATAGTCGACTTGCCCTCTTCTTCCTCCTCAAGATAATCATCAATTTTTTCAATCTTACCATCAATAACCCCCCCTCCCCCCTTTAAAAAGTCATCATTGCCCTCAACGACTCATAAACAAACTTCTTCACACAAGTCTTGGGTACATAGAGGCCCAACAGACTCATCGTTAAGAACAAGGGGATCGTCATCAAGAACAAAGGGCTCGTCATCCTCAAAACGATCCTCAATATTGACATCCCGGACAATATCTTCCTCAATGCTCATATCCTCCAAACAAACTCGTTCGACCGTGGCCTTGATGAAGTCCATATACACCCACTCTTCGCAAGATTGTTTTGAAGTAAAAGGTAAGGGGTTAAGATGAGTAAAAATACTCGGAATCAAAACCCCGGCCTCCTCCGTTAGTGAGATAATGAAATCAACAACCCCACACTTATCAAGGAACATGACCGGAAGAGTAGGCAGAGGTGGACTTGGCAAATGTCGACTCAAGAACAAGAAGTCCGGATCAGGGGGTGGGATGGGATCATTCATCGGGACAAGTGGGCCCACATGATAAGGAACAAGAGGATCGTGAGTTGGCGGTGGAGCAAAAGAAGGAGTAGTACAACCATGTCCCACATAAGGAGGAATCGGGCCCGGGATAGACATTTGAGCGATTTGAGCCTTCAACGTCGCTATTTTCGTAATCAACTCAAACTCCTTGGACGATAAGGGTGGAAACACCTCATGTGGTGGTGGAGGAGATTATGGCTCTTCAAGAGGAAACCCCCCCACAAAGGGTCTAYTAAAGTCTCYCATAGTGYGGACGGGGGGTGCATCGGAGATCAAACCTCCAAAGTAATCATAAGCATCGAGAACTTGGGCATTAGTAGTGGCACCGCTCGGGGCTTGATTGAAATTGAGAGGATGAGAATCGCCATACGGGCCGGGACTCGGATATTCACCACTCACATTCCCACTCGGAGTCATATTCGGCATAGGACTGAAATTATAACCAGGTGGGGCTCCATACGGGCCGGAATTCGGGCTCGACGTATTAGAATAATATTGTGGAGCATCATAGGCATACGGGCCGGAAGTCGGGGCTTGCAAGTTTGGATAGGAATTTGGAGCTTGCACGTTCGGATAGGAACTTGGAGCTCCATAACCACCCAAGGAACCATTCACTCCCGAGAAACTATCAAACCCGACATTGTTTGCACCATGCCCTCCCATGCCGGGTTGCCCATAACCAAAACCACCATTGGCAACGTGGTTTGCACCATGCCCTCCCACGTTGCCAAGGCCATTATACATCATTCCATTCCCAACATGGTTTGCATTATGCCCTCCCATGTCGGGAATATATCCACCAAATCTAGAAGTACCTAACATACTTAACAAAAACGCCAAACAACAAAGCAAGCTAAAAACATAATGAAACTACAACCAAATTGAAAGCCATAACCAAGCCGAGTCTTAACGGCGCCATTTTGAAGTGTAGTTATTCGTGTTTTTTGGAAATAAAGGTTCTATTGGCTTGATATTATCAAAAATTGATTCAATTGAAGGATTTAATGTGTTTGTAGCTTCAAGAAATAAGAGAAAAATGAAAATAAAGCAAATAAACTAACTAGACTACACTAGAAATTAAATAACAAGTTGGTTGGATGCCTTCAATGAAAATGCAAGCAAAATCAAGAATTTAGCAAGAAGCAATGTTTCATCAAGTACAAGCATGCATGCTCAAGGTACAACCATACTTGCATGAACATAAAAACTTGAATAATGCAAATTTTCGTAAATTGAGAGCACAAATAGATAAAACAATGAAAATAGACGGTAAAGTTCAAAACTTTATGGAAGACAACAAGGAACTAAGCATTGATCTAGGATTTAGCATGAAACAAAGCACAAAACTTTAATTCAAAATAAAGCATGTGAAAAACTCAAAATCAAGATGATCCAAGACCCGATCTATGATCTAGACGTGTCACTCATCTAGATTACATAGCCAATTCTTAAGATCTAACATGAATTCAAGGTGCTAAGACAAAAGACATAAAAATGAAGAAAATGCATGAAACATATGAAATTGCGTGAAATTAAACGATCTAGGCCTCGATCTATGATCTAGATGTGTCACTCAACTAGATTCCATAGATGATTTAGAAGATCAAGCACAAATTCTAATACCTAAGGCAAAAAGCATAAAACAAATGAAGAACAAAGCATGAAATTGAAAGAAGCTTACTAGAATTAAAGAGAGAATCCAAAAGCTTGATTGAAATTGCAAGGAATTAAAAATTCAAGGGAGTACTTGAGTCCTTCTTGAGCTTACAAACCCAAGTCAAAGAGTTTGAAAATTTGGTCTAAGAGCTAGAGAGAATAAATCCTAAACCCAAGCTTGGGTTGGGAGGAGGTGTTTTTTACAAAATGAGAGTGAGGTTCTATTTATAATAGGTTTTACTAGGGGTAAATGGGTCAAATAAGCCTTATAAGCTTGGAATTCCCATGTTTGACCAAATTTAACCCAAAATGGTCAAAATAGACCATTTGGGTCGATATGACTGAAGTCATTGTTTTTGTGGTGTTGAAATGAATCAACGGGTTCATGGTTTGGTTTTATCGGACTTCAATTCATTTGCAAGTTTCAACGTGTTTCAAGCTCAAGAGATGAGAGAAAACCGAAAATAATGCAATTAAAAATATCAAACTAAGCTAGGAATTGAAAGTGCGAATTGGTGGATGCTTCGGTCGTATGCCTCAATTGAGAATGCAAAGCAAATAAGAAAATAAGCAAGAGAATGCAAAGTTTCACCATGTACTACCATGCATGCACAAGGTACAACCATGCATGAAAACTCAAATAATGCAAATTGACAAAAATTGAAAGCACCAAAGTAAAGAGCAATGAAAATTGACGTAAAAGTTTAAATCTTGAAGGAAAATAACAAGAAACGAAGAGCAGATTTAAGATTCATTATAAAACTATGCATGGAAATTTAATTCAAAATAAAGCAATAGAAAAACTCAAAATCAAGACGATCAAGGACCCGATCTATAGCCTAGATGTGTCACTCAACTAGAATCCATAGTCAATTCACAAGTTTCATAATGAAATCAAGTAGCTAAGACAAAAGGCATAAATGAAGAACAAGCATGAAAATGAAGAACAAGTCTTGAAATTAAAATGAAAGCTTACTAAAATTAAATGGAGAATCCAAAGCTTGAATTACAATGAATGTGCTAATCCAAAGGAGTATTTGGATTCATCTTGAGCTTACAAACCCAAGGCAAAAAGCTTGAAAATTAAACTAAGAACAAGAGAGAGAAAATATTCCAAAACCCATGCAAGTTTGGGAAATTTTTGAGTGATCCTCAAAAAATGAGAGTTGCTAGTCTATTTATACTAAGGTTAATTTGGTTAAAATGGGCCAATTTGACCTTAAAGCCTTTAAAATCTCGGGTTTGGCCCAATTTTGACCCGTGTTGACCAGCAATGGCTCAAGGTGGCTTGGTGCGGCTGGGTTCATGGGCGCTGCTGGGTGATGGCTGGTGGACATCTGGGCGCAATTGCTCGGCAGGACAAGCTGGCAGGCCTTGGCTCTCGGCAGCTGGGCGCGGTCCCTTCGGCAGGCCTAGGCTGGCAACGCCTTGGCTCTCGGCAGCTGGGCACGCTGGGCAAGTGCCATGGTTGGCAGGTCCTAGCTTGCGTTTGGCTTGTACTGGCGTGGTCAGGCTTTCCTTGGTGCGACGTGGCGTGCCCTTGACAACCATTCCAGAATATTTTTGGTGTTTTGGAGCTAGGTGTTTTTGGCTTGAGTTGGGCATGTCTTGGCTTGTACTTTGGTCCTCAATGGCCTCCACTAATTAAAAATAGGAAGTTTTCAACATAAAAACTCAAGAATTTCACCAAACCTTTAATTAAAACCCTTTAACCCTTTTTAATCAAGAAATCAACAAATGAACACAAAAAACTCCTAAAATAAGAAAAGTAACCTAAAAACTTAGCTAACCAACTCAAGAAATAACAAAAATAATATAAAACCCTAATTAAAATTACGAGAAAAACACAATAATTACAAGCAAAAACAATGACTCGGCATGGCTCGGCATTTGGGTGAGATGGCTTGGACACTGGGTCACCCAGTGTCGGCGGTGTACCAAGTGTCCGCAGCTCTCGGCAGGAGTGTGCGGGCGAGCTCGGCAGCTCTCGGCGGTGTGACTCGGCAGCGCTCGGCAGGCTCGTCATCGACGCACGCGGGGTGTCGATCGACGCTTGGACGGATCGACGCAACAGAGAGTTGGCGTCGACCCTGCGTCGACCGACGTCGGCAAGTCTCGGCAGCGATGTGCATGGGCTCTCGGCGGTGTAACTCGGACACTGGGTAACCCTGTGTCAGCAACGTACCCAGTGTCAGCTGTAATACTTCAAATCGAGGCCAGATTTCGCCAAAAACCCTATTGTAAGCCCACACTTGACCATCCCCAGACCAAAATACTTCAAAATACCTAAATTAAACATAAAATTAATTAATTATGATTAAAATAACCATATTATGTATAAAATTGAAAAGAACACGAAAAATAATAAAACGAGAGAAACAACCTAATAACTTAACTAATTGACTCAAAAACCGCTAAAACCATTATCAAACCTGACTTAAAAACATGAGAAAAACACCACAATTACATGCAAAATAAACACCCCACACTTATCGGTTTGTTCGTCCTCGAACAACGAAAAGAATTGAGAGTGTACATGCAATGAGCATTGCGTGAAGAGAAAAATCTTTGTACTTATCCTTATTATTATGATGGAAGTATCAACATAAACTTGTTATCTTCATGCATTGCTCATATTACTCTTTCTCTAATGCAAGCCAAATCGATGGCTTCCTCTCAAGGGAAATTTTTGAGGGTGTTCGCTCAATTCTCTCAAGTGTTTAGTATATAGGACGTGTTTACGCTCAAGTCGATCAATACATGCATCTTGTCAAGATCCCACAAATCGGACGCTCAAAATTGCTCATAGTAAATGACCAAATAAGAACCGGAAGAGGTCTTTATTGTGGGTTGTAATGTTGTCTCTTTGGTAAGGTATGGAACATTTGGATATAGTGGCTAACACACGATCAAACGTGATCAATAACACACAAAATCCTAATTCCTAAAACCCAAAGCTTAAGATTGCTTCACCTTTCCCAATTCACCAAACTCTCATTTGAAACCCTTTCGTATACTCACACGCTTTTCCGACTTTATTTCACAACACTTAAAAGCTTGTTGAATTTGCTTCTTTTTTACTAAACTTAGCCTTTTTTTATTAGACTTTCATTTGAAAGCACGCTTTATCACTTTTCGTGATTTGTGTTGGAGTGTTCTTCTTCTTCTTCTTCTTCTTCTTCTTCTTCTTCTTTTTTGTATAAGCAAATCAAAATTCGAAACCTACAATCGATTTCCCTCACATTTCCTATCCACTAATCATACACTCTTACCTCACAATTTATGAAGATATAAGAGCTGAAATCGAGCTCGGCTAACAAGAAACGGGACATAGGCTAAAGGGGGATCGTTTGGGATTTTTAAAGTAGCTTAAATATATGGATATGGCCAGAACAAGGGTGATATATGTGCCTCGAGGTCATTTTCGAATTCAATCATGTACGAGCAAAATCAAACCTCCTCAATGCAATTTCAGTAAAAATACAAGCAAGCCGATAAACCACACAAGGATACTCACAATTTTGCACCGAATTTGGGAGCAAAATCCAAAGAGTTTTTAGAGCTTTGCAATCTTCTCACGAAAAAATGTCGATTATATATATATAGGCGGGTTTCAGACGAAACACAAAAATTCAACTCCTCACACAAGAGGGCATAAACATGTAAAAACCCGACAAGTAAACTATTCAAACTTCCAAGCATGTGGAGATTGCTTAAACATGTAAGAGACACACAAAAGACACAACAATAGACTCAACCATACAAAAGCACAAATTGTAACCGTCACTTTGCCAAGAATGCGTCACTTCGCCAAGGCTCGAGTAAAGAAAGACAAATCATGCTTTGTGACACCCGTACCCTAACCACTTACCCACCCCACACTTAAACCATGCAATGCCCTCGTTGCATTTTAATGAAAAATCAAGTAAAAGGAGGGTGACATAGAAGCTTCCTAAACCGAGCGAGCTTGGGTCGAGCTCGTTGGGGTCCACTTAAGCATCCAAGTAATCCAAGAAAAACCGAGCATGGCTCGTATTTCCTGGCTCCATGAACACTACCCTCTTTTCAAATCACCCAAGGTTGAGTCGGAAAACGAAAACCCTATATAAGGAAACCAAACAAAATCAAAAACAGAAAGACTAAAAAGAACCAAAAGACAACTCCAAAATATTTTTTTTTATTTTTTTCAATTTTTCAAATGTTTTTGAATTTTCATTTGAAGAAGAAAATAAAAGAAATAAACGAGAAGAACTTGGGTTGCCTCCCAAGAAGTGCTTGTTTTACGTCATTAGCTCGACGTAATCCCTTTTGGTCAAGGTGGAAAGATCACGGGAGGATCCACCAACACAATCTCCTCCTTGTCAGGAGGATCCACTCTTTGGAACGTCCTTGGCGCATTGCATACACTACAAAAAAAAAAGCAGATTTCTGAGGGATCTTCCCTCGGTTTTGAGGCAAAATCCCTCGGTTTTGGGCAAAATCGAGGGAAAAATTCCCTCGAAAATATCCTCCTCGGTAATTTTTTCTGAGGGAAATATTCCCTCGAAAATTTTAAACTAAGGGAATTTCCGAGGGAAACATTCCCTCGGAAAAACCGAGGGAATACCGAGGGGATGTTTCCCTCGGAAAACCGAGGGCTTTATTTTCCATCGGTATTCCGAAGGTAGACTGTTCCCTCGGTTTTTATTTTTTCCGAGGGAATTTCCCCTCAGTTTTTATTTTTAGTTTTTTAATAATTTTTTTGATTTTCCCGAGGGATTGTCCCCTCGGTTTTAATTTTTTTAATAATTTTTAATTTTCAATTTTAATATTAATTCCTTTTCAATTATTAAAATCCCGAAAATTTGAAAAAAAATCATTAATGAAAAGACAAATAAATAAACCAATTATTATAAAAATATTTGAAACTTTAAGAATTATTACATGCGTTCGACACAGTAACAAAGTTTATATAAAAATCAAACTGTCCTATGGATGGGGAGGGGGGTACTGCTGGAAAGGAGCATACATTTCAGCCATCTGGGCATCCATCCGTGCCTAAAATTCCTCCTGCTGCGGCGCTCCTCCGCACGTTGTCGCTTTTCCTTGGCGTATTGCTGCTGCATCGCCTCGAGCTCCACCCTCTGAGCCTGGACCTGGGCCTCGAGCTCTCTGACGTGGGTCCTATCATCCTGGGAGGAGGTGGAAGAAGAGCGGCCCTTGAATAAACCCTTCGTAGCAGCCACCACCTTCCCACACGCGCCGGTGCCATAATGTCGTCCCTTGCTCGACCCGACGACGCCGAGGAAAACCCGGTCCTGGTCAACCTCGCTACTCCCCTCCTGGGAAGACGCACGTTCCTGTTCCTGGGTCAGCTGTCGCTCGTACTCCTCCTGAAATACAACTCGTTATTAAAAATTATTAGTTAAAATCAAAGAATAAGTTAAAAATAAGAAAGAGACTCACACTAATAAGACTAGATCTCGTATCGATAAACGCGTCGTCATTCTTTTGGTGCGTATGCAAAAAAAGATCTTAGCACTTAGCCGGCTCACCCGTCTCCCGCTCTTGTATCCAAATAGAATTTTCAAATAATGAACATAAAAATTAAACAAATAAATATTATATTATTATAATCTAAAATTACTTACGATATCCAAATCATAATCGATAGTACATCTAGCCCACCCCCACCCCCCGTGTGCTTCGACATCCCAGTACCCGGCCCAGCAGGCTTGCTCCTCCTGTTCCAGCTGAACTGCTCGGATTTGGCCTTGTTCTCAGGCTTATCCCACTCGACCTTCCAAGCCCTAGTTGAGATGCATGATATATAAGATGGTATAAATTATATGTTATAAACAAAAAAAATCTAATTTAATAAGAAAACATATAACCGAATCGTTTACCTATAGACCTCCTCGGGGATGTAGTCCGACCTATTACCACCATGGGAGGTAACATACTACTTATACTCGTTAAGCTGCCTCCCGTAGATTTTCCCGATCATCGAAGAAAATACATCCCGTATCTGTTCATCACTATAGGCCGTCGGGTCCCAATAACAAAATAAAACAATAATCACAATTTAATTGATACATATGATTGTGTTTTTACGGTAAATATTAATAAATTTGGACATAAAATAATAATTACCTTAAACATCTCCCACCAGAACTCCTTAACCTCCTTAGGGACCGCCTTATAGCACCACCCGACTGGATGGAAATCCTTCTCAAAGATCATGTGGAGTATAGTGGACACCTTGCCCCCTCTGCTGTGCAGCCTGTATTCAATTGTGTTTTTTTTTTTTTTTGCTTACAAATAAACTTTAATCATCACTACTACAAAAAATGCCTTTTACAACGGTCAATTAACAACGGTTGTTAAATAACCGTTGTAAAGTAGCCATCCTGGTAAAATTTACATCGGTGTTTCAAACAACCGGATGTAAATAGTATATAATTACAACGGTTATATGTACAACCGTTGTAAATTTCATAGTAAAATATAGTTAACTCATATACTACGGACGGTTTGTTTACAACCGTTCTAAATACACGTAGTAAAATATAATTAGTTTAATGAAGTGAAATCAGTTTAATTAGGATTATGTTTAAAAAAATAATGAAAAATTGAAAATTTATATACTAATAAACCACCATCCCAATATTGAAGCCCCGTAAATCTCAAATTTCCACCTCCTCCTCTAGTTTCTCTTCGTCGTCATCTGGTTTCTCCTTGCCATCATCCGGCGAGCCAAATTTACATGCACCATCACTCTCTAAACTCAACCTCCCTACTCTCACTTCTAAGTATGGGAAACCCACACTGAATTTCGACAGGCGACAAAATTAAAAAAAAATCGAGCGGCGATCCCCTTTTGGGCGAAAAAGGTGAAACTCCGGTTGGTGCTCCTCCGGTCAAATTAGACGCGCACAAGACTCACCCTCACGACGTCAATGCTTCACCAGGTATCAATTTTCAAATTGATATTGATAGGTCAAACACCACCGTGGCTCTCAAGTCCACATTTCCAAACTTCATTTATATACTTTTTCGGGTGGCCTCCTGTGTTTACCTATCGAAGGTGAGTAATTATTATTATTAACTTTATTTTTTAGGAGTAAGAGAAGATTTTAGTAGTTAGAAAAATTTTCCGGCGAGATTTTTTTTTTTTTTTGCCCATCAAATATAAAGTTAGAAAATCTAACTATAAAGTAAGAAATTTTTAATAAGAAATATTTTTACTTTTTCATACATAAAATATGAGATTTTCACTATAAAGTAAGATTTTTTCTTTTTATTTTTGAACATAAATTAAAAATATATTTATTTCAGAAAATAAAGTAAGAAATTTCACTATA
>BMAC01000097.1:270184-362161 GCA_014905375.1 Phtheirospermum japonicum | reverse complement strand
AATAGCAAGGGAAAATGTGACGCCAGCGAGAAGGGGCACACCATTCACTGATGAGGTCATGCGAGATGATGTACCGGCTTCATACCGATCCCTGGGCTTTGAGTACAATGGAACCACGGACCCATGGGACCATCTCAGTCGCTTTGAGATCGCGGCAGCCCTACACAAGTTCTCGGACGCTGTCATGTGCCGAGTGTTTCCGATGACTTTTACTAAGTCAGCGCAGCTCTGGTTCAGTCAGTTGCCACCACGATCTATTAGCAGTTTTGATGAGTTCAGCTCAGCCTTTTTACAGCAGTTCACGAGCTGTAGAAAGTATCAAAAAATGCCACTCGAACTTTTCAACTTAAAGCAGAAAGAGAATGAAAGCCTTCGCGCTTATATTAATAGGTTCACAACTGCCAAGTTAGAAAAGACCATTTTCTAGATTCCTAACAAAAGAGGCAAGTAGGGACCACTTGCCAGAGTTTGTTGCATAACGATCCTTGATTCACGCCATGTGTCCCGGAAAGAGGTCACCATTGGGAAGAAACTGTATGTCCCTGACAGACCTGGACAGGAGCTTACACCAGTAAACAGAATGCTAGACCTGACCTGCCCACTTGAGAGGCATCCTCGGTAAGATGATCCTAAGGACGATGAAGCCAGAGATGGTTTAGTTACTTGAGGCAGAGGAAGGTATGTTCTCTTGAGCGCTCTCACTCATTTCTCTTGGAATACACCTCAAACGCTTACTGACTTAAGCATCGGAGAGGTTTCCACCGGAAAACCACCGGTGGTCCTTTCTAATCCTTGTTTGTGGTGCAGGTTGGTGTGATATCAATTGTTCCTGGGGCCGTGTGAAGCTTGGGCTATTTTTCGGGCTGAAACACTGCCCTTATTTAACTATTTTATTATAATTTGTTTATTTATTGTGTTATAATATATGTTACAGGTATTTAATGATACTGAACGACTACATCCAAATGATATCGAAGCAATTCGGAAACAATGGGCAAAATGTTTTATTGAAATGAAGAATAGATTATTGGATGATTAGAATTGTGTGTTATTTCTCAAATGAATTTTGGAAGTTTATTAATTAGGTTGGTTATTGTCATTTGGACTCGAGATGTGACTTGGATGTGGTCAAAACTAGTACTTTGTGTAGGCCGTACGTATTTCATTTTTCGAATTATTGTGTTTTGATAAATTTTACCTTGTATAGTTCAGGTTGAGTATAAAACTAATTTGGTTGGATGGGTTATTATTGTATTATGTTCTTGCCTTTGATTTTGGGTGTATTGTTTGGTACTGTTTGGTTAGGTTATGTAAAATAATTTGTTTATTTATTGTGTTATAATATATGTTACAGGTATTTAATGATACTGAACGACTACATCCAAATGATATTGAAGCAATTCGGAAACAATGGGCAAAATGTTTTATTGAAATGAAGGATAGATTATTGGATGATTCGAGTTGTGTGTTATTTCTCGAATGAATTTTGGAAGTTTATTAATTAGGTTGGTTATTGTCGTTTGGACTCGAGATGTGACTTGAATGTGGTCAAAACTAGTACTTTGTGTAGGCCGTACGTATTTCATTTTTCGAATTATTGTGTTTTGATAAATTTTACCTTGTATAGTTCGGGTTGAGTATAAAACTAATTTGGTTGGATGGGTTATTATTGTATTATGTTCTTGCCTTTGATTTTGGGTGTATTATTTGGTACTGTTTGTTTGGGTTATGTAAAATAAATTGGTTACAAATTTTTAGGTGTGAATCAGCTAAATCTAATAAAATAAAATAAAAATCAGTAGTTTTACATCGGTTATATTAATAACAAAATTTCCTTTTACATCGTTTCTAACATAACCGATGATGAATTTTATACTGTTACATCGGTTATATTTGACCGATGTAAGTTGAATCGGCTATTGCATCGGCTGTTTAAATAACCGATGTGGATCCACCAATGTTTACATCGGGTTATTCATTTTTTTACATCGGTTTCTTCAAAACTGATATAGTATAGTCCAGTATTACATCGGGTTATTCAAGTTGTTACATCGCTTTCTGAAACCGATGTAGTATTGTCTAGTCTTACATCGATTCTAGAACCGATGTATAAACTGTGTGACATCTTACATCGTCTTCATCTACATCAGTTTAAAAACCGATGTTAATGGGAAAAAATAACCGATGTAAAATTTATTTTTTGTAGTAGTGCATAATGATAATTACAATTTTAAAATCATTGATTTACTTACTTCTTCCATGCAATATAAACCTGAGCTCCACCCCTCTACGGTGGGACCAACTGCCGTCGTGATGAGGTCTGTGATGTACCCGCGTCGGATGGGGTCTGTGACGGTGTATGCGACATCAGAGTCGGAGTCTGCGTCGGGGCCTGATAAGGTGTCTGCGCTGGATGATCAGTACCGAGACCCATGTAGTCGGTGTCGAAATCAGCTAAACGATTAGCCGACCCCATATCTGATCGACCCACGCTACCGGAACCTCGACGCAACGACATCTGATAAAATTATTAGATAATAATAAGAGCATTTTACAAAATACAAGTATATATTATACACCAAACGTATTAATAAATTCAGATTAAAAAAAGTAGTTATAAAAAAAATGTGTTTTACAATAAGAATAAATTACATATATTTCAACCAAACTAATCACTTTCACTATTAAAGGTATCACCAAACTCATCTTCATCCGTATCTTGATCTGTATCTTGATGGTAAGTAACTCTTCTTCTGTATCATCATTTGTCTCGTTATTACCAAGTTCCTCCACGTAATTATCATTGAGGTCGTGCAATTGAAAATTGATATTGTCGAGTTGAATCGGACTGCGTGTATCTATAGCTTCCTCTTGAAATGATTCTTCTGGTAGAGGCTCCATAAACTCAATATTTGATCGCGCCTTGATTTTACACGTTGCCCACCAGTCCAATTTGTCTCATCTCAAACTTGGGTATGCACAATAGTATACTTGTGCAGCTTGGGAAACAAGTACAAAAGGTTCATATCGATTGAACTTACGCTTATGATTGATATCGACAATCTTATAATTTGGATGGACTTTTGTGTCTGCAGTTGTTGGATCCAAACCATTCGCAATTGAACAATAGTGTATTTTTCTAAATTCAACCTAATTATAAACTAAACCCTAAATTCATCCCTAATCCTAAAACTACCCCTAATATAAATTAAACCCTAATTATAAATTAAGACCTAATCCTAAAACTAACCCTAATTATAAAATAAACCCTAAAATTAATTCTAAAATTAACCATAAACTAACCCTCATTAAAAATTAACCCTAAAATATAAATTACAACAAAAAAAGGGTTGTGGGTTACCTTGGCGACGGTGTTGGCGGAGAGCGGCGGCGGTGTTGGTGGCGAGTGGCGGCGGTTGTGGAGCTTCCACAACTTCGAGCCGCAGCGGCTGTGGACCTTCGAGCGGCGGCGACGGCTGTGGAGGTCGGCGACGACGAGCGGTCGGCTGTAGAGGTCGGCGATGGAGCGGAGGCTTCCGGCGGAGCAGCGAGGGCAAGAGAGCGGCGACGGAGGGTGCTGGCGACGGCGGAGCCTCGATTCTCCTTCTCTTTCTCCTTTTCTTTTTTTTTCTCTTTCTCTTCTTTTCTCTTCTTCTTTCTTTCTGTTTTTTGTCTGCTCAAAGTAACAGCGGGCGGCTTGCCCGCTGTTTAATTAGGTCAAGAATTCGGAGGGAATTCAGACCCTCGGTAAAACGAGGGAATTAATACCACTCGGTTTTTACTTTTTTTAAATATATTTTTTTCAAATCTACGAGGGATATTTAAATCCCTCAGTTTCATACCGAGGGAATGCTATTTCCCTCGATACAAAATCGAGGTATTTAAATATCCCTCGAGAATTTAAAAAAAGAAAAAAATAATAAAAATTAGGATTTGTTTTCGGGTTCATCGATCGATCGTATCTTGTTGTTGGTCGTATCCCACGACACGTGTGGATATGCACGTGCTCGTTGGTATTTTTCGATCAAAATCGGGTCAAAACCACCCCACGTGCCTAAGATGATAGGATTGATTTCATTTTTACGATTTTTCTATTTTTTTTGATTTTTTTATTTTTTAAGATTTTTGAGTGAATCTATATTCCCTCGGTTTCATTTCGAGGGAATGCTATTTCCCTCGGTATGAAACCGAGGGAATAAAGATTCCCTCGAAAATTTAAAAAAAAAACAAAAAAAATAGAAAAAAATAGAATTTATTTTCGGAACGCCGAGGCGCACCCCTCCCCGCCCCGGTCGTAATTTCTTGGGTTTTCTTTTCTATTTTTTACAAATTTTTCTATTTTTTTCGATTTTTTCCATTTTTCATCTAAAATTGAAAAAAAATAGAAAACGCCTACTAAACGATCGACGCCCGACCCCGGTGGTTCCACGACGCCGAGGCGCATCCCTCCCGCCCCGGTCGTGAAATGATGGGATTCATTTCTATTTTTTTGAGTTTTTTTCATTTAAAATCCGAAAAAATAGAAAACGCGTAGTTATCGATCGAAATGAATGCTTAATGAGTCTGATCAATTCTGAAGTGGGTGAGCTTGTGGAAACCGATCTCTTAGAATCTGATGAACTCATCTAAAATTATTTCTTCAAATGGGTTTTCAACTCACTTGCTTATCCTAAACATATTTGGAACTTGGTAAACATACAATTTTAATACATAATTCAACAAAAGGATCGAAGAAATAAAATAGATAAAGGTCACTTTACCGGCGCCAGTCTGAAATGAAAATTTTTGAAAACTTTTCCAAAAAGGCCTCAATAAATTGTCCCTCCTTTTGGATATGCAGAGTAACAAAGGTAGGGAGATGGAGGAAAAAAAGAAAAAGAAGATTAAAAAAAAAAGGAGGGGGCTTTGAGTTTGATGAAGATGGAAAAGGGTTTTAGGGAAAAAGAAATCTAAAATTGGGCTGTAGCAACATAATCATTCTGAACATTACACTACAGTAATGGAGTGAAAATGAAAAGTTTTTCCGCCCATATTTTCTTACGCATAATTTGCTTTCTCTCCATTTCTCAGTCGCGCTGTCCATCTGCAAAAGAAAAAACCCAAAAAATAATCATCAAATCCTAATAAAAGGGATTTAAATAGTTTAGGGGGAGAGGTATCTAAATAAATAATATAATTAATTTTTCTATTTTTGTGGATACGCACGTGCTCGTTGGTATTTTTCGATCGAAATCGGGTCAAAACCACCCCACGTGACTAAGATGATAGGATTGGTTTCATTTTTACGATTTTTCTATTTTATTTTTTTTTTTAAAAAAACTGAAATTTCCGAGGGAATGTGAATCCCTCGGTTTTAAACTGAGGGAATACCTTTTCCCTCAGTTTTAAACTGAGGGATTAGACATTCCCTCGATTTTGGTTGAATTTTTTAAAAAATAAAAAACCGAGAGATATTTATTTCCCTCGGAATTTCCGAGGGCTATGTTCCCTCGGAAAAGTTTCCCTCGGAAATCCCTCGGTTTTTCCTTCGATAATTATGGCGGCAAATAGTGACGCCGTATTTCCGAGGGATATTCCGAGGGAATATTTTCCCCTCGGAAAAAATCGAGGGAATATGTAGTCCCTCGGTTTTTCCCTCGAAAATTTCCCCTCTGTTTTTTTGTAGTGATAGCTCAAATAAGATACGACAAAAAGTAAATTTCCAAATGAGCAATTGAAGCTCGTATCGGCTTGGTCCTCGAGTGGAATGGTGATTTTGAAGTGACCCGACGACTCATCGAAAAATCAAAAGGAGTAATGGTCGGCTAAATCTTCCAATCTTCGCTCGATAGATGGGGGAGGGAAATGATCTTTCTTGGTAGACACATTTAACTTCTTAAAATCGATCAACGTCCTCCAACCCGTTGAAGCCCTCATGGCTAACAACCCTCCTTTTTCATCCTCAAGAACTAACAAGCCGCTCGTCTTGGGCACCAAGTCAATGGGCTTCACCCACTAGCTTTTAGAAATCACAAACATCAAGCCCTCCAATAACAACCTCCAAATCCTGGATCTCACCATTTCATCAAGAATCAAATTCAAAGGGCTAACTCCCTCAACCACTCCCGGTATCCAATCAATAGCACTCAATGCCCCGGACAATATTTACATCCCGGACAACCTCATCCTCAAAACGATTCTCAATATTTACATCCCGGACAATATCTTCCTCAATGCTCATATCCTCCAAATAAGCTCATTCGACCGTGGCCTTGATGAAGTCCATATACACCCACTATTCGCAAGATTGTTTTGAAGTAAAAGGTAAGGGTCAAGAGGAGTAAAAATACTTGAAATCGAAACCCCGCCCTCCTCCGTTGGTGAGACAACCGAATCAACTACCCCACACTTATCAAGGAAAGTGACCGAAAGAGTAGGCGGAGGTGGACTTGGCAAATGTCGACTCAAGAACAAGAAGTCCGGATAAGGGGGTGGGATGGGATCATTCATCGGGACAAGTGGGCCCACGTGATAAGGAACGAAAGGATCGCGAGTCAGCGGTGGAGCAAAAGAAGGAGTAGTACAACCGGTTCCCACACAAGGAGGAATCGGGCCCGAGCTAGACATGTGAGCGATTTGAGCCTTCAACGTTGTTATTTTCGTAATCAACTCAAACTCATTATATGATAAGGGTGGAAAAACCTCATGAGCATGTAATGGTGGAGGAGATTGTGGCTCTTCAAGAGTATACCCCCANTTAAAATCGATCAACGTCCTCCAACCCGTTGAAGCCCTCGTGGCCAACAACCCTCCTTTTTCATCCTCAAGAACTAACAAGCCGCTCGTCTTGGGCACCAAGTCAATGGGCTTCACCCACTCGCTTTTAGAAATCACAAACATCAAGCCCTCCAATAACAACCTCCAAATCCCGGCTCTCACCATTTCATCAAGAATCAAATTCAAAGGGCTAACTCCCTCAACCACTCCCAGTATCCAATCAATAGCACTCTTAAGAACATCAAGCCCTTTAACCATCCTCTCCTCATTTTCCTCTCGATGCGAATTTGCAACGATAATAATCGACTTGCTCTCCTCTTCCTCCTCAAGATAATCGTCAATTTTTTCAATCTTACCATCAATAACCCCCACCCTCCCCCTCTAAAAAGTTGTCATTTCCCTCAACGACACATAGACTCTCATTTTCACACAAGTCTTGGGCACATAGAGGTACAACGTACTCATCATCAAGAACAAGGGGCTCATCATCAAGAATAAAGGGCTCGTCATCAAGAGCAAGGGGCTCGTCATCCTCAAAATGATCCTCAATATTGACATCCCGGACAATATCTTCCTCAATTCTCATATCCTCCAAATAAACTCGTTCGACCGTGGCCTTGATGAAGTCCATATACACCCGCTCTTCGCAAGATTGTTTTTGAAGTAAAAGGTAAGGGGTTAAGAGGAGTAAAAATACTTGGAATCAAAACCCCGGTCTCCTGCGTTGGTGAGACAACCGAATCAACTACCCCACACTTATCAAGAAACGTGACTGGAAGAGTAGGCGGAGGTGGACTTGGCAAATGTCGACTCAAGAACAAGAAATTCGGATCGAAGGGTGGGATGGGATCATTCATCGGGACAAGTGGGCCCACGTGATAAGGAACAAGATGATCATGAGTCGGTGGTGGAGCAAAAGATGGAGTATTACAATCGGGTCCCACACAAGGAGAAATCGGTCCCGGGCTAGACATTTGAGCGATTTGAGCCTTCAACGTCGCTATTTTGTAATCAACTCAAACCCCTTAGATGATAAGGGTGGAAACACCTCATGAGCATGTGATGGTGGAGGAGATTGTGGCTCTTCAAGAGTAAACCCCCCCAAAAGGGGTCTATTAATATCTCTCATAGTGCGGATAGGGGGGCCACTTGCGTCAACGGAGCTCGGACCCCAAACAACTCATAAGCTTCGTGATCCTTAGAGGTTAAAGCCTTGCTTGCCTTAGAATACGTCGCTCGCAAGGAAATCGGCTCGGGAGGATTAAACGTCCCCACAAACGGTCTATTAAAGTCTCCCATAGTGCGGACGGAGGGTGCATCGGAGATCAAACCTCCAAAGTAATCATAAGCATCGAGAACTTGGGCATTAGTAGTGGCACCACTCGGGGCTTGATTGAAATCGAGAGGATGAGAGTCGCCATACGGGCCGGGACTCAAATATCCACCACTCACATTTCCACTCGGAGTCATATTCGGCATAGGATTGAAATTATAACAGGGTGGAGCTCTATACGGGCCGGGATTCGGGCTCGATGTATTCGGATAATATTGTGGAGCATCATAGCCATACGGGCCGGAAGTCGGGGTTTGCAAGTTCGGATAGGAATTTGGAGCTTGCACGTTCGGATAGGAACTTGGAGCTCCATAACCACCCAAGGAACCATTCACGCCCGAGAAACTACCCGACATGGTTTGCACCATGCCCTCCTATGTCGGGTTGCCCATAACCAAAAACACCATTGGCAACGTGGTTTGCACCATGCCCTTCCACGTTGCCAAGGCCATTATACATCATTCCATTCCCGACATGGTTTGCATTATACCCTCCCATGTCGGGAATATATCCACCAAATCTATAAGTACCTAACATACTTAACAAAAACGTCAAACAACAAAGCAAGCTAAAAACACAATGAAACTACAACCAAATTGAAAGCCATAACCAAGCCAAGTCGCAACGGCACCATATTGAAGTGTAGTTATTTATGGTTTTTGGAAATAAAGGTTCTATTGGCTTGATATTATCGAAAATCGATTCAATGTGTTTGTAGCTTGAAGAAATAATAGGAAAATGAAAATAAAGCAAATAAACTAACTAAACTACACTAGAAATTGAAATAACAAGTTGGTCGGATGCCTCGGTCGTATGCATTCAATGAAAATGCAAGCAAAATCGAGAATTTAGCAAGAACAAGCAATATTTCATCAAGTACAAGCATGCATGCCCAAGGTATAACCATGCTTGCATGAACATAAAAACTTGAATAATGCAAATTTTCGTAAATTGAGAGCACAAATAGATAAAACAATGAAAATAGACGGTAAAGTTCAAAACTTTATGGAAGACAATAAGGAACAAAGCATTGATTTAGGATTTAGCATGAAACAAAGCACAAAACTTTAATTCAAAATAAAGCATGTGAAAAACTCAAAATCAAGACGATCCAAGACTCGATCTATGATCTAGACGTGTCACTCATCTAGATTCTATATCTAATTCTTAATATCAAACATGAATTCAAGGTGCTAAGAAGAAAACCTTAAAAATGAAGAAAATGCATGAAACATGTGAAATTGCGTAAAATTAAATGATCTAGGCCTCGATCTATGATTTAGATGTGTCACTCAACTAGATTCCATAGATGATTCACAAGATCAAGCATAAATTCTAATACCTAAGGCAAAAAGCATAAACCAAATGAAGAACAGAGCATGAAATTGAAAGAAAGCTTACTAGAATTAAAGAGAGAATCCAAAAGCTTGATTGAAATTGAAAGGAATTCAAAATCCAAGGGAGTACTTGAATCCTTCTTGAGCTTACAAACCCAAGGCAAAAAGTTTGAAAATTTAGTCTAAGAGCTAGAGAGAATAAATACCAAACCCAAGCTTGGGTTGGGAGGAGGTGTTTTTTACAAAATAAGAGTGAGGTTCTATTTATAATAGGTTTTAATAGGGGTAAATGGGTCAAATAAGCCTTATAAGCTTGGATTTCCCATCTTTGACCAAATCTGACCCAAAATGGTCAAAATAGACCATTTGGGTCGATATGACTCGGCATGGCTCGGCATTTGGGCGAGATGGTTCGGACACTGGGTAACCCAGTGTCGGCGGTGTACCCAGTGTCCGTATCTCTTGAAGGAGTGTGCGGGCGGGCTCGGCAGCTCTCGACGATGTTACTCGGCATGGCTTGGCAGGCTCGGCATCGACGCGCGCGGGGAGTCTATCGACGCTCGACAGGATCGACGCAATAAAGAGTTAGCGTCGACCGACGCCGGCAGGTCTCGGCAGCGACGCGCACGGGCTCTCGGTAGGCTCTCGGCGGTGTGACTCGGACACTGGGTAACCCAGTGTCAGCAACGTACCCAGCGTCAGCTGTAATACTTCAAATCGAGGCCCGATTTCGCCAAAACTCCACTTGTAAGCCCACACTTGACCATCCCCAGACCAAAATACTTCAAAATACCTAAATTAAATATAAAATTAATTAATTATGATTAAAATAACCATATTATGTATAAAATCGAAAAGAAACACGAAAAACAATAAAACGAGAGAAACAACCTAATAACTTAACTAATCGTTTCAAAAACCGCTAAAACCATTATAAAACCCGACTTAAAAACATGATAAAAACACCACAATTACATGCAAAACAGTATGACGTGTCACAACATCAAAACCAACATTGGCTTAGGCAATGCACATACCGAGATCTCTTCTCAAACGAGAGAAGGTCTCTAAATCTAATACCTTCGTGAAGATGTCAGAAAGCTGATTATCTGTCCCTATATACTCAAGGCTAAATATCTTCCTCTCAACCAAGTCTCGAATAAAGTTGTACCTTATGTCAATATGTTTGATTCGAGAATGCTGGACTGGGTTTTTCGAGATATCAATGGAACTGGAATTGTCACAAAGCACATTCAAAGTTCTATTGTGCAGACCATAATCTTCTATCATTTGGTTCATCCACAATAATTGTGTACACGCACTTTCAGCCGCAATATACTCGACTTCAGTTGTAGAAAGAGAAATACAATTCTATTTTTGCTATACCAAGAGATTAGATTATTACCCAAGAAAAAACAGCCCCCTGTAGTACTCTTCCTATCCACTACATCCCCAGCCCAGTTCTAATCAGTATAACCCACAAGTTCAGTACCAGTGTCTTTAGTATACCAAACACCTAATTATGATGTACCAGTAATGTACCTTATGATTCTTTTAACGGCTTTTAAGTGTGACTCTTTTGGATTAGATTGATATCTAGCACACAAACACACACTATACATAATATCTGGCCTACTTGATATCAAATACAACAGACTCCCTATCATGCTTCTGTACATATGGTGTTATCAACACCCTTACCAACATCGTCTCTCGACAGTTTCACATTTTTGCTCTGTGGCGTTTTCTTATGCGTTTCACTTTCTAACCCAAATTTTTTAACTAAGTTCTTAGAAAAATTGGTCTGAGAAAGGAAAATACCATCATCAAGTTGTTTGATTTGTAAACCGAGGAAGTACGAGAGATTACCTTTCATGCTCATCTCAAATGTGTCGGACATCCGAGTGATAAACTCCTTTACCATATGCTCGTTAGTGGATCCAAAAATAATATCATCTACATAAATTTGGACAATTAAGATTTGCTTATTGGATCTAAGGAGAAACAAGGTTTTGTCAACTTCCCCTCGTCTAAAGTTCAAAAAGAGCAAGTGTTGAGTCAACCTTTCATACCAAGCTCTAGGAGCTTGTTTTAAACCGTATAACGCCTTTTTTAGTTTTAAAACAAAGTTTGGCTTTTGGGGATCTACAAATCCTTTAGGTTTCTCAACGTACACTTCCTCACTTAAGACTCCATTTAAAAAAGTACTCTTTATGTCCATTTGATGCAATGATATCTTCATATGATAAGCAACAGCAAGTAAAAGTCTTACCGACTCAATGCGGGCAACAGGGGCAAATGTCTCATCAAAGTCGATTCCTTCAGTTTGTGTATACCCTTGCGCAACCAGTCGAGCTTTGTTCCTCACAATGTTGCCTGCCTCATCGGTTTTGTTCTTGAAGATCCACTTTGTTCCAGTCACGTGAGAGTTTTCTGGACGAGGAACTAAATCCCAAACATCGTTTTTAGCAAATTGGTCCAGCTACTCTTGCATTGCCTTTATCCAGAATTCATCCTTGAGTGCATCCTCCACACGCTTGGGCTCTGTTTTAGAAAGAAACAAAGACTCGCGAATCTTCAGAACAGTTAGTAGACAAACAGACGTACCTAACCATTTTTTTGAAATTGATTTGTCGCCTTCTTGTACTTCTTTCATCTAAGTCTCCGATGATTTGGCCCGTGGGTTGGGTTTTTTGAATTATGGATGGGATATCCCTCTGATGAAGATCAATGGGGTCAACTGGATCTTCTTCCTCTGATGCAGAATCTGATTCTGCGGCGGCTTGAGTTGATATTGGTTTTGATGTTGTGTTCACAGAACCAACATTGGTACCAACATCACTCAATTCCCTGGATTCAGCACCTGCATCTCTATTTTCAATACCTGCACTATCATCTACAGGACGCGTGACATTATCTTGAGAATTTTGATCATAGACCAGATCATTATCCTCGGTAGGTTTAACTCCACTCGTCAAATTATCGAACTTGACATTAACTAACTCAAACATGCTACGTGTTCTAAGATTAAACAACCTATATGCATGACTATTTTGGAAATAACCCATAAAGATGCATTTTTCACTTTTTTAGTCCAGTTTAGCTAGATGGTTTCTATCATTGAGCACATAGCAATACATCCAAAACACGAATATAGCTCAAGTTCGATTTTTTACCCAACAGTAATTCATAGGGTGTGGCACATGACCCTGGTCTAAAATAAACATATTTATTATATGAAATGCGGTATTCATGGCTTCAACCCAAAAACGTTTTGCAATGCCATTAGAAATGAGCATAGTTCTAGTCATCTCAGCAAAAGACCTATTTTTACGTTCAGCTATGCCATTTTGTTGGGGAGTAATTGGTGAAGAAAACTCGTGACTTATACCTTCCGAAGTACAGTATTTTGAAAAAGATGCATTTTCAAACTCTTTTCCATGATCAATTCTAATCCTACCAATGTTCACATCAAATCTCACACACAGCCTTTTTGCAAGTTTTTTAAATGCTTCAAACGTTTCAGATTTTTCTTTTAAAAACTCTACCCAATTGAAATGAGAAAAATCATCTACAATGACTAACACATACCTTTTACCACCAAAACTCTCGACTTCAAGTGGTCCCATAAGGTCCATATGAAGGAGTTCGAAGCAAGATGATGTAGTGAGACTCTGCACTATTGGATGTGGCACTCTGACCTGCTTTCCTTTCTGACACGCTTCGCACACAGGGATGATATTGGTGTTGAGATTAGGAAGCCCATTCACAGCTTCCTCTTTGGCCAACCTGTCCATCATCTTGTAGTTGACATGCCCAAGTTTTTGATGCCACACCTCAGCATCACTTAATTGAGACGATTTGCAAAAGGCATCACTATTGATTTGATAGCAGTTATCTGAAGTCCTCTAACCAATGAGGATACACAGTCCATTCTCCTCATAGACTTCATATTTCTCACGGTTGAATTTGACACTAAATCCGTCGTCGCAAAGTTGACTTATGCTTATCAAGTTCGCATTAAGTCCTTCTACCAACAACACATTTCCAGAGTTACAACGCCGGGAACATGGAGAGTTCTTTGGCCAATGATTTAGCCATTTGCGCCTCCACCATATTTTACTTTCCCACCTCAAAACCTGACAATGTTGGAGAGTAATTCTTCTGATCCGGTCATATGCTTCGAGCATCCACTATCGAAGTACCAGGCTCCAGGGACGTGAGATTTCAGGGAGGTATGGATCATATTGCGCTTGATGTTATTTTTCTTGACCCACTGATTCGTACATTTTTGTTACGAATCTGTACATAATCGAGTCTTGTTTTAGTCTTTTTATTCTCTTTTTCGGGTTAAGACTAGGTTGAATTGCATCGTTTTGCATTCTTCATCTCCTTACTTAATTTTCCGGCTTATTGATCACTAATCGGTTCAAATAAGAATAATTCTTTATCTTTCTCATACAGCTAGAGCGTCCGGTGGATACAAAGCACAAAGATAGAAGAGACAACGCTCAAAAGTATCCCAAAGGACACTCACCGATCGGACAGTGCATACCTCCAATCGGACTTACTGTTGAATCGCACACCGGTCGAGCAAACTGGTGCACCAATCGTAGCCAAGGGCAGTATCCATCGTCCGATCGGATAAGACCTACGTACGATCGGACAAGTACGTTACGCATGCAGGTTTTTATGGAAATCGTCAGTTACGAAACGGCCAAATCTTGTTTAAAAACGGCAGAGAGGCTAGGGTTCAAAATCATTGAGGTTTGGAGACCTTGGATAGGCTTGAGACACCTTAGAACACCACAAAGGTTGAGATATTTGACACATCTCTCATACCTCTAGCATAAATCCGTACAACGCCGTATCAAGTTTCGATTCGCAACAGCAATCGTTTGTCGCTAGGATTCTGGGTTCGCGATAAACCTTGAGATTCTACGCCATTCTCGGAGTGCACTCGTTCATCACCATCGCTCGTTGAAAGTAGTTCAACGAATAGTAATTTATAAACTCGTAACCTTGACGTTTTCGTAGTAGTTTGATTTGGAATTTGATATGAATAGTTGGAGGACATGTTGAATAATGCTTTGTTGATAGATTGTTAAAGTGTTGGTGATTAGAATTCGTATTTTTGTGTTTTGGGATATTGATGTTGGAAAAACAATCGCTTGAGATGAAGAATGAAATTGTGATTGCTTAGTTATGTTCCTTGAAGTATTTCAGTAGTTATATTTTTATAAATCTTGTTTAAGTATTTGAAATGTTTTGGCAAGTGGCGTAGTGATAGAATCATTATTGTTCTTAGGTTGTTAAAGGCTTTTGATTGATAGATGTTATTGTTGAAGCATGCAAGCAAGCTTACGATTGTTAGTATAATGAGTAGTAGTTCGCACTTGGTTCAAAATAATTGCTTTTCTTACAACTTGTTGAGAGGTTGACACCCTCGAGACAAGAGAGTTTCGTTTTCAAATCTATTGAAGTTGCATCATTTCCGAAACCCCATTGATCGTGTGTTTTAGATAGAATTTGTGATATTAGTATAATAAACGTCATTAAATTCGATTCCCATTTCTCGAGAGATCGACCCGAGTTAACTTACCAGTCTACGGAAAAAAAAAAAACCCGACCTCCCCACCACTTGTCGGAATGAGCTACCAAGATGAACGCTTGACTTGGATCCTCGTCCCAACATGCAAAACGTCATCCGCATACTACAAAAAGAATGACACTGTATGTCTTGTTGAGAGCCTGTGTGCAGTGTGCTTAAATCCGGAGATACTTGGGAAAGCATTTTGTAATTTACGGTGAAAGTGAATACTGTTTCTATATTGGAGCGAAGTGGTCAAATTCACTTCTTTTTTTATTTTTTTGGTCTCTCAAATGGATGTAATTTACACATCTTTCAAAGTAAACTTTTTCCAGCCACTCCTACGTTCTATGTTCCCTTCATTTCAACGGGAAAGCAATAAAGTTCAATATCTCAAGCAACTCTATCAACAGATGGATTTGAACCCAAGAAATAAAAATAAATATGGGTTAAGGTTAGTATAAAGAAATGTGAAAAATCCACTTCAAGTTTAGGTGACCGAAAAAAAAAAGCCAAAAAAAGTTCATTGTTTATCAATACAATATTCTTAGCCACCAAATCTTCAAGATCTGACAGTTCCTTTTATATGTTAATGTCACAAAAAATTGAATCAATTAGAGGTTTGCAAAAACATATATGCTAACTCGATGAAACTTTCATTGTCATTTTGTATAAAAGTGTAACCAGGGAGGGGGCAAAAGATTATTGTGGTATGATCATATTGCTACTAAAAAAGGAAGAAAAAGGAAAAGGCTTCTGCTTCATTAAGTACTATATATAAATCAAGTTTGATGGCAACACTTGACAATGTTTTAAAGAGACGCCCATAGTTATTTTAGAGATAACTTGATTTGTATACCAAAAATGATTTAGAATCAAGGAACTATATCTGCAAAAGCAAAACAACCTGCTTGATCATTATTCAAGTGAACTAAAAGTTCAGGGACACAGCAACAAAGCATACGAAACAAAAGGCCAAATTAAAGAGTTCCATAGACGCATCGATCAACTAAATGATAAGTTAAAAGTTCAACACGAAACTAAACTGGAAACTCAATTATGAGCAAAAGTTCTCACGACAGGCAGAAAACTCAGCAACAGCCAAGTTTTTGAAATGCTTACATCCTCATCAAAAAGCGAACGTCGTCCTTTGTGATTCTGCTTTGGCCTTTCAGGGTTTTCTTGCTGCTCTTAATCACAGAAGAGTTCCATTTGGTGAGCACCTGTTTTTTCTTTTCCTGCAACTGCAATATAGTCTCGTCAATGGTACCAGTTGCTATAAATCTCACAACCTTGACAGCCGACATTTGGCCTACTGTGTGGACCCTCTCAACGACCTGTTCTTCAACTTGTGGGTTCCACCATGGCTCCATCAGGTAAACTGTTGAAGCCGCGGTCAGATTTATACTTGTTTCTGCAGACCTAACACTTGCAAGCAAAATTGTGGGCCCATCTGGTGCCGGAATTTTAAAATCATTGATAACTCTGGTGACAGTTGCTGCATTTGCCGCATCGCTCAAGCGAACAACATTAAAACCGAAGGTCTTCAAATGTCCTTCAATAAACATCAGCAGCGCTGTGAACTGGGAGAAGATAACGGACTTCGCGAGCGGGGTTCTAACTCTTGATTCAAGCAACAATTTGGCCAAAGCAGCAACCTTGGAAGATGGAACATAAGGTCCTTGAGTGAGATTCAATCTTTGAGGGGCCTTGAAAAGTCCAGCTTCGGAAAGATACTGACGGCACATTGGACATGTGTTCCTCTTTGCTCCTCTAATATTTCGAAGGATGCATATACAGCACAAGATATGCTTGCAGTGTGTTATCATGGCATTCACAGGCGGAGACAAGCATATCGCACATTCAGCGTATTCCATGTCTTCTATGACAGAGAGCAGAGTTTGCAGTAAATCAGGATTGAGCTGTTGCTTTCCATCTGCACGTGTTGGATTGCAAACCATAAACACTCAAGAAAAACAGTTTTCATAATTGATAATATCCTCCATGCAATTAAAAAGGGGAAATCACAAAACATTAATACCACATAGCTGAAATAAATTAGGCCAACCTATCTAATAGATGGAGATTGCTAGCCAGCTGTATCAACTAAGTCAAAACTTGTACATGTTAAAATTCAAATAAAGATATTTCAGCTGACATTAGACATACATACTCAGGAGGAAAAGAGCCAGCAGAGCACTTATAATTATAAGTAAAAAGTTTTGTGTTCAAATTTAAATAAGAGATTCAATAGACATGCTGTGTACTCAGCACAGCAAACTGAACAAGTTAAGCACGATAGAACTAGAAAACTAGGTCAAATTGGTGTTTAAATTTTAGAAGAGGTTCACAATACTCAGCAAACAGGACACATCACAATAGAGCTAGAAAATGAAAGGAAAAAAATGCGGTATAATTAAATATTCCGACTCACCATAACCTTTGAGTGGTGAAAGATCTGCAGTGCACAAGGCCTGGTCGGTGCACATCCGGCGGAGTGGCATTATGATGCCAAGCAGAATAGATTGGTTAGTAGAAACAATATTGTGCTTGGACATGGCCTCAATGGTTTCCCTCGCTTCTTTCTCCATTTGACGATACTTGTCACACTCATCTCCACTTAAGATCACAGGATATAGCTCGTAGCACTTGGGTGGTAGCCCAACAAAGGATGCCTCCTTGGTCCTCCTCAAACAAATGTATGCCATGAGAGTCTGACAACCATGGAACCAATTAATTGATCATAAAAATGAATGTTTAACAACGTATAATGATTTAATTGTGCTTGCTAAAATTAGGTGGAGAGAAATGCACTAACCTGCAGCCTGTAATTACCAATCTCATTTCTTTCCAATAGTGGCTTCACAATTAAATTATACCAGAGGGTGCCGAAGCAAAAAGGCTCGAATCTAAGAAGTGTCATAAAAGAAAACAATGCCCAGGAATTATTTTGAATGAAGGTGCCAGTGACCGCCCACTTTCGTTCAGCCTTAAGACTCCATGCCGCTTTAGTCTGGACACTTTTCACGTTCCTGAGCACATGAGCCTCATCTAGTATGACCCGTCTCCAATCAATCCCCATGATGACAGAGGATTCTCTTTTATTGTACTCGCTGGCTAGTGTACCATACGTGGTGAGAACAATATCATTCTTTGTAAGCTCTGGGGCAGAGATGCTTATTCTGGTGCCATAGAAGAAATACACCTTCAAACTGTCGGCAACAGTGTGCTCTTGAATCTGTGTAATCCAAGACATGTACACGTTGTTAGGAAACACAATCAACGTAGGCGCCATGGGGCTTGTCCTGGAACTAGAAGAACTTTCTCCGACACTCATGCCATCAAGCTTCCGTTTTTTAGTCAAGCCACTATCAATTTCCAGCTGGCCTTTATCTTGTAGAATCATCATCTTATCATGTGCTATCAATGAGAGCAACGTCACAGTCTTCCCCGTGCCTATCTCATCCGCAAAAATACCTCCTCTTATAGATGGGGGTCTTTCAGAAGACTTGTCACCGGTCAGTATATTGATATACTCTCCATTGCCGACTTCCCAAAACGGGGGCATTTCGCCCAAATTCTCTCTTCGGACCAACCAAAATAGTCCTTCCTTTTGATGAGGAAGGAGTTGTGCCTTGATGATACTGCAGGGTGGATCCAATGAAGTGGCTGCAAAATCATTCGATATTGCAAAAAAATCCAGAGACCTCGTGTTTCTGTCCACCACTGGACCATGACTACGAGATACAAGTCTTTCCAGAGCCCCTGGACCCCTCACGATCACATCTCTTATGTACCCAACTTCTTCTTTGACTTTAGCAAACACCTCCAGCTCACATCTAATATGGGTTCCCAGGTAATGAGGAAGTGCTTTATGGAGAAGCCCTGATTTATGAAAAAAGTAAGACACGCTGCACAAATCAACCTTATATGCAAACAAACACAACATAACTTCTCAGACTCTACATAGTAATCATAATCATAATTTGTGCGTGGGATTAATAAACACACCGTGTAATTGTTATTCCTAACCTAGTCATACCTTTCTTTTAAGAACACCCAAACACTGCACCAGACACAAACGCACACACAAACACAAAAAAGTAAAACAGCCAACAGATTAAAAAAAAAAAAAAAGGGCCGCAAGCGGCTGTCGGTGCTGGTTGGCCGACACCGGAAAACGGCGCTCGGCCGCCGTTTTCCGGCATGGGAAAATCAGACCGACAGCGTTATTCTTCTTGTTTGATCACGCCACCGACTAGATCCACTTCCTTGAGCCATCCTTTTTTCTCCCTGAAATCTTGCAAGCCCTAGACGACGGAGAAGGTGATTTATGGCGGATCTGGTCTCCTCTCCCCGAAGAGTGGTTTGTGGTGGCGATCTTGCCGGCAGATTGGGTGTGTATTTTGTGTATTTGTGTGAGGGGAAGAAGAGGGAGGGTTGGGGAGTTTTTAGGGGGAAAAAAACAATAAAAAAAAGGTAGGGGCATATTGATAGTTCGGTCTTTATATTTTAATTTAACGGGGAAAAAAAGGTAAAATGGGCGTGTAGAGCACACCTGAGGGTGCGGATAGCCCCAAAACTCTAGGGAATGGTTGCTACTTAAACCTAACACCCTATTATAATTCTTATCACTTTGAAACAAAAATTTTAAGTAATCGTTCATAAACTCCAAAAACTGATATAGTGAACAATATTATTATACCTTGAATGGTAATAGATTCATCATCCATGATGGGTGAAAACAAGCTGGCCGTGGACTTATCAAGGAGACCCAGTAATTCGTACTGCATGTTAAGAACTTCGACCTGATCTCCTGGGTTTGATACATCACGGACTAGATACACCATTTGATCCTCGATGCATGATATCCGCCTTTGGGAGTCCACCACCACATCAGCCATGAAGGTATCAACCAGATGCTTACCAAACGGGGGCTCAACTGGAGATGCATCCTCGGTTGAAGATGCATAAGGACGCCAGCCGCTGAGGTTGTGAGATGGTTCGCCGGCAAAGATATTTTCCTCTGCCATTTCTTTATTGGTTTTTTTTCTTTTTTTTTTTTTAATTCTCTCTGTTACTATCAAAGTTTATCAGGGAGTTGTTGTTTTTATAATGATTATTTGGCCAAGCCAAGCTCCGGATTTTATAGAACTAACGGTTACGAAAAAAAAAAAAAGGAGAGCTATGGCTTGCAGCTGGACCTGGGCGAGTGTACCTGAGCCATGGCACAAAAAGACAAAAATAATCAAGATTTGATTAACTGAATCTAAATGCGTTATTTTACAAGAATGGTGAATTAATTATAGTTTTCTTTATTCGAGTAACCATAACGAGATAGATATATCACACACACCATGTTATTCATGCGTTGAAGGGACAAATTTTCTTTCTTCTCTTTTTTTGTGAAATATATTTTAAATATTATTGATTTTTGATTAATCAAAATCATTAATTAAATGATTATATATGTGTGAGAGATATATATATTCGAATGATGTTATTATTTTTTATTAGTATAATATTATTTGCAAAATCGAAAAACTTAACTAGCAAAAAGATTATTTTAGAATTTACGTAATTTACAAATTATGAGAGGAAAAATGTATTCCTAGTTTTGTTATTGCATTTCTTTTCATCCCCTCGTAATTTTTAACTCTTACAACTACTTAGCTTTGTTATACCTTGATATAGCCGCTCGTAGATTTGTTATTTCAAGTTTCTCGTCACAGGAAATTGGGAATATTTTTAAGGAACAATTGTTAAATATATAGTCCTCCAATTAGAAATTAGTTTCCCATCTAATTTTAAATCAAATAATTTAAAATTATGATATGAATATACCACGATACACTTGTTATGAAAGAATTAATAAAAATTAGTAATAATAATAATATTATTATATTATTTTATTTAATTGGGCATTAGGTGGCTGCCGCCGGCCGCTACCGGAAAAAATTTTGCCACAGGAATTTTTTTTTTCGAAAATATTTTTCGGCAAGTTTGTTTTTGCTCAAAGTATTTCTTACAAAATATCTGAATTTTTTATTATATGTACATGGAGTCAATGGATTTTTTTTTTCGAGTTTCTAACTATGTTTTGACATCATAAGTTGAAACTAAGTTCAGTATTTCTTCACCCTCATATCCATTATCCCTAACCAACGATGCTCGTTTTTGGCTAAATAACCCACCATGTCATTAAAGGTGTGTTGTACCTGAAGCGAAACTGACAATCTCAAAAACCCTAATTTTCTTGTCGTGCAATTTATCCCAATTGGATTTTGAGACGGTTCCTAATAACTTTGAGCTATGAGCCCCGTTCTCCATCACGAAAATGCAGGGAGCGTAGGAGAATTCATCGGAGGATGGGATCGAATCGGAAAGGAATTTGAAGATTAGGTCGTGGTTAAATGGGTAGCAGGGATGCTGACTATGAAGTACCTTATTTTTATCTGTTGAATAAACTGGTTGCAGACGTGCATGTAGGTCCAGACATAATTTGATGTTATAATATGTCTGAATTTTTTACTATATGTCCAAGATTTTATTATTTAATGTCCAAAAGTAAAAAAAAAATTAAAATTATTGCTTAATAGCAAATTATTATTATGTATTTCTTATTTAATAGTACAACTACAAATTATTTTATAGTGGATTTTCGAACTTTATGTTCGGAAAGATAGGAAAGTTTCTTACTTTATATCCTATAAAGTAAGAAAGTTTATTATTTTATATTCGAAAAAGTAAGAAAATTCTTGTTTTATTTTGAAGTTTCTTACTTTATTTCCTAAAAAAAAAAAGGAAGATATATATTTTTACTTTATGTTCAAGAAAAGTAAGAAAAATTTCTACTTTATATTTAAAATCTCATACTTTATGTTCAAGAAAAGTAAGAAAAATTTCTACTTTATATTTAAAATCTCATACTTTATGTAAGAAAATTTATTACTTAAAATTTTTTACATTATGTTTGTTGGCCAAAAACAAAAATTTGTATCCAAATACAAAACTTTTAGGGGGGAAAAAAGGAACTTGGTAGAAATTTCCGGTGGGGGTGGAATGAAATAGTGGTGTTGGTTATTTATATTATTATATTATTATTATTTTAATTTGGGTAACCTTGTAATTGTATATTTATGGTTGAATTATTTGCTAAAAATATTTTCTTCTATATAATAATTGACAATTACCCCAATTTTTATATTCTTACAATCGTTCATTTTTGATATAACAACGTATAATTGATTATAACTGAAAAATCAACTTTCTCAAAGATATGGTAAAAAGCATGAGTATGATCAGCGGTGAGCAGAAGTGGCTGACGTAAGACAACAAAAAAAGATTAGCGGTGGTATGCGATAAAGAATAGAAACATCGGTAATGCGACAGAGAATAAACATAAAGAAAAATTGAAGGGACAATTGCCGTTTATTTCAATAGGAAAATATTTATTCCAAAAAAATCCATTGAAAAGTATTAATTCTCATTTACTCATTCAACTTCTCATTTAATCAAACTAATACATAAAAAAGTACAAGTTTATCCTTACTAAAACAAATAAATAAAATAAAATAATAAATAAATAAATAAAATAAGTAAAAAAAAAGTTTATCCTTATTAACATGTTTTATTTTTCAATTTTTATTTTTCCCCCAAATTTAACTCAAATAAGATTCATATTAATTTCATTCTACCATGTTAATCGCCGAACTCCGGTCGAACTCAATACTACATTCACAAAATTTCATACTACGTTGTCGTCGGACTCCGGTCGAATTCCATACTACATTCATAAAACTTCATACTACGTTGTGAAAATTCCATACTACATTTATAAAATTTCATACTACGTTGTGGAATTCCATACTACATTCATAAAATTTCATATTACGTTATGGGATTCTATACTACGCTGTGGAATCTCATACTAAATTGTCGAATTTCATACTATTTATTTCATAAAATTACATATTTACCTATATTACGTCATCAAATTTCATGCTACGTTTGTGGAATTTTTTTTGATGAAATTGTTATGTCATTCTAACTTTTTGGCCATCTAAAAACAATATTCACCCCCCAAATCATAAGTAGGGACAAGCAACAATCACTTTGTACGATGCATATTATTTATAGTGTAACATGTACTACTAAGAGATAATGGTGTTTGATCACTATATTTTCAATCCAAAGAAACACAAACAAGAGCTTATAACAACTTTATAGAATCCGGCTTATGGAGTGGAGCTAGTTGGAACTCTTTGAAATGCCAGTAAAACTTGATTCATCCGTGATATTTGATCCAACAGTTGATTGATTTTCTGCAAAAATTAAATTGGAAAAAAGAAAAAAAAAAACATATTATCTACATGTCTGCAACAGTGATTAAAAATGTGCAAACTTTGAGATTTTTATGTTCTCATCGTCATTTTCACAAATAGTTGGTGGGCAAAATATATCAACTCACCTCATCTCTCTCCTTGATGATGCCTATCAGCCTACCCTTGCTCTCCTCTGCGTCTCTCAATCTCCTCCGCCGCCAGAAATACAAGAACCCCCACCAAAAAGAACGTAAATGCAACAGAGCGAAAAGTCAAAAACACCCCTCACGACGAAATAAAGCTACTACAGAATAACCGCACCTTGGCACACAATATCTTCATCCACGAATCGAACCACCCCGCTGCATCAGATCTCGGACCCTCTGTGAGATCTAAAACTGAAATGAGGGGAGAAGGTGGCGATGGGCTCGAATCCGACAGAGAAAACGAAGTCGATGAGTTCGAATCGGAATCCAAACTCGAGCCCGAGTCCGAAAACAAATGTGGTTGATTTTCAGCGTGAATTTGAAGGATATTTTCCGTCGAAATGTGAAAGTTTTCGTGGTTGATCGGAGAGAAAATGATTGGGAGATTGTTATTGTCATTGTCCAGGTGGTTTGTGATAGCAACCATTGACTAGGGGTTTTGGGTGGTGGCGAAACGGCAGCATTGAGTGGAGGACGGTGGATTTCGCCCAGACAGGAGAGATGCGAATGATGAAACCAAGATCGATTTTCCCACACACACACACACACACACACACACACACACACACACACACACACCATATATATATATATATATATATATATATATATATATATATATATATATATATATATATAAATTAGGTTTTGTTAGGCTCAAGGGGTACTTTCAATAATATAAATGTGATTTTTGATTAAATAGAATGTCTTTTACTAAAATGGGAAAAACAAAAAGTTAAATGATTAAATAGGAATTAATGTTTATCTTAATGTATCACATGAGAATTATCCCAAAATAAAATTAAGTAATTACTTATTATTCGTGAAGTATAAAAGAAGTTAGTTTATAATTCAATTGAAATAAAACTTGGAAAAAAAACACATAAAAGTTTGTTTTGTACTTTAGAGTTTCCCGAATCGAGATTTTGAAATCACAATATCAAATGCTTTCTTGAAATCCAAATCTCAAACTCTACTTATTAGCTTATTCAATTTAAATTTGAAAAAAACAGTACAACATTTCTTTTTTCTTAATTAAAATTTTAAATATATATTTTTATTTTTATATATACAATTTAAATGTCAATTATTAATTTGATATTTTAAGTATTATTAAAACATAGTTTGACATTCTACGGTAACAAAACTCTCTTATAAAATTCAAACCAAACAATCTTACCTCTCTTATAAAATTCAAACCAAACAAAGATTTTATTGTTAATTTTTATTTTAAAATATCACTAAGGCAACCTATATTTCCGGCGTGTTATTCAAATTGATAGAAAAATTAGAATAAAAATGTAAACAACAGAATAAAAAACCCTAAATTGCACCAAAATAAAATGACACCAGTTAGTTGATTAATTTTATAACAGCATATAGTATAGGAAATACATAAAAGAATTAGTGGGTACGGGTTTGTTGCTGCTTTCCCGTATACATAAAGAAACAAAAGTTGAAAATTATATAAATTATGTTGGAGTATAGTTTCTTCGCTATCCATGTGTGATGTGTCCTTTTCGCTGAATATCAGGAAACGAAATTTGAATTTTCTGTTGCTCTACGATTCTTGTGTCCTTTTTCGCTGATTATCAGCTCAATCGATGGCAAGCATTTGGATAGATTTTCATTAGATTCTTTTTTCCTTTCATTAAGGGATGTTTAATTTGCAGGTCCCTAGTCTTGGCCAGTAATGTTTTCCTATCTCGATTTTTCCTGAATTATTTGCTGCTACTTCCTATATACTATAAATATACTACTAGAATTTAGTATTTATATAAGATATTATGTGTAACGTGTAAATAATCAATCCTAACTTCTAGTCTTATAATCATATTATAGAATTGTTTCATTCTCAAAACAAAATATTCTTAATGTGAATTTTAATTGTCTATGGAGAGAAGACAAATTAAATTATAAAGAAAGAACTAAAAAATACATTTTTTAAATGAATATAATAATTATTTAAATCTATTGAAAATAAAAATAATAATTTAAAATGTAATTTAGTGGAGAAATAAAACTACACTAATGGATTAGATTTTCTAAAATTCAATTTTTTTATTAAATAATAATTAATTATAATTCTACCATAAATTAGTACAATATATTAAAGATAGTATAATTTGGAAAAGATATTACACTAATTGAATTGATTTTTAAAATATTTTTTCATATAAGATTTATTTAAAAAAAATAAAAGAAAAGAAAGAAAGAAAGAAAGAAAGAAGAAGAAATTAAAAAAGAAAAAGAGAAAGCTTAATTACATGATGACACGTGTCACCTCCACATTTTGGCAAGTAATAACAGTACGTATCTATGAGAGAGAGAGACTGTAGCTGCTTTCATATAAATAAGTAGTAATAAATATATATAAACTCAACGAGACAAAATGAAAAACATGAATAAATTTAAGAAATAAAATACTAGTACAATAGAAAAGGTTGCGTCGTGTATTTTAGTTGGACTTATATTCCATAAATATGATTTCGGTCCTCTAACAGCATCTCCGGTGCTAATTGACATTGAATTTTATAAAAAAAAATATATCAATGTTAATGTTATATTTATGATAATTTATTTTATTTATTTTTAGAAAAAATAAAAAGAGAGAAATAACATGATTAGATGATCACATAATTATTTTAATATATCACATAATTATTTTTATTTCATATATCAATTTTTTCAATTTTACATTATTGCATTGGAGATTATGTAATACTTATTTATAAAATTGGGCAAATTGGACCGACTTACGACTCCGTTCCTTCTTTATTCTTCTCGATAAGGTTTATTTTCCCCTCAAGTGTCAAATATTAAACCGTGTACTGTTTTGTAAAACCGCAATGGATCCTGTCGAGTTTCATAAACAAATTAATTTATTTAATTGCCTTCTAAATCATTATTTATGAACTTGGTGTGGCAGGAAAGTGTTCTTGCCTTTATCATAAGCTCGGTTCATTCGATGCAACATTGCTGCGGTGAACCCAATTTTCATTTTAAAACAGTTTATTATTGTTATTTTATCTTATATTAAAAGTATTCTATGTTATTAATCTAAAAATATAAATAGTTCATTAGGATCATATCATACCCAACCTATTTTCATAATATTGAATTTATAATTTCGTACCGATTATGGAATTAGTTATGGGTGACATGAGTTGCGACGCTATGAAAGATTACCAACCCTAGTTCGTTTCATATACGACTCCGAACCGTTTAACTTCTATTTACAGAAATTAAATTACAAATTATCCGACTCTTTCTATAACTAATCATCACATCTTTGGTTCATTTCCTACTCCCGGTGTACGAAATATGTAATTTATAAGATAAATTATTAAGCACGGATGTTGAAACGGATGCCTTTATTTTATTAGGAACTTAAAAAATAATTTATTACATTAGTAATATCCTTTTGGGAGGAGAAAATCATTTAACCTCTCATACTCGAAAATACATAAATTCACTATTATTACAAAACACTCTTTTATTATAATTTTATTTACCCAAACTAACACTTTCAAGTTACATCCCATTTCTAATCCCTGTGGGTAATTAGAAAATATAATTTGACATATTATCCTAATTAATCATATAAATATAATAAAATTTCTTGTGGTATAAACTTCATCATATTACATTTTCTGTTCCAAAAGTGATCTTCAAAAATTCAACTTTAATATTTATATTTAATTTATTGAAGATGTTGCGGCTACTCTTCAAACAAATAAAATATACTAATCACTTAGACATATAACTTAATTTTGTTAAAATTCCAAACACCAAATTAATGTTTTATACACAATATTAATTTAATGAGAGTAAAACTAAAATTTACAAATTTCAAAAATATATATCAATATGACTTAATTAATTTGTAAACAAATTCTCATAAATTAAAACATAATATACATGCATTGAATGATTTAATAAAACAAACAAACAAAACATGCAATTAATACTACTGACCAAAAGTGAATATAAAATAGAGAAAAAAAAATTTTACCTCCTGAACTATGACCATTTTGACAATTCGCCTCCTAAACTATTTTTTCGTGCAAATTACCTCCTAAACTGTACGAATTTTGCACTTAACCTCCTAAACTCCCGTTTTTGGTGGAACTTTTGGTAAGAGCTCACTCGTGTGACATGCACGCTTACATAAGGGGTAAAATCGACTTTTCGTCTCTTACTTATGAGTTCTGATCAAAACAATGACACGTGAGCACTCGTGTGACCTGTTAAGATAATGTTCACATTAATATATGTATACACGTAGAATTTGGAACCTACGTAGTGCTCACGTGTCATTATTTTGAGCGGGAGTCATGAGGAGGAGATGGAAAATTAGTTTTACCCCTTATATGTTAGCGTGCATGTCACACGAGTGAGATTTATTTAGAATTTCTACCAAAAACGGAAGTTTAGGAGGTTAAATGCAAAACTCGTACAGTTTAGGAGGTAATTTACACGAAAAAATAGTTTAAGAGGCAAAGTGTCAAAATGACTATAGTTCAGGAGGTAAAAAAAAAATCTCTATAAAATATATGAGTTAAAAATTACAAACAATAAAGGTAGTCCATAGGGCAGCAGCTTGTGGCCTAAAAACTTACTGAACCAGTCACCCGGGTTCAAACCCCAGCTGTTCATCCTCTTCGGCCAAACGGGTCGGCCCATATACAATACCCGACCCATTTCCAGACCCGAACATATAATAGAAAAACACGCTCAAAACATGTTTTCAACTCAAATGATTATGAAAAAAAATCGCAAAAACATCCAAGATCAAAGAACAAACCTATATTTAATCTCAAAACACATAAAACATTCAAGTTTCATAAAACAAAAAAAAAACATAAAACTCAAACAAGTAAGGTAGAGGCCAAATGGCACTCTGATACTAAAGGATGGAAACAAATGTGTACGTATCCAAAAATTATATTTCCAACAATATAAACATGTAAAAGTGGAAGCGATAAACGGAGCAAGCACACCTCCGGCAATTTCTTATTTTTGATCGAGTTTCTTTCTCTAGTTTTCTCACTTTAATATAAATGGTGTTTACATATGAATGAATGAGATGAGCAACAAGAGGACCCAATGACATATTATATACATATGGTTATTTTCCCATAAAAAATAAACTCTCCATGACTCATGTAACCACCTCATACTTCAAGAACTGTTGCACCTCATACCACTTAAACGTGGTTTCCAACATTTCTACCATCATCAACTAATTTACCGAGATTTATTAAAAAGATCAGTTAAAAGAACTTTGACAATTTAAAAGCGAAAATAGTCTGCCAGATGACATAGCAGGAATCAATTGTATTTATATTTGGCCCAAGAGGTCATGGTGTCTATTGAGCGGAGCTCTTCCGGCGGTCTCACATGCTCTTGCCTTTTAATGGTAGGGTTAAAAGCTTAGCTAAAGTTACTTTAACTACTTAGGCTACTGTTACTAGCTACCTAAGGGGCACAAATACATGTTAGCTCAATATGAAGAGCATGGTTGCAGTGATGCTTCAAAACAAACAACATATTTTTAACTTTTAGACTACATTTAATTAGCTAAAATATATAGGTGAAACTTAAATAGCTTACTTGAAGTCGCTATCTTATACAAAAATCACATTTCACATTGCTCAGATGTTCTCGTTAAGAGAAAGCTTAAAGTCAAATACAGAGAGAAGCTGACAAAGTATTTTATTGATCAGCATTAATTGTTTGTTGATGTACATCACAACTCTATATATGGATAGTTGTAAAATCTAAATACTAAGCTAACCCTATCAATAGTATTGCCAACAACCGACACTTTTCAAGGAAACAGTTGTACTGACTTTGACTATTCCTAACCATATTTGACTACCTTTAACTATATCACAATACACCCCATCTGAGTTAATGCTGTTCTTTTGAAGAGAAAAATTGGACTTTCATGGATACTTATTACACAAATAGTGAAAGCGAGGACCATTGAGTGGTTTCGTAAAAATGCCAAACAGTTGATCTTCTATGGGAACATATTGTACATCAAGTTCCTTGCCAACAACTTTCTCTCGAACAAAGTGAGCATCAATTTCTATATGTTTTGTTTAGGCATGCAGTACAAGATTAGAGTCTAAGGCCACAACACTTTTATTGTCACACCAAAGCACAGGAGGGCTCTTTAGAGTAAAACCTAATTCTTGTAGAAGGGATATCAACCGTACTATATCAGCTGCTATGTCAGCAAGACTTCTATATTTAGCTTCAACACTACTTCGAGATACAACATTTTGCTTCTTTCAACTCCAGTTGATCAGATTTCTTACTAGAAAAATATAGAAACCCCCCATAGACTTTCGATCATCAAAACAAATAGCCTGATCAGCATCTGAGAAAGCTTCAAGTGTGAACCTGATGGCTGGAGCAAAACACAATCCAAGTTGTTCTTTACCTTTATGAAACTTGAGTAAATGCTTGCAAGCTCCCCAATAATAAACAAATAAATTATGAAGAAATTAGCTGAGTTTATTTACAGCAAAGGATATGTCAGGCCTTGTAAGAGTAAGATATTAAAGAGTACCAAGAACACTCCTGTAGAGTGTTGGATTATCAAAAGGCTTTCTATCTTCTAGAAACAGTTTCCGAGAGGTGCTGATAGGTGTAACACAAAGATTGCAGTCTGTCATGTTGGTTTTGTGAAGAAGATCTTGAAGATACTTTGTTTGAGTGAGAGTAAGACCATTAGCATTTTTGAGCACCTCAATGCCTAAGAAACAACTCACATCTCTAAGGGTTTTAAGAGCAAACCAGTTGCCTAAGTCTGTGATTATTTGTTTAACAGCTATAAGATCATAAGTTATTACAGTATATCATCAACATAGATCAGCAGAAGGAGCAACTTCCCATTTTTTCTTGGAAAAAAATGAGAGGAGTCTGAGGTAGTGTTCTTGAAACTTTGAGTGTTAAGAAAAGCTTTTAGTTTATGAAACCATTCTCTTGGTGCTTGCTTCAGACCATACACTGATTTTTTAAGTTTTCAAACATGATTAGGATAGGTTGGATCCACAAAACCCTTAGACCTTGTTTGGTCTAAGACTGCGAATACTAGGATTGAGATTCTAAATTCTAATCCTCGCTTGTTCTATGATTCAGATTTTTAATCCACAACCAATAATTTCTTACACCTAACCCCACGCTCATCTCTTTTCTCACATCATCATTATATTTAAAAAATTAAATATTACTAAATATAATATAATAATACATTATCATTCACTTTTCAGACATGATTTGACATCAAATACAATATAAAAATACATTATCACCCACTTTTCAGACATGATTTGACATCTACAATAAAAAGTAAAGGATTCTGAATCCTATAACAAACAAAGATTCTTACTATTTATAAAATTCTGAATACTCAAGATTCTGAATATCAGGATTCAGAATTCCAATAAATCCTAGTCCAAACAACCCCTTAAGTTGTGCCATGAAGACAGTTTCATGAAGTTCACCATTTAAGAATGCATTGTTGATGTCACTATTTATAAAATTCTGAATACTCAAGATTCTGAATATCAGGATTCAGAATTCCAATAAATCCTAGTCCAAACAACCCCTTAAGTTGTGCCATGAAGACAGTTTCATGAAGTTCACCATTTAAGAATGCATTGTTGATGTCAGTCTGTTGTATTGACCAGTTAAAGGTAAAATCAAGAGCAAAAATGAGCTTGATGGTACAATGTTTAACCACTGGGTTGAAGGTATCATTATAGTCAATCCCAGCTATTTGTTCAAAGCCTCTAGCAACAAGTCTTGCTTTGAGACTATCAAAAACTCCTGTTAGCTTGTATTTGATTCTAAAGATCCACTTATTGCTGATTACACTCATATCTGGAGAGTAAGGAACCAAATCCCATATGTTGTTTCCTTTGAAAGCAGCAAATTTCTCTTGCATAGCTGAGTACCAAATAGGATCTTGAAGAGTTGTAGCCACATTATGAGGTTTAAATGGAGGAGAGGTGGTGAGGATGAGATATCTTGGTTTAAATATACCATTTTTGGATCTTGTAATCATGGAATGATGAGGTTGATTTTCAAGGATTTGAGTAATTTGAAGACCCACAGTAAGATCTATTTCAGATGATGAAGGAGATGATGATCAAAATGATGTGAGAGGGGTTTGATTGAGGATGTTTTTTGGGATTGAGATAGTGACATTTGTAGATGAGAGAGGAGGATGCTGTAATGGGAGTATTGGTAATGAACTTTGTTGATGCTGAGACTAAAATGATGAGTTCTTAGATGCAGATATATTGAAGATGCTTAGATATGAAGATTCTTCTTCATTGAATGAATTCTTTCAGAAGGATGTAAACATAAGTAGCCTCTATGACTACTATTGCAGCCTAAGAACACACATTTTGTTGATCTATATTAAAATTTGTTGTTGTGATATGGTCTAAGATATGGAAAACAAGTGCATCCAAAAACCTTTAGAAATGAATAGTCAGCTGTAGTGCCTGTTAGTAGAGTATGAGGTGATTGAAACTGAAGAACGGGAGATAGAAGCCTGTTGATTAGGAACACAACTATTCTAAAAGCAAAACTCCAGAATTTTAAGGGGAGCATTGATTGAGCCTGCAAGGATAAACCTACTTCAACAATGTGTAGATGTTTTCTTTCAGCCTTTCTATTTTACTGATGTACATGCGGATAGAGTGCAAGAATTTTATACCAAGCTAAGGGAATAAAGGAGTTAAAGCCTTGCATTCACCTCTATGATTAGATTGAAAGCATTGAATTTTAGTGTTGAACTGTCTCTCAACAAAATTATTGAACTGAGAAAACACTGAATAGACCTTTGACTTAAGTTTTAGTGGAACAATCCAGGTGTATCTTTTAAAATTATCAACAAAGTGTACATAATACTTGTACCTTTCTACAGATGAAATGTGACTTGGACCCCAGATGTCAGAATGAACAATTTGAAAGGATTTGGTTATTTTTGCAGATTGCCTAGGAAAAGATCTTTGATATAATTTTCCTAACTTGCAAGCATCACAGAAAGTCACATTTATAGGATCAACATGCACTATATTTTTTTGATACATGAGAGAGTACAGATTTACAGGGATAGCCAAGTTTTCTATGTCATATATTAGGATCCTTACAGTCAATTGCCACATTAGCAGTTTCTTTGGTACAAGAAACTGAAGAAGCCATATTGACAGAGGTTGAAGTGCTAGAATTACAAGAAGGAGAAGAGCTCTCAGTTGTTTATTAAAGAAATTTCTGTAGTCTTTTGGAGAAACAAGAGCTTTATTTTGTGTGATGGATGAACATGCTCTTGAATCTCTTAGATGTGAGATGTCAAGCTGGTACAATCCTTCTTTAAGCACTCCTTTGAGAAGGATTTGATGAGTGTGAAGATTCTTAACAATACAAGAATCAACATAAAATTTAATTAAGACATGATTGTCTTTTGTAATTTGAGAAATGCTAAGTAGGTTTTTTGTGATGTTAGGAAAACTAGAATGTTCCTAAGTTGCATCTGAGTTGGAACAGAAATAGAAGGTAAAGCAGTTTGTCCAATATGATAGATTTGAAGTTTAGAGACAATACCAACAACCAGTTTAGAAGATCCTTGATAAGGAGATTTGAGAGACAAATTGTCAAGATCTGCAGTAAGATGATTTGTAGCTCCATTGTCAAAATACCATTTATCATCAGTTTGTGGTGCTGTTGTAGTATAGACTTGAGCTGACTGTTCTTCAGCTGTACAAGCTTGAGGTGCAGATTGATCAGGACCTGTGAAGTTGACATCAAACCTCTTGAAGCATTTCATTGTAACTTACCATTTTACCACAAATTTGACACTTAGGTTTGTTAAACTGTCTATAAGAGGATCGGCCACCTCTGCCACGACCTCGATTGAATCTGCCACCACCACGAGTGTTGTTAAATTAAGAAACATGTGCAGAATGCGTGGAAGATTTGCAACAGAGTTCTGAGCAATAGCTGGAGAAGAAGAGGCATTGAGACCAACTATGTGTGATGTAAAAGCAGCTTGTTGCTGAATTCTCATTTCACAAGTTTGCAAAGCATATTGAGCATCAACCAGAGAGAGTGAATCATTTCGAGTTGTGAGACTCACAACCACTGATTCATATTCAATACCTAAACCTCCAAAAATGTACAACACCAAATTATCATCAGATATAGTATGACCTACAAAATTCAAGTCATCTACAATTGACTTCATACTGAGAATATAATCATCAATAGACAGATCTCCTTTCTTCAATGTTTGATGCATGAAACAAAGCTGAATTGCAAGCGCTTTTGACTATGTATGAAATAGCTTTTCCAGTGTTCGCCAAACCTCATGAGTAGAGGTACATCGACTGACATGACCAAGAATTGATTCATTGATAGATGCGAACATCCAGCTCAATAGAGATTGATCTTTACAAATCCAGGTCGTACGATCAGGGTTTATAGTTGGAGAGACAACACCAGAGATTGCCGAAGAAAATTGCAACGGCTGAGCTCCGGTGCCGAGCAGAAAATCATCAAAACCATGTGCTCTGATGGTTGAGAGTATTTGTGCACGCCAATAGACATAGTTTGGTCGATCTAGGTGAATAGTGAGCGGAGCGGAATGTTGTAAGAAAAATGCCATTGAAGATGAGAAATAAAGACAGGAGAGAGAAAATAATTGGATTAGAAACCAGTCGCGGGGAAAAATTCATCGGAGAAGATGGATCCGGATACCATAAGAGAAAGCTTAAAGTTGAATATAGAGAGAAGCTAACAAAGTGTATTATTGATCTGCATTAATTGCCCTATCAACAGTATTGCCAACAGCCGACACTTTTCAAGGAAACAGTTGTACTGACTTTGACTATCCTAACCATTTGACTACCTCTAACTATATCACAATATTCCTAAAATGGAAAATACTATTGATTCAAAATATTATTTTTAATCAATAGTATGCAATTCTACAATATGATAAAAATGATTCAACTTGATTGCAAAATCTTCATAAATTAATGGTATAGGGACCGCTAAAATTTACATTAATGTAGTGATATTAACTAATCGATCTATAAATTTATATCCGAGTGCTAACAAAACACAAAATTGCCCAAAAACATATATAGCATCAAAGACATTTACACTAAAAAATTGAATATCAAATCAGGCATACAAAAACATAGTGGCGTTTCTTTTGCCTTTTCCTTTCCAAGAGCCGGTAGAGGTAAGCGACTTTCTCTCGGAACATGGATAGCTTATCAGAAAGTTTAAAGTTTTCAACAACCAGGGATATGTTTTTTCTCTTCACGATATCGAGCTCTTCAAGAAGAGGAGACGAAGCCATTTTGGAGATATTAAAGGAAAATAATTCATATATACCCATATATAAAGGAAACCAGGCAGGTGCCAGAGAATAAAAGGTACTAGGGTTTCCGGAAAATAAGGAAACCCTAGAATACCAAAGGTTGCTACAGGACAAAAAATCATTATCACAAGCCAGAAAACAGTTCAGTACATAAACAAAACAGATCGGCCACACAGGCAAAACTACAGACCTGTTAGAAAAATGAGCAAGCGAAAGTACAAAAGCCAAGTCACCAGACACCCTGAACTAAGCCCCATAGTCCGCCGCCGTCAGCTCTTCCGGATCCTCAGCTCGGGAAACCTCCCCAAAGTCCTTCTCGAACTGAGCAGCACCTTGTAACTCTCCCAGATTGGCGAAAGATAGAGAATTTGCAACCATTGCCAAGCCAACGACTGATCTGGAGGGGGGGGATGAGTGAATCGAATCTTTTCGCTTTAAAAATAAAAAGCTCGTCCGCAAGAGAACGGAGCTATTGTAAGCGACAAGCTGACTCGAGTCGAATCACGAGGAATTGCAATCGGCATCGTTAAATGTTTGTTCACAATTTTTATACTTAAACACACAATCTATTTTGGTTCAAAGATTTCTACAACTACGAATTCAAAAATCAGCATTCAACTATTAAAAACCTAATTGAACATGTAAAATAACTAAAAGCATCAGAACTTAGAATTTAAAAACAAGAAAGCAACATAATTAACTAGCAAATTAAACGTTATCAAATTGCTAAACTAAAACGAGTCTAATAGCATTCAAACTTGAAACCAATTCCAAAAGCAAATTACAAATATGAATGACTTATAGTTCATACCATAAACAACAATCAATCAAACTTCAGCGACGAACGATGACCATAAACGACGATAAACATAGAGACGAGTCTTCGGCGTGATCTTCCAACGAAATCTTCAATTTAATGTGAAATGGAAAGGGGCTTGAGTATCTGTATCTATCTGGACCTTACCCCTCGAAATTCTGATCATTAAATGAAGAAAACCACCAGTATTTATAGATTTCTCCAACAAAAACCGCTCAACCGCAAGTGCATCGACGGTGCATCGATCGACGCGGCGCAGGCTGAACGCATCGACCAGGCAGTGCGTCGATCGATGGAGCTAGGATAGACGCTACGGAAACTGAGCGTCGACCTAGCATCGATTGACGGAAATAAGATCGACGCTACAGAAGCTGAGCGTTGACCTAGCATCGATCGACACGGGCATCTCCAGGCGTCAACGTGAGCAGGTATAGGTGGCAGGACTTGGACACTGGGTAACCCAGTGTCTGATTGATACTCGGTGTGATCGCAGCACTTACTTCGTCTAACCTTTGTCGTCTCGAAGCTGAAAGAGAAAATTAAACATAATGAAACTATTACTTATAAAATAAGGAAGAAAAATATAAAATGAAATAAGAACGAAAAATACTAAAAAGAAAAGAAATGAGAACAATAAAAACCTAAAACTCGACAAAACACACAAAATGCAAAGCAAAAACATACGAAAATCACATACAAATATGTACAAATCAACTCCCCTACACTTAGCTTTTTGCTTGTCCTCAAGCAAAACCTAATCTAAACGTATACAAGAGAAAACTAATTACCCGATGATCTAATTACTAATGCATCCAAATGATTCAAGAAGTTAATGCATTAAATCGACTAAAAACTCAACTAAAAGGACGACACGATAACGTTGAGCTAAGAGACTTAGATTAGCTTCCGAACACCTAAAGTAACGAGTTGACCTCCGTGTACGTCACCCATCCATGCCTCGACCAAAGTCTATCCCTGCTCAAACCGCCAAGTCGTCACCCGACTAGCCCAGTCATCTATACCCTCTTTAACAAAACAATCTACGAAAAACAAAAACAAGAGCTTAACTTGTACAAGGATTTCTCTTCTTGTACTTATTCTTTCTTTTTCTTTTCTTTTTTTCTTTTTTTTATTTTTCTTATCAATACCCATAAAGATGAGGTACAAAACGAGCATAATATACATAAATCACAAATGAGAGTTCATTGACTCCAAACTAACGTTGATAAGTGCAACTGTCTCCAAAAATTAAAAAGAAAAATTACATAAAATCCTATAGAGGGTATCGGAAAGTGGAGCTAGTAAAGAGTATTTGACTCTTTGGGACGAAACAAAAATAGAACAAAAGACAAGACACTTCATAGACTATTTACACTTCATTCCCCACAATTACACTATTGTTCCAACGAAAGTCTAAATATCCTAACCAAAGCATCTAACCACGTCACTTCGTCAAGGTTCCAGTCAATATCAATACACACAACTCAAATCAACCACAAACAAGCATACAAATAATTACCAACCAAAGGACAACCCCCCCACACTTAGCTCTACAATGTCCACATTGTATAAAATGAAAAATTAAGCAAAGTATGGTAAAAGAAAGAGAAAGAGAGACGTCCCTGAATTCGTGCTCGTGGTAAAGAGTCGATGTCGAAAATCATCCATGGGCCTTAATAATGAAGGGAACCTGAAACAAACAACAAACAACAAAACACACAAAACAAAATAAGTTGAAAGACTTGGGTTGCCTCCCAAGGAGCGCTTATTTAACGTCACTTAGCTTGGCGAAGTCTCCCCTCTATGCCAAACAAGGGTCAACGAGAGTCACATTCTCCTTTTCTTGAAGCAATTTCGAACCTTGAATGTACGGCTTCACACGATGGTCGTTCACTTGAAAACTTTCTTTGGTCTTCTCATTGACCAAACGCACAGCTCCATATGGGAAAACTTCGATAACAAGGAACGGACCACTCCAACGTGATTTGAGCTTCCCGGGGAATAAACGGAGGCGAGAATTAAACAACAACACCTGCATGCCAACTCGGATATCTTTGCTACTAATCTTCTTGTTGTGATATGCTTTAACCTTCTTTTTGTAGATATCTGCGTTGTCGTAAGCCTCATTTCGAATTTCATCGAGTTCCTCCAATTGCAAACCTCGCGGATTACCAGCTTGTGTCAAGTCAAAATTCACCGCACGAATTGCCCAATATGCCCGATGCTCCAACTCCACCGGAAGATGACACGCTTTACCAAATACTATTCGGTAAGGGCTGGTTCCCAAAACATTTTTGTACGCCGTTCGATAAGTCCATAAAGCATTGACAAGCTTGGCCGACCAATCCTTGCAACTCGGCTGCACGGTTTTCTCCAGAATTACTTTGATTTGTCTATTACTTGTCTCCACTTGGCCCGACGTTTGTGGATGATACGCCGTGGCCACCTTGTGCTTCACCCCGTATTTTGCCATCAATTTCTCAAAAGACAGGTTACAAAAATGTGCACCCCCATCACTAATGATCGCCCGCAGGAATCCAAAACTACCAAAAATATGCTCTTGAATGAACTTGAGCACGACTCTTGCATCGCACGTTCTCGTGGGAACAGCCTCGACCCACTTGGACACATAATCAACGGAAACCAAAATATATTCATATCCAAATGATGCCGGAAATGGTCCCATGAAATCGATGCCCCACACATCAAAAATCTCCACGACTAAATTGCTCGTTTGCGGCATCTCATCACGTTTGCCAATGTTTACCAAGCGCTGACATCGATCACATGTTTTAGCGAACTCATGTGCATCTCTAAATAGCCTAGGCCAATAAAACCCGGATTGGAGGACCTTGTAAGCCGTCTTCTGACCTCCAAAATGGCCTCCACACTGCTGATCATGACAAAACGAGAGAATTCTCTGTTGTTCTTCCTCGGGGATGCATCTTCGAATAAGTCCATCCTTCCCGAACCGAAATAGGATCGGGTCATCCCAAAAATAATCCCTGCACTTAGAAAGAAATCTCTTCCTCTCTTGGAAGGATAAATTGGCACTCAAGTAGCCACAAGCAAGAAAGTTAACAATATCGGCAAACCATGGAGTATTATACGAAGATATAGCACAGGTTAACTCATACGGAAAAACATCATTCAAATAACCAAATTCACGCACTCCCTCTCTATCCAGTCGGGACAAATGGTCCGCAACCACATTTTCACAACCTTTACGATCCCTTATTTCAACATCAAACTCTTGTAACAAAAGTATCCAACGAATTAAACGCGGCTTGCTTTGAGTTTTATTAAAAAGATAGCGAAGAGCAGCATGATCACTATGGACGACCACCTTTGAACCAATAATATAAGCACGAAATTTTTCAAGAGAAAATACCACAGCCAAAAGTTCCTTTTCGGTGGTTGTATAGTTCCTTTGAGCCTCATTTAACATAAGACTCGAGTAATAAATGACTCGAAGGAGACTATCCACCTGTTGACCCAAAATGGCCCCCACGGCATCATTTGACGCATCACACATAATTTCAAAGGGAAGGGACCAGTTTGGGGAAACGACCACCGGGGCCGTAGTTAACTTTTTCTTAAGAAAATTAAAAGCATTCAAGCATGATTCATCAAAAACAAATAGAACATCATTACTTAACAAATGACAAAGCGGGCGACTAATTTTTGAAAAATCCTTAATAAATCGCCTGTAGAAGCCCGCATGTCCAAGAAAACTACGAATACCCTTAACGTTCGTGGGAGGTGGCAAACTTTCAATAACATCAACTTTGGCCTTATCGACCTCCAAACTATGACTCGACACAACATGACCAAGTACAATGCCACTTCTAACCATGAAATGACTTTTTTCCCAACTTAACGTTAAATGACTATCTAAACAACGTTCAAGTACTTTAGACAAATTTTCAAGACATGAAGCAAAAGAAGAACCAAAAACTGAAAAGTCATCCATGAATACCTCAAGAAAGTCGTCTATCATGTCCGTGAAAATAGAAAGCATGTAGTGTTGAAAGTTGTCGGTGCGTTGCATAGTACGAAAGGCATCCTCCGGAAAGCAAAGGTCCCAAATGGACAAGTAAATATCATCTTCTTTTGATCCTCCAGTGCAATGGCAACTTGATAGTATCCGGACAACCCATCGAGAAAACAATAATATTGGTGTCCGGCCAACTTGTCAAGTAATTGGTCGATGAAAGGAAGTGGGAAATGATCCTTCCGTGTGGCTGCATTAAGTTTTCGGAAATCAATACACATCCGCCATCCCGTAGTCAACCGTGTCGGTACAATTTCCCCTTTGTCATTCTCAATAATCGTGATTTCGCCCTTCTTCGGCACAACATGGACGGGGCTTACCCATTCGCAATCGGGTGCAGCAAAGATGATCCCTTCGTCGATCAACTTAAAAATCTCCTTCTTCACAACCTCCATCAAAGTAGGATTTAAACGGCGATGACCTTTCCGAATCGGTTTTGCACCTTCTTCTAACACCATGTGATGCATGCACGTGGCCGGGCTGATTCCTTTGATATCCCCCAAACTCCAACCAATCGCTCCTTGAAATCTTTTAAGAACTTTGATCAAAGCATCCTCTTCTTCTTGCGTCAACTCGGCAAAAGTAATCACCGACTTCTTTTCACCCTCCTCAAGATTGACGTACTTAAGATGATTTGGGAGTGGCTTAAGCTCGAATTTTGGTTCGACATCCGGCTTTTCATCACCAACCTCAAAAAGGCCAATTATGCCCTCAGAATTTTGCTCGGGCCAATTGTCCGCCTCGGACTCGTCTTCAAATTCACTTTGTACAATTGGCTCAATGGAACCAACAAACGAACAATCGGCATTCATTGACGACGATAGGGTAGCGTGGAAATCATGAATGGAAAATGTGATCGACTCGTTCAAAATGGACAGAGTCATGCTTCCGTTCTTCACGTCAATCAATGTATTTGTCGTAGCCATGAAAGGGCGTACCAACAAAATCGTATGCTCCCGGTTATCATCTCGAACATCTTCCACATCAAGAATCACAAAATCAACAAGCATAATTAAACTCCCAACTTGCACCAACACATCTTCAACAATCCCTCGCGGGTAACGAACCGACTGGTCGACCAGTTGGAGTCTCATCCTCGTCGGTTTGAGTGTACCTAAGTCAAACTGCTCAAAAATAGACGAAGGCATCAAATTGATCCCCGCCCCAAGGTCAAGCATACCCCGAGTTTCTTTACTATTTCCCAAAGTGCTTTTTGTACAAAAACTCCCAGGGTCACTTTCTTTCGAGGGAAGGGAATTTCGTAAGATTATGCTCGCCGCATTTGAAATACAAACTTTTTCATTTTCAGAAAATTTTCTTTTTTTGGATGCCAAGTCTTTGAAAAACTTGACATATGCGGGAACGTTTCTTATAACATCAAGCAAAGGTAAATTTACATTAATCTTGGAAAGCATATTGTAAAGGTCAAGAAATTGCTTATCTTGCTTTTCTCCTCGAAGACGACTTGGATAAGGAATGGGAGGTCGATACGGATTAGAAGTCTTTTGAAGAGTCTCTTTAGGCTCCATGTCCTTTTCAACATTATCCGGTGACTTGGTGATAGTCGTTTCCTCGCCTTCGTTCACATTCGGGTTGCTGTTTACGCCATTAGAAATCACATTGGGAGATGCAACTTTATTATCCACAACACGACCACTCCGAAGCACTGTGACTGCTTGGGCTTGTGAGGATTGGCTCGTCAACTTCCCTTGTTCGTTCTTTCCCACTTGCTTGGCAAGTTGGCCAAGGGCCGTCTCAAGCTTATCCATCCATTTGTCATTACGCAACAAATTTGACTCAGTGCGTTGCAAATTTGAGTCAGTGCGTTGCATAAACGTACGCAAAGTCTCCCCGAGTGTTGGTGAAACGGATGCTTGAGTCGGTGGTGGTGGAGGTAATGGTACTTGAATTTGCCCCTGCGGATGTGGAGGAAATGGTACTTGACCTTGTCCTTGCGGTTGTGATTGATGCATTGGTCGAGTTGAGAATGAAAATTGACCCTGTCCCCATTGTTGTTGATATGGTTGTTGGGGAACAAAGTTATTTTGTGGCCTTTGGTTCGGTATCGGATTCGCCACATTATTAGGATTTGACCATGAGAAATTTGGATGATCTCTCCACCAATTAGGTTTATTGTTGCGTGAGTTATAGTTTTCATACCCCTGCCCGGCTTGATTCGCTTGATAACCTTGAATAGCGAGTGCTTGTTCATTGGTTCCATCAACCTGCTCAAACACTACTTGACATAAATTCACGCCATGTCCATACACACCACAAATGCCACACGTTTCTTGTGAAAAAGAAATGCCTTGAGATAAACGGGTGTTTTGAGTTTGCAAAGAGGCCACCTACCTCGTTAACTCATCAATTCTATGGGAATCGTCATGTGCCATCTCGATCTCATGTACATCTACCTTCTTCGATCGCGAGCTTTTCTGCTGAGAATTATAACTTATCGACTCGCAAATGTCCCATACATCTTGAGCGGTGCGTGATCCAATCTCTCCCCATGCTGCATTGTACCATATACTGAAATGTAAGAATAAGCCCATCATAAAAGAATTGATTAACGAGCTCGGGTGCATAATGATGATGTGGGCATTGTGTCAACAACTCTTTAAAACGCTCCCAAGCTTCGTGGAACGTTTCGCCATCTATCTGGTTGAATGACTCTATCTTCACTCGAAGTTGAGCTGTCGTTTGATTTGAAAAATATTTTCCCATGAAGCGATCGTACACCATATCCCAATTTGTAAGAGAGTCGGGCTCCAATGACAAAAACCAAGTCTCCGCCTTATCCTTCGTATACGGAAAACATCTCATTTCAACTGATCTTCATTAAGTCTTTGCAAAGGAAACGTTTGGATAATCGAGTAAAATTTCCGAATAAAGGTTATCAGATCCTCATGTAAACGCCCGTAAAAGGAAGGCAAAAGATTGAAATGAATGGCCTTGAGCTCATAATCTCGGGCCGCGGGGCCTAAACGAATGCATGATGTAGATGGGCCAATCACGGGTCGAGCAAATTCACGCACACGAGCCGGTTGAGGCTCATGTTGATGAAACGGCCTGTTAAATGGTATGTGCGGTCCTCGAGGATGATATTGTTGTTGTTGATGAAAGAAATAAGGAACTTGTTGTTGATTCAGTTGCATGCCTTGATTGTTAACATGATGATTGAAATGATCTTGGTTAAACGGTGGTGGATTAGGTATGTTATTTTGTTCATCTCGAGTTTTCGGCTGGTTCGGTTCCGTAGAATTTATTCCGGATGAAGCCATTGATGATTCTGCTATTGAGGTCAATCGTGCTCGATTCACACATTGAATGTTGTCGATCAAGGGTACTAATTCTCCACCCAAGGACCTACGTCCTTGCATTCATTAACAAACAATTAAAACAGTCGAGACAAAAGAACACAAAACTTAAACAAACTAAACTAAACATATACGAACAAACATTTTTGGACAACCTTTGTCAATTCCCCGGCAACGGCGCCAAATTTTGAATCAAACTTTTTCGCTTTAAAAATAAAAGCTCGTCCGCAAGAGAACGGAGCTATTGTAAGCGACAAGCTGACTCGAGTCGAATCACGAGGAATTGCAATCGGCATCGTTAAATGTTTGTTCACAATTTTTATACTTAAACACACAATCTATTTTGGTTCAAAGATTTCTACAACTACGAATTCAAAAATCAGCATTCAACTATTAAAAACCTAATTGAACATGTAAAATAATTAAAAGCATCAGAACTTAGAATTTAAAAACAAGAAAGCAACATAAATAAACTAGCAAATTAAACGTTATCAAATTGCTAAACTAAAACGAGTCTAATAGCATTCAAACTTGAAACCAATTCCAAAAGCAAATTACAAATATGAAAGACTTATAGTTCATACCATAAATAGCAATCAATCAAACTTCAGCGACGAACGATGACCATAAACGACGATAAACATAGAGACGAGTCTTCGGCGTGATCTTCGAACGAAATCTTCAATTTAATGTGAAATGGGAAGGGGCTTGAGTATCTGTATCTATCTGGACCTTACCCCTCGAAATTCTGATCATTAAATGAAGAAAACCACCAGTATTTATAGATTTCTCCAACAAAAACCGCTCAACCAAAAGTGCATCGACGGTGCATCGATCGACGCGGCGCAGGCTGCATGCATCGACCAGGCAGTGCGTCGATCGACGGAGCTAGGATAGACACTACGGAAGCTGAGCGTCGACCTAGCGTCGATCGACGGAAATAAGATCGACGCTACAGAAGCTGAGCGTTGACCTAGCGTCGATCGACGCGGGCATCTCCAGGCGTCAACGTGAGCAGGTATAGGCGGCAGGACTCGGACACTAGGTAACCCAGTGTCTGACTGATACCCGGTGTGATCTCAGCACTTACTTCGTCTAACCTTTGTCGTCTCGAAGCTGAAAGAGAAAATTAAACATAATGAAACTATTACTTATAAAATAAGGAAGAAAAATATAAAATGAAATAAGAACGAAAAATACTAAAAAGAAAAGAAACGAGAACAATAGAAACCTAAAACCCGACAAAACACACAAAATGCAAAGCAAAAACATACGAAAATCACATACAAATATGTACAAATCAAAGAGCTCGAGGAAGAAGAGCAAAAAACTTGGCGTACATGATCAGCAAACGCTGTTGCATCCAACTGGTGTAGGCGGTCATACTCGGCAACATGGCAGAAGCTCGTGGGCTCAGGAGGGGTTTCAAGGGGGACAGAGTGGCCAAAAGGAGCGAAAGGATTTTCTCTTAACCACTTAGCCTAAGCATCTAGACCCAGATGGTAATACACCTCAACCTCTGGGACTAAGATGTCGTATAGCTCGACCGATCCTAGGAAAGCTCGGCGTGTGGTCTCTCGGGTCAGCTGGATCAGGCGTAGTCCCTCTTCTGAGTTGAGAAATTCAAGCTGGCCTTCTACTCGTCCCTCGGTGCGACCTCTGCTCTCTCCGTCCACCTCTCCTTCGGCCCGGGCTCGCTGAACCTTCTCTTTGAACTCTTGCTCCCGAAGAACTGCCAGAGCACGCTACTTACCCTCTGATTCCTTGGATTTCACGAAGCTCTGCCTTCAACAGCTCTACCTCCGCTTCAGCGGCCTGCAGCTTGACTTGTGCATCCTGAGCAGCTGCATGACTTTCCTGGACCCGGGAGACCAGCCTCTTCACCTTCTCTTTCAAAGCTTCATGCTCCTTCGCCAAGTCGGCCTGTATCACAGAACCTCGAGCCCGAGCTAACAAGGATGCTCTTCCCATGAGCAAAAGGTCTGGAGAGACTAAGGATAGTAGAAATGAAGAAATTTTTTACCTGTGCCTCTACTAGGCAATAATACTCGATCAGCTCAAGATCGGACATCTTATCCACAAATAGGCGGTCAGCAACAGGAGCTAGCCCCATCATGAACTGCGTCGCCACTTCTCCAGGACAATTCAGAATGGACCTGTGGAAGAGGGATTGATTGGGATGAGGAGGTACTTGCGAGCCTGCCTCAAGGACAGATCTAGTCTCGGTACGCCTCCGTTTCTGGGTTTGCAACTGACGCTCATCCTCGGACTCCATCACTGGCAGGTCTGTAAAGACTTGAGCTGCAAGCTCGGGCGCAACACTCCTCACCTGCTCTGAGGTCTCCTTCACCACCTCTGGGGGTGCTGGCTCATCTTGGGGTACCTTGGTCGCCGCCACGGGCTGGCCTCCAGATAGAGCAACCGCTTCTGTGGGAGGAGAAATGGAAGCTCTGATTGCTTCACCCAAAGGGCTCTTTTGTCCCCCACGAGCTGCTTTCTTTTTCGTGGCCATCCGTGCTCGCATCAATTCTACTGAAAGAAGGAAAACAAGAAGAGCAGGATATGAGATAATAAGTGATAACGATAGTAATAACAGGAGAAGAAAATATGGTCAGCTTGGAGATATACCAATGTGAGAAGGCAAAGGCCCGTTCTCTTGTTGAGTGTTAAAAAAGTTCAAAATGTCAGATTTGAGGACTTTGCTTAGGTCAAGAGTATTCTGATTAAGGGCGGAAATTTTCTTGGCCAGATGTGGCGGCCTATCACCGCGAGGTAAATGTGCTTGTGGGGGCAGGATGCCGATGGAAGTAGTAGAGAAGCCCCAATTTCCAGAGCATTGGACGAAAAAGAACTTCTTCTTCCAGGCCTTATGGGAAGTGGGAAGACCAATCAGGAAGTGGACGTCAGATCTGCCAGAAAGATAGAAAAAGCCATAATAGCTCTTAGCCTGGAACAGGGAATAGAAAAGTTGAGCTGTGGGAGTAATCCCAGAATATTGAGCTGCTAAGTGAAAGCCAACCATGACTCGGAAAGTGTTAGGCAAAAGTTGATGTACCGGAATTTGGTACATCCTGGAAACGGCCAAGATGAAAGGATGAACGGGTAGGCTCAGGCCAGCGTGGAATTGATCCACGAAAAAAGTTAGGTGACGAGGAGGAGGCGATGAGGCCCTCTCATCAGGCGCCGGACTGGTGAAAATAAAATCGTCGGAGATACGGAAGGTAGCGCGTATGTCCCTAAGAGTCTGACTGCTCACTATGGAAGTTATATTATCGTGGGGAAGATAGGGAAGGGCTAACGGAGGCTCCTCCGGAAGAGCTGCCGGAGGCGACTCTGGGAATGATATGTTTACGGTGGAGGTAGAGTTCGCCGGATTCTCCGACGAGCCCTCTGCGGCGGAGCCAGAGAGAGGAGAAGAGGCTGACATAATTTAAAGGTTGTACAAAGGAGCAAGAAAGGTACCTGGCCTACAAAAGTGATCGGAAAAACTGAGTCGGAGGAATTCGCCGGAGGTGCTAGATCTGAATAGTTAAACCTGGTTTGGGGTAGACCTTATCCAGCGTCACTTGGAGAAAAATCAGGTAGCGTAGCCAGATCTGAATTAAGACGACCAGCGGTTTTAACCAGTTCATCATTGGAAGGTCTAACCTTATCCTTGGGGAAAATCAAGGTGAGGTTGATTCAAGATGAATCCCTTATGGAACAACCACCAGAGGGTCAGCCTAAGACAGGTCTGACATCCAGACCTCCCTTAGGGGAACAAGTGGAACATACTTAGAGAACAGGACTAAGTCAGAGTTGATATTCTTAGCTAAGATATAAAATTGGAAGAAAGAGCAAGACCAAGGAAGACCTAACTCCCTAAGCTCCAAAGAGGAGACAATTGGGATCACATGTCAGAATTGATTACACAACGGCCCTTGATTCGCGGCATGTGCTCCTGAGATCCCAACTGGGTCCCCACTGGGGAAAACTATAAATACCTCAACCTCAAGGCTGAGAGAGGTATGTTATTTTTCTTGTGCAATCCTTTATTCTTTCCTGGAAAATATCTCATACGCTTTCTGACTTAAGCATCGTAGAGGTTTTCACCGGAAAATCACTGGTGGTCCTTTCTAACGCGTGTTAGTGTGCAGGTCGAGAAGGTTTGCAAATCTCAGGTGGTGTTATATTTCGGGTTGAAACACCAATAAAAGCCGCACCCGAACGGGACTCCTCTGCACGTGAGCACTCTCACGCCGAAACTCGATTTTCCGTTGGACCTAATGCTCCAGCGGTTACTCCTGCAGTGGAAAATGGCGACGTTGTTCCCATCCCCGATCACTACCTTGTAGTCCTTGCTCGCGTGGTCGTAGCAGAGGCCTTGAAGAAAGGAGCTGCAGCGGAAGCCATGAGGGCACTCGAACTCGATGTGGGACCGGGCAGATGGGTTCCAGAGCACGTACGTGGCGATGTCGCGGCGCTTGAGCACCAGGCCGTCGCAGAAGCAGCACACGTCGAGGTAGTCGTCGCTTCACGGGTAGGGGACGGAGGATCGGGACTTCCTGTTCTCGTCGCGGACTCCGTGGGGCCCGCCGTCCGCGTACCACATGAGGAGGTAGTGCTGGGGCGACCTGGGTCTCCTCGAGTGGTGGAGATGGATATCGGCGAACCGGGTGTCACAGATTGTGTGGGCCCACGACTTGCACACGGCTTTGAACCTGAGGAGCGACTTGACGGGGAGTCGGGACAGAATGTTCTCGATGGTGTCATTTGGAATTTCAAGTCTTCTTGATGATGCTGATGTCTTGTCTTCTTCTTCAAACTCACTAACTAATTTCTCCTTCTTCTTATTCATCTTCAGCAACACCAAACAAATGAGATGAGATGAGATTTGGGTTGTGTGTATATATATCTATATGCTACTAGAGTTGCGGAGGAGTGGGACTGGAGTAGTGGGCTACATATGTGGAACCTACACATATTATTAGCTGAAATTTAATAATAATAAAAACTGAAAATTAAAACTGAAGAGTATTAAAATCTATTAAGTGGGCCTTTATTATAAACATCTCATGGCCAAATTCGATTGGCTTCAACATATCAACCAAGATTAATGTAGTGGAGGAGTGGAACTGGAGTAGTGGATTACATGTCGAGAGAGCAAAACCAAGATTTGATTTTATTTTTTTTACCAAATAGTTTGATCATTCATAAATTTGAAACCATATTTAACTTTTTTATATATAAAACTTCAATATATTTGTTGATCAAACTCTAACATGCATACACACAATTGAATTAGAATATCAATATAGCAAAAACGTTACAATACATGATTTTGAAAATTGATAGGAGACGGACCACTGCCCAGGCGACTAGACGGGATCTAGGCAGGGCTTAAATTTTAAACATAAATATAATATTTTATTATATATTTAGACATAAATATTGAACAACAAATCAAACATAGATAAATGACAACAATTTGCAATCATACAATTATCAATAAAAGTCGGCTAATTTTTGCAAAGTTCATTTTTGTAAACTTTCATCGAACACGTTGTATACATTATTAGATTTATGTATTTTTAACTACGAACAATAAGTTTGATCGATTCATCATTCATTCAATTAATCTTCGGTTATAATTTATAAATGAACACCCCAACCAACAATTTGTAATTAAAATAGACAATCAAATTTCTACAAAATGTAATACCCGATTTATTTTTATTTTTTTAGTGATAATTATTAATATTATTAGATACTTTAATATTTTGTAATTATCATTACCGTAATTCTTATTAGTATTATTTTTCTTTTCATTTTCAACTTAATTATAAATGCAAATTATTATTTCCTTGTTTGGGCCACATTATTTATAAATCTCATTTTTCTTGTATTTATTCAAGCCCAACAAATAAAGCATCTTTGTCCATATCAAAATAAACTATTTAAGGCAAATCCTAAACTTCTTTAAGTCGGAAGATTTTTTTGTGTTCACATAACTATCGGCTTTGACAAAAGAAAAAAAAAAAAAGTTGATTAAAAATCGTTTGCTTCTCGAGGTATTCTTTTCTTTTTCTTCAACTCTGCTTTGCGCCTTAATCTCAATATAAAACCCATTACTTTAACAACCTTGAAAAGTTTATAGCAAAATTTAGTATAAAGGTTTGTTTTTTGTTTTTTTTTTTCCCAAAATCCTTTATTTCTTTTCCGTATAGTGGTTTCCTTTCTATTTTCTAGTTAAGAACGTATGTACAATATTTATGTATACTATTATTACTATAGGATTTTTTTTTTTCGTTTTTTTATGGGAAAATTATCATTCAGTCTATGTACCATTTAATCATTTTAAAATGTTTTGTCCCATTTAAGTAAAGTTAATTTTATTAATTATTAAATTATAAGTGTAAAGTGGCCCTTAATAAATTGTTGTTTATCTAAGCTCATTATTAGAATTTTCTCAATTTTTTGATAAAGCACATTTCTAAAATGAGTTTCACCAAACATGTATCAATATGTAAATGTGCTTTTTAAAAAGCCACTTATTAAAGAGTCTATTTTTAAGATGGACTTTTAGTGTGAAAGTGTTTCCAAATATATAATAAGTTATATAGATAACATAATTTTACTCTAATTAATTACACAAACTAATAGTTTCAAATGTATAGTTAAGTTGATATAGATAATATAAATTATAATTCATACAGTCAGTTCGACTTTAACCCATTCAGCCCCAAATTTTCTGAGAGCCTCGTTTTCTTCTTCTTCAATTTCAGAAAAACGGAAGGAAAAAATATCCTTTGATCCCTCTTCTTCACCCTCGCCGCCGTCAGCATCTCCAACTTCCCCCGTCCGACCTCCTCGACTGCGCCTCCAACTCCGCCTGGTGCACCTCCAAAAAACCGCATCCTCCGCCGCCCGGCCGCTGCCGCCGCCCACGACCACGCGGCGGACGTCCCCGACTCCCACGAGAAATAAATATTCATGAATTTTCTTAAAATAGAAAAAACCGCGGCTGCCACCCCGACTCCCACCGTCGTCGCCGTACCCGCCACCACCGCGGCTGGTGCTTCCCTTCACCGACGCGCCGTCAGATCCGGTCGCGTTGGTAGCCTTGGCAAGGCCGTCGTTGCCATACTCGAGCGAGTACTCAACCGCCTCGCCGTCGCCGAGGCTGCGGAAGCCATCAGACATGATGGCCGATTGAGTACCCAAATCCCTTCTGCTCGCTGAAGGAAAAAAAAGAGAGAGAGAAAGAAATACACGAATTCAATAAAACCTGTTAATGTGGAGAAGCTTACTTGACACGCCAGTTTAATAAAATACAATTGTAAAAAAATGCAAGAAAGAAAAATGTCAACAATATTTTTAAGAAATAAAGAAATGGAAAAAAAAATAAGGAGGGGCAAAATAGACTTTTTTTTTTATTTGATATTTAAAATTAAATAAGAAATGACGAGAAAATAAATAATCACGCCACGTCAGTATTTGGGCCCGAACATGATAAAAATGTACATTTTTTTTTATGAGTTTGCCAACTTAGTAGACGTAATTTGATGCTGGCCAACATCACGTATGTTTTCTGAAAAGTGGTCAATACAATGTATCAAAAATGAAATTTTCCCTTTGAGTTTCACAAGAGAGTTAATATTAGGCGGAGTTTAGTTCGCTTTATTATGAAACTTTGCCAATTCAATATCGAACTAATTTTGAAATTCAAGTTAATATAATTGAGTTTAGTTTTTTTTGTCGAAAAATAGAACTTAAAATCGAACTCATCAAATTTTTGCAAAAAAATACTCATTGTTAAATTGCAAAAAAGCCTCCTAACGCTAATATACAAACTAGTCAATGAGTAATTGACAAGCCACAGCAATCGGGCATGCAAATGGACCACTCCTGAGTGAACGGCACCAAAAAAAAAAAGGAAAAAACTAGACAACAAAACAAGACCACAAACAATGATAAAACTGAACCAATGATGCACCACCCCAACTGGCAATTCGACTCGCCACCGAACGAGACTTGGCAAACCCACACTCGTGGAAACAACCCAACAACCTCACCACACCCAACAACAAGAAACAAACAAAAAAAAAAACAACAAAAGACTAAAACCTAAACTACAACATATTGTTGCCCCTCCTTTTCTTTGTCACTGCTGCCTCTTCAAATTCCTCACTGCCAATTGCTAATATTGTCCCTTGCAACGTCGACCACACGATGAATCAAAGTAGCGTCGTCACTGTTTTGTACATATTTGTATATATTTTTTATATGTTTTTAAGTCTCATTTTACGTGTTTTGCATATGTGTTCCTTGTGTTTTAGGTTGATTTTGTTTATTTTGCATTCCCGTAGTTTGCTTTGTCTTTTTAGTGTTTTTCTTTTTTTTCTTTTTTATTTTTGGGTTTTATGGTATATTGTTTTTTTAGTCAAAGAACAGTCAAAGCAGGCCCCATTGGAGATCGGAAGACGAACTAAGCTCTATGAATTCAATAAAAAGTTTCGACGAATCTATGGTGCGAAAATCGAGTGAAAAAGGTGAGAAATGTGGCGATTCATATTGTTGTCCATGCAGTCACTCGCTCGACGTAGCAGTTGTCGTAATACGAGCATAACTCTCTGACCTATCATGACATTTTCTTTTATTTAATACAATTGGAAAACCTAAACGAGTTTTCTACAGTTTTTATGTTTACCACTTCCCCCAATTCAGACTTTAGAGTGGTAAAAATCATCTTGAACTTAAAATATTACACTGAATTCCTAGGTGTGGTAGTTCTTGGTTTAGAGGACACAACTCTCTAAAAAAAACAAATAGAATAATTAGAATGCCAAATGAAAGCCAAGAGATGGTACTACAATTCTTATTTAGACATCCAGTGTTGATTGAGAGATTAAGAACTTAAAAATGCAGGATGATTGCACATGTTTTGCACCGTCGACCAACCATCGATCACCGTTGACCGACCTTCGATCACCATCGATCGACGATCAATCAACATGACCTACTGTCTGGCCCGGTCGAGTGGCTCTTGTTATACCAAAATGACTATTTTGCCCTCCTTTCACCCTATAATCCCACCACACATCCTCACATCATCCTATCTCTTCCAATCTGTTTCCATACCATAAAAACTTCATATTCTCCATCCTCTTCTCTCCATTTTCCTATTTTCTTAGTTTTTTCAATTACAATGTAGATTTCCTTCAATTTCTTGGATTGTGGATGAATATTAAAACTTATCGTAATGGGGTGAAGAATTCTCATCTTCCTTACCTTCTATTCTTAGTTTATTTTATTGAAATTCTTCATAATTATTGGGTAGATTTTACGAGTCTAGAATCTAGACACGTTTAGAACCACAAGTTGGAGGTTATTGGGTATTTAATTGAAAACTGGGATTGGTAACCTCTTTATGTAGATTAAATCTTCGCTAAAATATCAATTGACCGTGGAGACAAGTCTATAGCCCTATACCTCGTTTTATTGATCCTTGCAAAGTTTTTAATTTTAATTTTTATAATTTAAACCCTCGGTTTGTTGCTAAAAACTAAATTTCTAAAAATTTGATCTTGTGTTTGATTTGTTCATATTTGTGTGTGATTTTTGTAAATTCTTTTTTGTCAGGTTTTAGTCGTATTTTGTCCCTTTTTTCTTATTTTGCGTTTCGTAGCTTTTATCGTCTTTTTAGTACCTTTTGTATTTGTCTCTTACTTTTTGTAAATTTTTATGTTATTTTACTTTTCTTTGTTTTAGAGTAGTCGTTAAAGCCTAAGAGCGTTCACGAGGATCAAAAATGGCTCAATTTGACAAAAATACGACTCGTACCCACGAAGCACAGCCACCGATCGACGCACAATCGACACCCAGTTGACACGCCATCGACGGAGCCATTCAGCAGCATCGGTGGTCAGGCCATTTTCGGCCAATTTTTGGGGTAAAAGGACTATTTTGTCGACACTTTCACCCTTATAAATATAAAAAAAAAAAAAAAAAAATCTTAGAAATCAGAGCTCTTGAACCTCCTAGGGTTTGAATGCCCAAGATTGTTGATTTCCCTCTTCATTTTTCTTCACTTTCATCATGCATATTTTAAGCTTTATAGTTTAAATAACATATTTTAGGCATTGCTCGATTATTGATGAGAACTTAATCTTAATTCCTATAATTTATTGTTGGAACGATGAAACTCTCCATTGTTTATTAGTAAGCTTTCATTTCCTTTCTTTTATTATTCTACTTTGTTGTTTGCTTAGATTATGAGTTTTCTTGTTGGGTTTGTGATGTTCTTGATTCTTAGTTGTGTTTCTTGCAGTTCTCATGGTTTTATGCTATATAATTGTTAGAAATTCATATGGTAATAATTATTGTTTTTCAAAACTCATCTTCCATTGTTGTCTTCTTTCAAACTTTTTGTCTCTTTAATAATGTATAGCCTGCGTTAAGTTTAAATTGCTTCATTTCTTGATGATTGTTGTTTAGAACTCATGCGTCTAGTGCTTAGATGATTTTAGAACCATCAATTGATATTGTTGGGTGTTTAATTTATAATTTAAGATTGACAATCCAACTCATAGATTAAGTGTTCGATCAAATGCCAATTGATCATGGAGATGATTCTAGAGCCCTAGACCCCCATTTTATTAATCTTTTCAAAGTTGTCGATTTTGTTTCTGATCATTTATATCACCGTCTTGGATATTACAACTTTACAAACCAAAATTTGATCATTTGTTTAGAATAGCTTTTCGTTGTTTTCTCATTCGTGAATCAAACACGAAATTGCTTCCAATTAGTCATCCTCGAGAGATTCGACTCGTGTCAAGCTTTCCACTTATAATTGCTCCGTTCTCTTTCGAACGAACTTTTTATAATAAAAGTAAGTGTAAAAAGTTTGATTCAGTGTTTAAGACAAATTTTTCATATTTTCTCTTTTGTGATTCAAACACAAAAATCACTTACGATTAGTTTTTCTCGTGAGATTCAACTTGAGTCACCTCACTACACAATGATCGACTCCGTTCTCTTGCGGGCGATCTTCAAGTTTTGTTAAAATAATGCGTTTGAGATCACTTCAGCGACCGCAAGCCACGCTAACAAGTCTGGATGAACAAGACCGTCACCGTAAGCCACCCCACAAAAGTCAAAACGAAATAGAAACTGGGAGAGAAAGTTTACTAAGCAACTCGAGAAACCAAAGAGCCAAGTTGAGCCATTGCGGGCAATGACTAGGTCCCCACCCGAATAGCTTCCCTCCCCACACAATACCAGATCGAGAAAGAAGACGAAAGGAGGTGGAAAGCAGCGAGAGATTGCCCGAAAATGCCCTAATCCCTCACAGAAACGGACAAAGCGGAAACGAGGGGAAGGTGAAGGGCACGGTTGAACAAGGGAAGACTGGGGTAGCAGTCCTTCCTGATCTATTTTACTTCACTTGGAGCGAAATTGACGCTATTATGTCAATTGGTTAATAGTATAAACTCTGCATTATTTGAAATCCATATACACTTTATTTGAAATTTCTTACTATAAGGGCTTTTTGTCTTTTTCGCGTTAGATTATTGTCGTTAAGATTGTTTGTTCGCAACATCAAAATGGTTTGGAGGATGAATTCAATTTAACGCACTCATTTATCCATGTGTTCAGTTTCATTTTGTTCAAATTTGACACAAGTATGGAATCATTTTCCCAACCGTCTATTAACTTAGTTGCAGTACATTAGTTCAAACTCGTTCTTTTTTCTCGAGTTTTTCATGTTTTTGTATTATTTTATAATGGGTGATGGCCGGATTAAAATTTAATACAATATGGAATTTGTACATCATAAAACTGCATAACAATTTGGTATTTTTAATCTTTAATAATAAATAGTATGTAATATCAACCAACACTGCATTTGTACCGTTTAAATAGGAACATTACGCTATATTTGAGTTAATTATTAATATGAAATACCAACCAATATGGTCGTGACGGCTGCTAAACAATATAATTTGTCATTGCTTGGCATGAGCACAGGTACAAAGTTGAACAAGCATGGGGTTAAATGTAATAATATGCATTGACAGTACCAAACAAAAAATTCAACCAATTTAGGATTACTAGGTTATTTCATACTCTTAGTTAATAATAATAATAATAATAATAATAATAATAATAATAATCTGGGTTTAGTAGGTGGTTGTGATGCATCAAACAAATATTCAACCATTATGTATTTGAACTTTAAAAAGAAAACAAAAAAAAGACAATTTACTTTCATAGAATATTCAGAACTTATAACAGATAACCGATCAGTTATTGGGCAAAATAATTTCATAAGAATCCAAAAATCCAAAAGTAAAAAACTGCCGATTACCTATTAGTTATAATAATATGGGTTAATTGCATATACAATCCTCACCTTTGTTTAAGTTGCAAAATAAACCAAACGTTTTTAAGTTTGCAAAAAAAACATCACCTTTATTACTCCTTGCAAAACTAGGCATTTGTACTGTTTTGGTGTCAAACTTCCAGCGTGTCTTGTAATTTATTTCTAGGTGGCATATAATAAATTTAAAAAAAAATCCACATCACTGCGACGTAGTTCAAAATTAACATCCCCTTCTTCATTTCTGAACCACTGAACGATTTCTCCACAACAAATTCAAGACTGGTGGTTCCTCCTCCCTCCTCCGCCGCAACCAAGGCAGCACGACCGCCGCAGAGACTAGCGGTGGGAGGCGGTTGTGGGCTGGTGATAGAGTGTTCGTCCCGGCCACAGAAGGTCACCAAGCATCACATGAAGACGCGCCCTCGCAAGAGCCGACCCTCCAACATACGGCGTGGCCCCACCGTTTACCCTCCGCTTCCGTCTCTCCCTGCGGAGTGGAGTTTCGTCTCTGAGGCCGCCGCCGAAGCTCCCCCGCAGCTTGTCCAGTCTGAGTAATTTCAACTCATTTTCCCCTCTTTTGTTATGAATACAACCTGTTTGATGTATGTCCTCTGTGAACTTTTTAGAATTATGAGAGGGTGTGAGTTTTACTCTCTCTTTGTTTTATTGAGAATGCAGTGACATTGCTTAGCAGCAAAAAAAAAAATAAATCTTCATCAATAAGCAGAAGGTGATGTGGAAAAATGAAACAGAAAGGCAAAAGCCTTTATGATCGAGGACAGGAAGGAGCAAACCATCCCAAGCAGCAAAAAAAAAAAAAAAAAAAAAAATCTTCATCAATATAATTTAGTGATGTGGAATTTATTTATTTTTTTAAAATTTATTAGATGCCACCTGGAATTAAACTGCTGAACACGTTGGAAGTTTGGCACCAGAATAGTACACGCGCATCTTTTTGCAAGGAGTGGTAAAGGTGATGTATTTTTTTGCAAACTTACAAAAGTTTGGTTTATTTTGCAAATTCAACAAAGGTGGTGATTTTCTATGCAATTAACCCTAATAATATCAAGCTAATCATCCACAAGTGCTATCAACTACACACACACTCAAGGCCCATTAAATGACCAACAAACTCCATACTGAACCCAATGATATTGTGTCAACGCTAAACTAGCCAATACACGTTGTACACGTCTGGCCTATTTTGTTCAAAAATGAATTCAAAAAATAACCAAACTGGGCCACTCATACTTCAATGTGTTCAATATTCACCCCAAATCATAGTTTTAGTATTGCTTCAATCATCTCAGCCTTGAATATTTTCTATATTGTCATTCGCCACCCTCTTTGGGATACCTGCATGATGAAACAAACAAACATATTGCGCTGAGCAGTCATTCCTACATTTAAAAAAAAAAGAAGAAAAAACTCAACTTTACAATTATCTACTATGAAATTTCGAGTAGTATGGAATTATAAATGGCTCGTACGAATTGGAACTTTTCACAACCAAGAGTAAAATTAATGGAACCCCAGATAATTAGTCTGAAATTTGAAATAGTATAGAATTATGTTCAGCTCTTAAGAAAAAGGACTTTTCACAACCAAGCATGAAATTACATATAATACAAAATTACGTATAATACGGAATAAGACAATCGGAATCGCTAGTGTAGAATTATGATCAGCTCATACGAAACATGATTTCACAACCAAGCATGAAGTTACGTGTAGTATAGAATTTCAAACAATTAGCATGATATTTCATACTACATTATGTAGTATGAATTCGGTAAATCCTATATTTCCACAGAGTGAGGAATTCACAGTCAAGTGATACCAAAAATCATACACTGTAAACTTTCATAATAACAAATCCATTCAAGTCATCATTACATCCAAAACTTCCGCATTAAACCCCCTTAAATTTCAATTAATTTTCACATTCCGTACTGTTTAAGTAAGGTATAGCAAATGCCATAATTAATGAAAGCCCGAACAATAGCAAGAAAATCTCAACCGAATTTTTTTTTCATATTATCAACAGATTACATACTGATAAACTCATACTAGCAATGGATTTCATACAAACAAAAACAAATTGAAATTTATACTTGATCCGCTCAATTTCACTCTACACATCATATTATTCCAGTAGTATACTATTAGTTCCATATTATCAGTGAAATTTAAAACAACTAGGGAAACTTCATACAAGCAACAATTTTCATACCATTAAACTCATTCGGGCAATGAATCTCGTACAAATTTTTTTTTAAGTTTCATACAAAATCCAATTAATTTCATTCTACCTGTCATAGTATTTCAGTAGTATGCTATTAATTTCATAATAGCAAGAAAATCTCAAACAACCATACACAATTTCATATTAACAACAAATTTTATACCACCAAAACTCATACTAGTAATGAATTTCATGAAAATCAATTTGAAAAAATAAATAAATAAATTCCATACTTGATCTATGCAATTTCACTATACACCTATAGTTCAACACCATAAATCAGATTCATGTACTAAAAACCCATTAGTTTATTATCATTTCTTAAAAAACGACACAGAACTCAACATGCAAACATGCTCCGAAGATTACTTATTAGTGCTCCTTGGGTTTGGTAGGTCTGCCTCAACACCATAAATCAGATTCATGTACTAAAAACCCATTAGATTTATTATCATTTCTTAAAAAACGACACAGAACTCAACATGCAAACATGCTCCGAAGATTACTTACTAGTGCTCCTTGGGTTTGGTAGGTCTCCCTCAATGCCTAACCATTGATTCGCCTGCCCGAACAAAAAGATGGGTAGCACACCCTAAATTTGTGGGCAACTAGTATGAAATTCACCGTTCCTCTGCCCAATCGCCAGAAAACCAAAAACAGATCAAAAACCTAAACTCGTCGCGCCGTCAGCATGAAATTGAGAGTTTGATGTTCATATATGAGCTCCGATTGATTGCAGAGAGTAAAATAGAGAGAGTCAAATGCTGTCAATCTAGGGAGGAGGTTTTAGGTGGGATAGGATCGTGCACTTAATTAGTAGGGGGCAAGTTAGTCCAACTAAAACATCTCTTAGAATAAATAGGAAGGGAGGAAATATATGGACTAAATGGGATAGAACCTTTATCTACTGGCCTATATGGTCATTGTCCCATTTTTTATTTAAAAGATATATATTCCCTGAGGGAAATTTGCAAGTATTTATTATATAATTTTAAAGGCAACTAAGTTTATTATTTAAGATTCAGAATTTTCATGTATCCATTCTTTAATGCTACATCACAAAACAACTCATTGCTATATGATAGATAGGCAGCAGCAATCTTGGCTTTTTGATGATCTGATTCCTCATAGTGGCACATTGGCTATTCTCTCAATTCTTGCACTAAACAAAAAGTATCTTTCATATAACAAAAGGTGGTAGTCAAAAATAAGACGTGGAAATTATACAGGTGACGTCTTTCTAAGAACTTCAGCAGCAATTAAGTGATTGTGAGATTATACATGCGTTGCATCATGAAAGTGATTGTCGTTCCCCAAGAAGTCAGACATACACGGAACCTTAAAATGATATTAAGTACACACATTATTATCTGAAATTAAAAAAAGAAAATGAAAAAAACTATGGCCGTGTCACATTAACAATTCAACATTGTGTTTCACTCAACACATAAATAAATTAACTGAAACTAAAAACTGGAGCGTATAAAAATTTTATTAGAACCCATCATTTTGAAGAAAACTGATGCCCAGGCTAAGTGCGTCTTTGTCAATAGAGATTTGCGAGGTTTGTAAACCTCTCATGGCCAAATTCGATTGGCTTCAACATATCAACCACGGCAATATTCCATAAAGCTACACTAAAATTAATAATACTCTGTCTTGTGCCTTTTTCATTCTCCAAAGAGATTATATATATTACATAGAAAATGCACCATCTGTGGACATAAATAACGCGTTTCATAAATTGTCATATAACAATACCAAAAAAAAGGTCCTCTGCCACATTAATTTAATTATAATACCCTAAAACGTAACTAATCGTCAACAAGAAGAAAAAAGAAAGGATTTTAAACTAAATATTGACTAATAAAGAAAATATATTAGTCGATTACCTTTTTAAGGCGGCGGTGCACCTGAAGCAGGAGAAGGTGGCGATTCTCGGCGGAGCTCCTTAACAACGGCGGCCAACGATTCTGGATTGAGGCCCATTTCAGAAAGCGCGATGAGAATCGAAATCGTGTGGCGATCGAGTCCGGTTTCGAGAATGTTCGACATGTGGAACACTAAATCCAGCGAATCTCGTGCAGTTCGTGCGGCCTCTGGGTCCATTTTTTCGCAGAGAGAATTGGTTTTGAGTCAATTAAAGCTTTCTTCAACTTGATTTCAGACGCGTGAGGAGCAGTTGGAGAAGATTGGCGGCGGATTTTGTTATGCCGACGGCGGCGGGGTAAAAGCCAATACCCGGAGGAGTCGGTTTTATATTTGCTTCACTTTTTTCTTATTCCTTATCAAGTACCAAGTAGTAGTAACTCTATAATTATAATAATTCAAATTACATTCTCGTATTAATTGCCTCATTTAAACAATATATATAGTAAATAAATTAAAATGAGGGATTTTTGGATTGATAAAATATACTCCTCCGTTTACAAAATGATAGTTCTACGGTTGATTTCATACAAATTAAGAAATGAGTAGTTTATATAGTTAATTTATTTAGTATTTTCCAATTATACCCTTCTTTAATTTATTAATATCAATTAATTATTATAGAAATCAGTGTTGGAATTAGTCTATTTGTTATTGGAATTGTAAGATTTTACATTGTAGTCATGACTTTTCAATTTACCATGTAGAAAACTAGTATTTCAAGAATATTAATTAAGGGTATGTGGGGAAATGAAAAATTAATGATATATTAAATATAGTAACTGGACTATCTTTATGGGACGAGCGAAAATGGAATAATGGACTATCTTTTTGGAACGGAGGGAGTAATAGGATCACGCTTAAATTAGCAAGTGAGCTCCGAGATGTTATTTTTTAAACCCATGATCAAAATGAATTCAATTAATTACAGAACAAACTTACATCTGGAAATCACAACTAAAAACAACTGCAAGTAGATCATTAACCTATACAAATATAAAACAAAAAAATTTAACTTGAGATGGAGCTAACTTATCTGTTGAAAGGAAATATCACGAGTATTTTAGACAAAATACATATTAATGGTCACAATAGTGTCACGAAACAAAGGTTAGTGATTCATTTGACTAGAAATACAAAATGACACAAATAAGGCAAACTTATTAAATTAGAAACAGGAAAAAGAAATGAAAAGTATGTTTTTGTACATAATTGTAATGTGATTTATTTATGTTTTAGTCTATTTTTGTGAAACATGACATTTTTTTCATTCGTTTTGTGTATTTTATTTCATTTTATATCAATATTGATGATATAACTTCTAAGATCGAGACGGAGCCCAGGACTAGATTTGTTAACGAACCGAACCTAAGAATTTCAAGCTCGAGTTCAACTATTATTTGAATAATGTTCGAGTTCCTTCGTCTATTATTTGAGCGAAAAATTGTGTTTATGTTCATTCGTTTAATTTTTTGTGAATTTCAAGTTCGTTCGTGCTCGAATCGTTTAATTTAATAACCCTATTCAATTTGTTCGATTAGCTTGAGTTCATGAAAAATATTTTCTCATTAATATAAAGTCCAAGAACAATTAGATTTTTTCTTTTACTCTTATTTTTATTTTTTTATCAAAAAACAAAATATAGTAAATATAAATTACTATATAACTATAACTATAACTATAACTATAACTATATATATATATATATATATATATATATATATATATATAGGATTGGGTTCAAATGAGAACCTCCGTCATTATATGTGAACCTAGGGACTAATCCTGACCTTAGATCTAATATTGCACAGTGCAACAGGTTCATTGTGCTTTTTACACAGTATTGTAGTGCTAAAATCAGTCCAATTTTTTTAATTTAGTTATATATATATATATATATATATATATATATATATATATATATATATATATATATATTTTACGTTTTAAAATATGCAATATGTATTTTAAATTGTAGATCTTGAGAATGTGATTAATTTGATATATATTTCATTCAAAACGAATAAAATTTGAAAAAGTTATGGTTTGTTGAAGATTTGAGTTTCATTTTAAATTTTTGAATTTGCAGTTTATAAACGAAATTTGCAATACTTTTTGTATACAATCGTAATGTTTTTTTTTCTTAATCTATTGTGTTTTTTTTTTCTTAATCTATTGTGTTTTCTAAAGAACAATGTAGTGCTCTTTGTAAACGTTGATATATGTCCAAAATATCTTTTTTAATTAATTAATGCATTTTTTACATTATTACCATGCTGATTATCCAATCTAATGGTTAAGGTGAGTCCCTAGATTCACATATAATGACGGGTTCTCATTTGAACCCAACCCTATATATATATATATATATATATATATATATATATATATATATAGGTATATTCACGAACTCTGAATAATGTTCGCGAATATGTTCAGTTTTGTTCAATTATTAAACGAGCCTGATTTTTTGTTCGAACTCGAGTCAATTATCAAACAACGAGTATTAAACGAATTTGAATTGATTTATGTTCGAAAATGTTCGATTTATTAACAGCACTAACCAAGACATACGAGTCATGACTTTGCCATGTTCAATAATATAATCCATATCACGTGTGCGTCGACCCGGCCACAAAAGCATCGGGCAACGTCTATGAAACCCGGACATGGCCGAGCTCACCAAGTCACGTGCCTGACAATATTCCTACTTCGTTGGATTTTGATTTTATTTTGAATTTAACAGATATATAACAACCTTGACTATAGTATGATCTAGACATGGAAGATCGCCTCATTTATTTTCTCTCTCACTTTTTTGGCTACAATTTTCAAGTTTGAAATGCGTTTGTGAAAGTTCTAAGCAACTGGGCATTGCTTAATTATCAAAATACAAAATTAATAAGACAAAAGGCATGATACAATACTATAATCTTGAAAGCTACAATTTTTTTTAAACTGTTAATTAATAATGATATGTATATATATTAATATTAATATTATTACACACGCGTGTGGATAAATTGTGGAGAAGTTATTTGGGACGTAAGTTCACCCACTTCTGCATACAAGGCTACAAGACAGAAAACAAAAATATCAATATACTTTCGTAAAAAGAAAAAGAAATGGGATTTATGTTTTTCTTACTTTGAAAACAACATATACATACATATACAATATGTATAATTCTAAAGGTTCCTAAATTGTGAACAAGTGACGAAATCTCCATAACTGCGTACGGACTCGAAGTATCACGATCTGCAGGCAGAAGATCAATAACCAGTGTCGATCATTTCAGTTCCGCTAACAAAAGGTACGTCGCTCTAATCCAGATTTTAGAACGTCTCGATCACATGGATCCCAAAATTGGTATCAGAGCCATGTTGGTTATTTTTCCCTGCATATTATATGTTGTATATCATGATTTATATATTGGGAATTTATGAAATACACTGTTGTTCGGTTTCGGACAAAACACGAGAAATTTTTCATTTTTTAAAATTCGTATTTTTGTGTGAAGTTTTTACAGTATGATCTCTATATGGCATAGATGTATGATCCCTATATAGTGTAGATGTTATCTGGATTTGGAATTCTTCAGATGACGAATTAGGATTTGTGAATCGATCTTTACGAATTTTCAGAAACTTTGACTATCTCGTATGTATTGTGTATTTTAATTCATGATATGAACTTTATATGGCCAGAGTCCTTGAGAAATTATCTTTCTTTTGCCGTTGGATTCACTCAATTCTAATAATATTGGATTTGTTATCAATTTATGAATTTTGGGGGCACTTTGCAAAAACTTTCAAAAAATTAATGTCTTGTTTTGAAAAGATGACCATTATTTTTATTGCATTTTGGCCACACTCTTTCCATACAATATGAACATGCACTTTCACCTTTTTAGAATGATCAAATCATAATTTTGAGCACATCAACGGACTCGTAAGGGTCGATTTTGAGGGGTGGTCAGAAGCACGTCGTTGGAAAAAGCCGAGAAGGCGGCGCATGTATCACACGCGCGTCCTGATTAGAGTAGATTTGTCCTTGTTTTTATTAGTATTATAGTACGTTTTTCTTTTTTTTTTTGGTATAAGTTGGGCGATTTAAGCGTAATTCCGTAATTTTATAGTTCTGACTTATTTTACCGTATTTTATTCGTAATTGATGCAAATAGGTGATATTTTGTTGTTTTCACCTTACAGCTAAGTAACCGGAAGAGTTCAACGCTTAATAGACGAAGTTCGATGTTCAAGAATAGGAGAACGAGCTTTCCGGCGAAATGAGTAGCAAAAGATAGAGAGAGACGGAGGCAGACGCGCAGTCGCGTCGACTGACGCAGCCGTCGACGCGAGCCATGATCCGCGTTAGTCGACGCAGCGTCGACGCAACTTGCTGAAGCGTCGATGTTGATGCACCGATGTCGACGCAACGTCGACGCAACTTGCTGAAGCGTCGATGTCGACGCACCCAGTCGACGCACCCGCCCAGCCGACGCGCACGCCCAGGCAGCACCGACGCCGAGCACCAGCACGCGTCAGTCGACGCACCGTCGACTCACTGTCGACGCGACGGCCCAGAATTTGGATTTTAGAGTTTCTTGTGCGCCAAGACTTGCAATATCTATATAAACCCTCTATATTTCGGATTCTTAAGAGGAGAGACACCAGAGACACGACCACCTAGGGTTCCATAGCATACGATATCAATAATTCCACATCTCATAACGATATTTGAAGACGGAGATCAAGGATCGAAGAACAACGCGTCCAAAACATCGAATTCGAGTTCAGAATTCAATCTTCGCCCAAGATCAACGTTCAAACTCCGGAATAGCTGGAGCTTTTTACCACTTTCATTAGTTACAATAAGTACTCTAAACTCTTAGATAATTTCGTAGTTAATTTTTTAGTTTAATTCTTAGTTAATTTCTTAGTTAATTCTAGTTTATTTAGCTTAATCGTATTTATGCTTGGATATTGGATATTGGTTAATTTAGTTTATTTATTCGAGTTGATTTGTGCTTAGTTATTCATTAATCTTAGATTCTTATGATTCATTGCTTAGTGGTAATTTCTTATGCTTATGATCTTAGATTTGTTAATTAGGTTTAATTTATGGTTGCGTATCATTGATAGTTTAATTATTGCTCGTAGTTGATAATCTAATTAGAGTAATTAGTTTAAATAGCTTTAATTTAATTATTGCTTTAGTTCATAATGATCAATTCAAAATCTTTTAAAACCCCAAATGTATATGTATTTTACTTTAGTTCGTAAATTGAGAAAAATATCCGAAGGACCGAACAGTTGTTTTCTCGAGAGATACGACTCGAGTCAAACTCATCACCCTACAGTTACCTCGTACTCTTGCGAGCAAACTGACGTACTTTTAAATTAGTTTATTAAAAAGGGGTGCACAATAGTTTGAGTCAAAAATTTGGCGCCGTTGCCGGGGAAGCAACGAGTAGGAATTAAATATGTTTTTCGTTTTATTTTCTTTTTGATTTATGAGTTTATTTTTATTTTTTTTACTTGGTATTTGCCATTTGGTACGTTGATGTATTGTTGAGTTTACGCAAGGAAGGCGATCACTTCAACGCGATCTTGTACCATTCATTGACAACATCCACCGTTCAAATCCACCGAGACCAAGACCCGTTTTTATTCCCGAGGACGATTCCTCAACAGCAACTGATTTCGCTTGTGATCAAGTTTCGGACATCATGTTAGAAGCAAATCCGATTAGAAACGGCGATTCACCACCGAGATCACCACCACGCCCCATTATTGCGAGACAAGATGCAGGGAGAAACGAAGGAGTCGACCAGCAGCAAAACGTAATCGGTCACCAACCCAACATGGCGAATATGAGGCATGACGAAGAGATGAACAACAATGCTATTCGCCAACACAACATCGAGAATGTGGCAATTAGGAATGAAGACTTTCTGCAACATAACGCGTATGCTAACAATCAAGGGCACGTGAATGATTGGTTGGAGAATCAAGATCATGGTTACGAGCAAAATAATTTCGGAAGAAGATACGAGCGCGAGCACCATTACGCGCATGACGACCACTATGAGAGAGCTAATGACCGAGTTAGGGAACCAAGGGGAGATCGAGCGCCTCGACAACGAGATTTGGCACGCCCGAAGGTTGTGCTTTATGGGTCTACTATTTTACTTGGCCCGACTGCAAGGGAAGTAGAGATTAAACCGCATCAAATTAATTTACTTCTGACTTTTTACGAAAATGCCCACGAAGACCCTTTAGCGTTTTTGAACTACTTTATCGATGAAGTAGGTAGATTTGTAGGTCATGGCCTAAACCGGGAGGAGATGCAAATGATTTGTTTTCCTTATAGCATGAAAGACAAGGCGAAGACATGGTTACTGTCCTTAGAACCAAGGTCATTAACTGATTGGGAGATGATAAGCGAAAAGTTCCTAAATCAATACTATTAGGCACAAACAACGGGGAAAATTCAGAGGCAGATTGCTAACTTCGAACAAGTGGAGGGAGAATTATTTCATGAAACATGGRAGCGTTACAAATCACTTTTACAAGCATGCCCCCATCATAGCTATTCCCTCGAGATAATTAATCAGTTTTTCTTTGATGGTTTGTCGCCCATGGAGAAAAGCAAAGTTGAAATAGCAGCAGGAGGAGATTTTGGTGATTTAACGGCCCGCGAGGCAAAACGAGTATTGGAGAAACTGAGTGAAAAATCTAGAGAAACCAACTCTCGGCCTCGTAAATTGAATGATAATGAGATTTCCATCCCTGATCCTGACTTAGATGATGGAAAATTAGTCAAAGCAAAGTGCGAAGAGATATTTGAGGAGAAATTGGCAGCTTGGAAGGCCGAGCGGGCAATCAAGGCCTCTTAGAAGAAGACTAATGCGATGTGTCACCAATGCGGATCCCCCAAACATTTAGCCGATATGTGCCCATTCAACAACGAACAACGAGGGGACGTCAACGCCATCCAACACTATTCGAATCAACAACATTCGGGGCAGAGACCACCACACATGCAAACACCTGCTACAGTTCAGTCGACTGATCAACTTTTAGTCTGGCAACAGAACCAAGTTGCCAAAACTATTCGAAACCGAGACGGCCTTACACATGTTCAGGAGGAAATGAAGGGAGTTCGAGACGATATGAAAGAATTGAGAACGATGATGGCTGAAATGGCCAAAAGCACTCTTGAGAATTCGTCAGGACTAAGAAGATTGGAGATAATGGTAGGACAATTGGCAACTGACATGGCGTCATTAAAGAAGGAGAAAAACACTTTTCCAAGCCAAACAGAACACACCTCGGCTATTCATGTGCTGATAAGTGGAAAATAAGTGGATAACTGCATCAAGCTAGGAAAGGAGGGAGACAAGAAAGAGACCGAGACCCAACCTCCGGGAGCAGTGAAGAAAAAGAAATCAACAGCAACTGAAGACCCCATCGATTCCTTAAATTCGCCGCCCAAGAAGTTGACTGTTTATGATCATGATCCCTTCCCAAGTCGCCTACGTCCGGCCAAGGAGAATAAGAAATTCATGGAGTTATACAATTTACTGAAGAATGTTAATATTAACCTCCCTTAGAATAGTATGACATGTGCTCACGTTGAGAGAGAAAATTTTCACAATGCATGTTTCATACCATGCAACCTAAGTTGTCCAATTCTTGGTTAATGAGAAATAAATTCCTACTTTTTCATTTATGTGAGACTATAAGGCATACGCCTTATTATTTCCTTAGGACTTATACTAGGTTTTGAACCTTTTCCATAATGTTGCTACTTTAGCACTATGCCAATATCCAAGATTGATACGGTCATGTAGTAAATGTATAGGAAAGCAGTTAAGTAAAAGTATAGAAATGCTAGTAGAAAGGAAGATTCATTTACACTTTTATTTATGTCTATTGATCGGTTAATTGTGTGAAGGACACAATTATGGATACAAACAAGTAACAAGAGTCAAATATGCTCTTATGAGGGTTAAAAGATATATAATGTGTGTAAATAGAAACTACTATAGGGAATATGATGAGTTATGAAATTCCTATGTTAATCGGTTAAGCTGATATATAACCTTAACTAGTTTTATAGCACTAAAGCTCATATGCTTGTGGGTCACATGACTTATTTACCTGTATGAATCAATAATATTGTTATTATTTTGTGTGTTGGATTAGGATTTCTACATTTATATATTTTTGTAATAAAGGACCGAGGGTCTGAGTCATATGTGGGAGTGGGAGATGTTAATGAATAATAATATATATTAATATATTAATATTAGTTATTATTAATGTTATTACACACATATGTTTGTATAAGTTATGGAGAAGTCATTTGGGACGTAACTTCTCCACATCTGGTATAAATCAAATAACTCCCACTTCTGCATACATTACTGGAAGACAGAAAACAGAAACATCAATATACATACGCAAAAGGAAAGAGAAATGAGATTTTTGCTTTTCTTACTGTGAAAACAACATATACACTATATATAATCCTAAAGGCTCTTGAGTTGTGAACAAGTGACGAAGTCCCCATGGCTGTGTACGGACTCAGAGTATCATAATCTACAGGTAGGAGATCAATAACTCGGTTCAATCATTTCATTTCCGCTAATAAAAGGTACATCGTCCTAATATAGGTTTTAGGACGTCTCGATCACATGGATCCTAACATAAACTTTAAAATTAGATTAGCCAGTAACAGTTTGTTCATCTTCAGATCTGTGTCAAAACTTCATAAACCATTTTTAATGGTTGTATATTTATGCTCTTTGTTACCATATTTTTGTGTTTATTTTATGTGTCGTGTGTGTGTGATAGGTAATTTATTTTCTGAAGGGCTTATGTTTTCTATACAGCTACAATTATAAAGTTATATTCTATGTGAGTTTTTTCGATATTAATCTCGCTCATTTTGCACTGTTCTTATGAGCATGAGAATGATTTGTTATTAAGCTCTTTTGTTTTCCTTTTCTGAACTATCAGAAGTGTACAAGTGTTATCTTGTTAGGGTGTTTACTGTATTTCTCTGAACTATTTAGTTTCTCCCATTTATGTACTGGATTTTCAAATATCACCTGGTGATGATGATGAATGATTAGAATTATACTCTGTTTTTTCTGGTTTGTTTCTTAGTCTGTGATTCGCATGGGGGCTCGGATTGATTTATGGGGTAATTCTCATGTAGTCCAATAAGAAAAAGAAATATCTCATATAGTCCAAGTTAATATTCAACTTCCCAATAACTATTATCATCATCTTAAATGTACTTAATTAGCCCCATTAACTATGCAAATAATAGAAAATTGTATTATAAATTAACGTACCCATTCTCCCTCCACTCTCTCTCTCTCTCTCTCTCTATATATATATATATATCTATCTATCTATCTATATATATATATATATATATATATATATATAATTTCAAACTACTTACTTAATGATTTATATGTATCTTTATTTATTTTGATAATTTTAGATTGAAATTTCAAGCTATTATTTTGATATATATATTGAATTATGTACTACAACTAATTTTAATTGCAAACTACTAGTATTTTATTTGTAATTATTTAACACTGCTAGGTAATTCTCATATACTATATTAAGAAAATATTTAATTGAATAAGTAGAATTTCATACTAGAACTTCAGAATTGCGTACTGCATTTGTCCAATTTCATACTACGTCTATCGAATTTCATACAACGTTGTCAAATTTTATACTAAATGCAACCAAAATTTTGATTGCAACAAATAATATGAAATTTCATACAAACACTATCAATTATCATACTAGCTATATCAAAATTCACAAGTAAATAAAACCTCATATATATTCTATTACTCACTCCGTCCCAAAAAGATGGTCCTGCGGTTGGTTTCACACAAATTAAGAAATGAGTAGTTTATATAGTTAAGTCATTAATTTAGTTAATATTTTTCAATTATACCCTTCTCGAATTTATTAATATCAATTAATAATTATAAAAATCAAAACTGATGGTCCTGCGGTTGGTTTCACACAAATTAAGAAATGAGTAGTTTATATAGTTAAGTCATTAATTTAGTTAGTATTTTCCAATTATACCCGTCTTGAATTTATTAATATCAATTAATAATTATAAAAATAAGTGTTGGAATTAGTATATTTGTTATTGGAATAGTAAGATTTTGCATTGTAATCATTAATTTTCAACTTACGAGGTAGAAAACTAGTATTTTAAGAATATTAATTAAGGGTATGTGTGGAAATGAAAAATTAATGATATGTTAAATATGGTAACTGGACTATTTTTGTGGGACGGACGAAAATAGAATACTGGACTATCTTTGTGGGACGGAGGGAGTATCTTTTACACTATCTCTATCAAATTTAAAACTAATTATATTATTTCTCATACTTTCTCTAACAATTTAATTCCTGAAATATTTAATTACTATAGCAATAATGCTCAAGAGTTATATATTCAATTTATCTAGCCTTAAAGGAAAAGGAAAATGCAAGCATGGTTGGGTATGGTTAGGTGTAATGGTTAATCACCAAAGAAAAACAAAATTTAAACAAAAAATAAAATAAAAAAAAAATTCTCAAGAATTAATTTTAATTATGTCGATTATCAGTATTAGTTTTTTTTAGTTTCAGTAGTAGTAATTCAATTTGAAATATGGTAGTATGTAATTCATTTAAAAAAAGGATTTGCAGTAATATAAAATATAATGAGAGAGGATAATATGAAGAAGAAATATGTAGAGAGAGATGAGAGCATGATTAGTGTGATTTGTAGAGAGAGAATATATGATATATTTCCATAGTTAAAGAGATTGAATTATATATATGGTATGGGTATAATTGAGAAAGTAAATATTAATTTTTGACCTAATGAGAATAATATAACTTAAATGAGAATATAAGACTTGGATTGATTATATGGGATATTATATTTTCAAAAGTGTATCAATCGGGAATTTTCCCGAGATTTATTTGGTGTAGAGGTGCTAAAGACCCTGGCACTTAAAGGAATGATTTTGAGGTCCGTATGTTATTGAATTGATTTGTTAGGTTGATATATTGTCTATAAGTTGTGAAATTGAAATTCAAGATCTGATGAGAAAAAGGAAAATGAGATTGAATATGTATTTTTAATTAACGCTTTGTAAAGATTGTAGAATGACTATGTATTTTTTTTTCTAGTTCAATTTGCAGTTTCAAATAATTTCCATTAAATACTAAGAAGAAATAACAGATAACAGAGCTTTGGTGAGTACTTAACTCGTTGGCATTTCTATTATTATGATTTTCTTTTCAAATTATTGTTTGTGTCAGATTTTTAAACTTAACTAATAAAAATGATGTATCCTAATTGAATATTGACTTGAATTATTTTCTAGTTTGGTGGAATTATGCAGCTTCATTTTTGTGATTTCCTATGTTTACCTTGCTGCAAATTAGCTTCTCAACTAAACATAAGAGATTTAACACTTTGTTTTCTCTTTGTTTGCAAATCATGGCATTAGATATTATTATGTATACACATCTTCATCACATTATATAGTAAAAATGAGTATAAATGTCAGTAGAATTGAAGAAAATAAGTTAAAAGTAAAAGTATAAACGATACTCAGGAAAAGAGAGGCGCATAAAGATTAAGATTTTTATTCACTAAACATCCTTTTATATGATGTACTTATTACACAGTTCCATAATTACATAGGATAATGAATACCTAAATTACCGTCATCAATAACTTGTTGATAAAGATACACTAAATGTGTATTTCCTTTAACACTCTCCCTTGTGTCAAGTCAACAAGTGCAATGGTGCATGAGTAGTTACCTCATTAAAAATTCTTGCTAAGTAGAAAAACCCAATGAGAGAAAATAAAACTTGGTCAAAGGAAAAAAGAGCACAACGCACTTAATGATAACACCTCTCTCCCTCATACATACAATTATCAAGGGAGTTCAGAAAGTCTTCGCATTCCTATACTCTTCATATATTTCTCAAAAATGGCCTGAGGCAATGATTTGGTAAACATATCATCCACATTTTCTTCAAAGGTTACTTGAGTAACATAAATCTTGAGGAAGGTATGTTTTTGCTAATAATAGAAAAGCTTAGGTGATATATGCTTCGTATTATCACCTTTGATGTGGCTTAGTTTTATTTGTTCGATGTAAGCCGCATTATTTTCATAAATACAAGCAGGATCTTTGGTAGTAGACCTCAAACCGCTAGTCTCTCGAATATGTGTGATGATAGACCTTAGCCATATACACTCACGAATGGCCTCATGTAGTGCAATGATCTTTGAATGGTCTTAAGAGGTAGGTATAAGAGTTTGCTTGGTTGACCTCTAAGATATCGTTGTGTTTCCTATGGTAAAATACATAAAAATTTTGAGAACTTCCTTTATATGGGTCTGAGAGATCCAACATCAGAAAAGTCAACCAAAACATTATTTGGTGTTTCAGTGTAGGAGGTGACCCTCTTGCCTTTGACATTTTCTTTAGGAGTTAAATATTCATCTATGGTCCTTGTTATCTCTTTGTAAGGGAAGAACAAACTCATGTCAATGGTTCTTTTTAGATATCAAAATATATTCTTGATACCATTCAAATGATTTCACATTAGTCCTGAGCTAAATCTGGCTAACAAGTTCACTAAGAAAGCAATATCTAGTCGAGTGCATTGAGTTGAGTACAATAATGTGCTTATTGCTCTTAAGTAGGGAATCTCTTCTCCAACAATTCTTGGTCATCTTCCTTTAGATGAAACTAATCTTTCTTTACATCTAATTTTTGACTTATTATGGGAGTGCTAACAAGGTGCACTTTAACTATATTAAATCGCCTGAGCATGTTTTGGACATATGCATATTGGTGGATTAGTATTCTACAAGCTTGGTGTTTTAGTTCAATGCTTATAAAAATTGAGTTTTCTCAAGATCTTTCATCTCAAATTCAGATTTTAAATAACTAGAGGTTTCTCTTATTTCATCAAGAGTATATATTATTTTCATATCATTGACATATATAACTACAATTGCAAATCTGAAACTTTTTTCTCTATAAAAACACAGGGGTTCATCATTCTTATATCCCTTCCCAATCAAGTAGTCACTTAGACGTGTATAGAACATTTGTTCAAATTATTTTAATCTATAAAGTGAGCACTTTAATCTAACTGCAAATGCACTCCATGGTTTAAAGTCACTTGACTTAGGTAATTGAAGGCCATCAGGCACTTTCATATAAATCTCTGAATCAAGATCCCCATAGAGATATGTTGTAACCACATCCATAAGCTTCATTTCCAATCCTTCGGATGCTATTAAAATAATTAAGTAGTGGAACATAATAACATCCATTACAGGAGAGTATATCTCCTCTTAGTCAATTCCATAGCCTTATGAGAAACCTTGCAGATATAAGATGAGATTTATATCTCAGGACTTCATTTCTCTCATTATGTTTTCTAACAAAAACCCATTTATGTCCTACATGATTTACACTTGGCGGGGTTAGCACTACCAGGCCAAATACCTGTCGTTTTGCCAGAGAATCAAGTTCTGCCTGGATTGCTTCTTTCTTTTTAAACCAATATGATCTTTGTTGACATTCAGTAATAGAGCTTGATTCGATATCAGTGTGCCCTATAATTTCTTGAGCAACGGTGTATGCAAACACATCATCAACTTTCGGGGAAGATCTTTTCATCAACTCATATGCAATCTCATAACCTATTGAAATTTCTTTGTTCTCTAAAATCATATCAAACATCGGATGTTCCTTCAGTAACTATTCATGGACATAACTATAATCAGATAGGTTGTACCACACCAGCCCTCTTATTCCTTGGGCGGGTGTCGATCGAACCAGGTGGTCTCTCCCTTTTCTTTTTGGGAGCCACGACCTCAACCACACTTCTACTATGTATAGTCGCAATGTCTCTTTTTGTGGAGTTGTGCCCCTTACTGGGGACTTCTAACCTTGTAGGTAATTTTGCAACCAGTATATTTGATCTTGTCACTTTAGCGATATCAATAAATGCATCAGACATCAAATTTGCTATGTTCTGAAGATCAATTATTATTTTTACTTCACTTTCACATAGTGAAGTGCGTGGATCAAAATGAGACAGGGTGGAGACAGACCTTAACAATTCCTATCGTTTCCTTAAAAAATCCTTTTTTTGGTCCCCCTAACAACGGGAATACTGGCTAATGAAATTGATAATCAGTAAATCGATTGGTGAATAGATCGCCTGTCAAGGGTTCTAAATAGAAGATAGTTGTTGGAGATTCATATCCAATATAAACACCTAATTATTTTTTAGGACCCATTTTCGTGTATTGTGGGGGCGCAATAGGCACATCTACTACACAACCAAATATACGTAAATGGGAAATGTTTGTATCGTATCCAGATATCAACTGATATGCAGAAAATAGTTAGCTAGTAGTGGGTCTAAATTGAATAAGTAAATCTGCTTGCATTATGGCATAACCCCATATAGAAATAGGCATGTTGGTGCTCATAACCAGTGCCCGAGCCACCATCTGTAGTATTTTAATGGTGGCTTTCACGAGATAATATTGTGCATGCACATGGGGTACATGATACTCTACACCAATCCTAATTGATATGCAATACTCATCAAATGTTTTTGATGTAAAATCTCCAGCATATCAAGCTAATATAGACTTCATAGGATGATCAGGGTGGTGAGCCCTTAAATGTATAATATATGTTAGGAGTTTTACAAAGGCGACATGTTATGTGCATAATAATGTGATATGTGACCATCATGTCGAAGCATCCACCAGAACCATAAAATATCTAAATGATCCGCATTCTGGATGAATAAGTCCACAAATATCACATTGTATTCTTTTTAAAAATGGGATGTTTTTCTTTATATCTTTAGCACATGAAGGTCTTGATCCTGTTTTTGCTAAAGAGTAAGCTTTTTACAAAATGAGTGATGTGCAATTGAGATAGTTATTGAGGTAGAGTAGAATGTAGGTAATGCATAATCTACTTCAGAAGTTATTGGCTGCAATAGTGCAGCAATAGTATCAACATTGTGTAGTACATCGCATTTATGTCCCACTTTATATGTCACTTGAAAGAATGGATGTCCATGTGAGTTTTTCAAAATACAAATCACCATGTCGCGACCGGGATGTCCAAGACAGTCATGCCAAAGCCTGTATGAGTCAGTGTCCAATAATTCGTTATTAGTGATAACATACGACTTAATAATCCATATATTAGTGAGGTATAACCTACTAAATTGGCTCATTAGTTTTTCCAAGATGCATTTCCTTCCACATTAATTAGTGGTTATATATATATATATATATATATATATACACACATATATAATATGTTCCATTCTCATAATGAGTTCCAAGCGATAGTCGTTGACACGAACATCTTTAATGCTCAAAAAGGTTTGATTTGCTCTAGGTGCATATAGAGCCTCTGTGACTGTTATTATTGTGCCATTAGGCACCAAGAGTTTTGTAGTTCCACACCCTTTGACTAGTTTGGATGTCTCAATCATCGCAGTCATAGATGAGTTATAAGAAGACAATTCAATAAATAATTGTCTATTCCTTAACATTGTGTGGGTAGTCTCACTATTAGCTAATCTCTCTATTTCTCTGCATAACATTCTTACAAGGAAAGGTGGTGATAGTGTTATTATGAAAAGATCTAGAGGAATCTCTCTTATTATCTATATGCTTCTCATTTGAATATGTGGCTCTACGTGCAAGATGTATTTTTGTACACCTTAATAATGTTATTTTTAAACCAAGTAAGTAGTTGTGCAATTAATAATCTCGAATGCATTCAATACTTTAGAATAAACTCCAAAATTATCAATTAACCAACAATAATCAAATATATGTCTTGTACAAATAAATCTCATTCAAAAATAAATTTTAAGAACAAAAACCATAGTCTAATTAAAATGAGGCAATAACGCCTTCACGAATTTCTTGAAGTACATATATAAAGTAGATCACTCAAAATCAAGGATATCCAGTGACGAAGCAAGGTTCTTGTTTCCATTGAAGTCCGCAATCATGAGGTTAACATCAACGTCATAATTTTCATCTTCCACATAGTGAGTCTCTTGTTCTTTGAACTCTCTATGTCTCTTGTAGATGGATACCACTTTGTTACTTGCACGACAGTTTTTGTACCAATTCCCGGTGTCTCCACATCTATAGCAAGTTTCATTCCTAACTCTCTCTCTCTCTCTCTTTTAATTGAAGGGTTCTAGCGTGGTGCCTTGGAGTTATAACCACCAAGCCCAACATTACCATTGCCACTTGGGGCACTACCACCATCTTTGCACCATACATGGCTAGAGCCTCCACGGCCTCTACCACGGCCCCCATGGCCCTTGCCTCGTGGTGCATGGCTACCACATTGAGGTGGGTTAACATGTCCAGTCCCCTTTGTTTTGGGATTCTTTCCTCTATTCGCTTGACCATAATTAGCGTCGGGAGTTTTTTGTCCCTGTAGGTCTAGCATTATTGTTCAAGAGAACATGATCACACCTCTCAACTACTTGCAACATATTAATCAACGTATTAAAAATTATAATTCTTTTAGTATCATATTCCGAGACTATAATTGTTCGATGGTATAAGTGCTGAAGTAGGAAAAGTGGATAGATTTTTTTTTTGTATCATATCATCTTCCGTGATTTGCTTTCCACTTAAGGTAAGATGTGTATTAAGCGCAACATGTCCTTATTGAAGTCATTGAACTTTTTGTAGTCAAGTAAGAAGATTTCATTCCACTGAACAGTCAGTTCTAGAAGCAAAGTATCATGTGCGTTTCCAAAATATCCCTTGAGGGCATCCCACAATTCTTTGGATATCTTCAACTGAAGTTACTCCCAGCGTGAGTAAGGGTTAATATGACGCCGCAAAAATATTATGGCATTGACTTTAACTTTATCAGATGGTTCTTTGTATTTTGGATCAGTGGATAGTATGATCATGGATGTATAATCCTTTTCCATGAAAGTAGTTTGCACATCAAAAACTCAATGATGGTACTCAATTCCTTCTGAGTCCAATATTTCAAATTTAGGACAAGTTGGTTCACTCATCTGTTATAAACTAGAGTGAAGATATATGAATTAAGTAGTCATAAAATTTTTTCCACGAATATGAATTAGATTTCATGATCAAAAGCCACACATCACATTTTTTGATACTTTACGCACATATTCTATCACATAGATAGTTTATATTATTTTGTATTACTCATGGATTTTTATTATCACGAGAATATGTACATAATATTATTAAATTATGCATCAGGAAAATCATAATCACAGTATGATACAATATAAACCTCAATAAGAAAATTGATATCTTATTAATACACGTGAATTGTATGACTAAATAAAACGGCATCCATTTTTATTAAATAAATAAAACCACTTTTGATGCACAACACAATTAATATTCCCTTATTGCATGTAAATCAATTAGGGCTATAAATTTTAATATAAGATAAAAGTCCAAAATAATATTTATACTTCAAGTGCATGTCAAATAGGAACATATTGATAATTTGTAAATAACCGATAGATGTTCAGAAATTGAGAAGTATTATCACCAAAGCTCTCTAAACAATTTCAAATCATAAGGAGCCTTCGAAAAATATTTATACCCAAATCATTTATATAGTATTGTAAGGAATAAACTAGTGATCTTATCGCAAGATGTATCACCACCATCAGTTGAGAATATAAAAAAGATAAAAGTCATAACAGGGGCAATTGCAAAGTTATGCATGAATATTAGTTTATTAATCAACAATTAGATCAAGTCAAATATTAAGTACATTCAAACTATTGAAGCATAATTAATATATGTTTTATGCGAAAATGAGAGGCGAACACACTAAAAGTGTTCCCAATTGGAAACAGATTGCCACAAACACACTGGAAGAACACATCGTCATAAAAAGGATTCACAATTCCAAGCAGATTACAAGAGTTTAAATTCTAAACAAGAATTGAAATTCTAATCAGACGTGTTACACGAACACATAGAATATGATAATAGAGAATTTGTGCACAATCACTTGATAAGTAAATTCATAATTGTCAATAATTGGGTATTGAAAGTACCTTGCAGGAAAGGTATGATTATTTTTTTGGGTACTCAACTTATGCTTATTTCTGTCTGATCGTTTCTCCAAATAAGTTCAAGAGCAAATTTGTGCTGATAACTTGTAAATGTAAAATGTAAAAGTAGAAAAAATACTAAAGAAAAAGGAGACATATAAAGATTAAAGTTTTATTCATCGAACATGCCATTATATAGTGTATCAATTACACAGTTTCATAATTATATTAGTCTAATGAATACCTAAATTACCCTTATTAATAACTTGTTAATAAAAACACACCAAATGTGTATTTTCTTTAAGAAAAAGTGAAAGTATATAGTCGAAGAGTAAACTAAGTTTTTGGTTGAAATGAGTTGCTTCAAATTGGATATTTGATAGCTATTGGTTGGCCTCTTTTGTGCATTTTGTATGATGATGATGATGACTTGGTATAAGAAACGCGATAACAGGATCATTATGCATAACACAGTGCACCACGTGGATTTTTTTACTTGAATTTGGTAGAGTTATTTTTATTCATGATAATTTATTTTCAATTTGTATTAAACTCTATATGATTTCCTACTACAAGAATTTCCTCTTGTGTGGTATAGAGCAACCAAGAGATTTGTTTGTGTTCAATTTGTATTAAAGCTTTTGAATTACATTTTTTTCTCCTTCTAGTGTAAGTATTTGATATTCATATTGAAGACGTGTCTTATTCATGTGATTTTGGAGCAATGAAAAACAATGCGTGTCGAGAAAAAATAAGTATCAGTTCTTCATTTTTATATTTGATGAAATATTGCTAAAGAAGTATTGCTTACCTATAAGTGTTAGGTTATAGAAATTTTTGATCAATTGTTTGTAAATTTTGGTAATTTCTGTGTAATCAACCTGTAAGTGCCGAGAAGAAATGGGGGAGAAAACTGGAGAGGTAGAGAAATTTGGTAAGTAGGAAAAAGATATGTATTATCATGCTTGATAAAATCATATTGTTCTCCCCTATTTATAAGCATAAGGGTGGACCATTTGTCATAACAAACCCTAACACATAATAATAAGATGGCTAATTAAAAGAGTCCAAAATATATAAATCTGGTCAGGTAAGCCCAATAGGCCCAACAACCTATTATTTAATTAAAAGAGCCCTTCAGCATCCGGTCCAGCTCCACAGCCCGCTTGACACGCACCTTATCCCTTTCCTAACCCGTAAAAGTAAATATTGAAACTTTATCCCCTTTAGTCTCCTTTTTCTCTTCTTCCCCGCCGATTCCTTCATCTCCGGCCGAATTAGGTTTAGCGGCCATAACAATACCCCCCGGATTTTCAGATCCTTGACCGCAAGGATCTAAAGTCAGAAACTTTTTAGCTATCCATTTCATATCCTCCCAGGAAGCCAATCCCAAATTAGGGTTCCCCCATTCAATCAACGCCTGTGCAATTTCTTCCTCTTTTCTGATTATGCGACGCTGGTCTAGCACCTGGGTGGGGAGCAATTTTGAAAACCCCGTCTGAATCAGTCTCCGGTAGCCTTTCGAGAGGTAAAATTTCTGACTTTAACTTTCCTTTCAACAAAGATACATGAAATACTGGGTGTATCTTTGAGCTTGCTGGTAATTCCAATTTATATACTACCTTTTCAACTTTCTGAATTACAAGGTAAGGCCCGTAGTACCTGGAGGCTAGCTTCAAATTCTTGCGAAGATGCAGGGAATTCTGCTTATAAGGCTGCAATTTAAGGTAGACCTGATCGCCTACTTCGAAAGTTCTCTCTGTTCTTGACTTGTCTGCATTGGTTTTCATGCGGTTCTGGGCATGCAAGAGGTTTTCTTTTATTAATTTAAGCATGTTCTGTCTCTGTAGCATGAGGTCTTTAGCTTCTCCATTCATAGCATATATGTAGGGTCCAGTAGATAGTATGGGTGGTGTGTAGCCATACAGGGCTTTAAAAAGGGTCATTTTTAGGCTTGTGTGGTAGTTGGTGTTGTACCAATGTTCATCCAAAGATAGCCACTTAACCCATTGCCTAGGTGTAGTACTGGTCATGCATCTCAGGTAGTTCTCTAGGCACTGATTCAGCCTTTCAGTTTGCCTATCTGTCTGAGGGTGATAGGCTGAGGATAGGTTGAGCTGAACTCCCAGCAACTTAAATAGGTCCTTCCAAAATGTACTTGTAAAAATCTTGTCCCTATCTGATATAATACTCACTGGTAGGCCATGCAACTTGTAGATAGTGCCTAGGAACACCTTAGCTATAGGCTGAGCAGTGTAAGGGTGTGAGAGAGCTAAGAAGTGCCCATATTTGGTAAACCTGTCAACTATCACCCAAATTACATCTTTACCCCCTGACTTTGGTAACCCTTCTATGAGATCCATTGATATGTGGGTCCATGCTTGCTCTGGAATGGGTAAAGGCTGTAGCAATCCAGGATGGCCATCATGATCTGACTTATTCCTCATACACACATCACAAGACTGCACCATTTTAATAACATCACCCTTCATTTTTGGCCAGAAGAAGACACCTTTCAACCTCATATAGGTCCCATTTATCCCAGAGTGACCACCATAAGCTGACTCATGCATCACTGTTAGTATGTGTTTCCTCACTGTGTCATCATGTCCAACCATTAGCCTGCCCTTATACCTGATAATTCCCCCATTGATTGTGTACTCAGGAAAAAGGGTAGGGTTTATACTCTTGCTAGCCAAAATTTTGTTACAAAATGGATCCTTGGCATAGGTAGTTGTTACCTCTTGGACCCACCCTGGAACCACAAGGCTAATAGCCTCACAACTCTCCATATCCTCACCCCTCCTTGATAGTGCATCTGCTGCCCTGTTCTCAACCCCCTTCTTGTACTGTATTTCATAATCAAGTCTTAAAGCTTGGTGATCCACCTCTGCTGCATAGGGGATATAACTCTCTGATCCAACAGGTGTTTTAGGCCCGTTGGTCAGTCCTGATAATAAACCTATGGCCCTGCAAATAGTATCTCCACCTCTGAATAGCCATTAGGACAGCTAGGAACTCCCTTTCATATACTGACAAGCCTTGTCAACTTGGACAAAGTGTTTTACTCATGTATGCAATGGGCCTCTCTTGTTGCATTAACATAGCACCCACTCCATACCCACTGGCATCAGTTTCTAGGGTAAATGGTTGAGTGTAGTCAGGTAGAGCCAGGACAGGTGTAGTGCTCATGGCCTCCTTAAGTTGCTCGAAAGCCCCTTCAGCTTCAGTTCCCCAGTTAAATTGGTTTTTCTTCAGCAAATTGGTGAGGGGCCTGCAAATAATTCCATAACCCTTGACAAACCTCCTGTAGTAACCAGTTAGCCCTAAGAAACTCCTCAATTGCTTAACAGTGTTAGGTTTAGGCCAATTAACCATACATTCTACCTTTTGAGGGTCTGTTGACACTCCTTCTGCAGATATGATATGCTCTAGGTATTCAATCTGCTGTTCACCAAACTGGCACTTGATTCTTTTAGCAAATAGTGTATTCTCCCTCAATAGGGCCAGTGCTACTTCAAGATGCTTCAAGTGTACTTCCCTCTCCTTGCTGTAGATCAGTATATCATCAAAGAAAACTAAGACATATTTCCTCAGACAGCCCTTAAAAACCTGATTCATTAGTGATTGAAAGGTAGCAGGGGCATTGCACAACCCAAATGGCATCACTAGGAATTCAAAGTGACCATGATGTGTACTGAATGCTGTGAGGTATCTGTGGTAAGGCTTCATCAGAATTTGGAAATATCCTGACCTCAAATCAATTTTGGAAAAATACTTAGAACCAGTCAGTTCATCCAGCAGCTCTTCAATGATGGGAATAGGGCAATCATATTTCACTGTCAATCCATTAAGGTACCTGTAGTCTACACACATTCTCCAGGTTGCATCTTTTTTCTTTACCAAAAGTACAGGTGAGGCAAATGGGCTCTTGTTATTCTGAATAATCCCTGAATCCAATAACTCTTGCACAATCCTTTCTATTTCATCCTTATGATTGTGTGATGTCCTGTAGGGGTATTGATGTTTAGGCACACTTCCTGGTTTAAGAATTATTTGGTGCTCCACACCTCTTCCAGATGGCAATCCTTCAGGTTTCCCAAATACATCCTCATACTTTCCCAATAAGTCATGCAACTCCTTATCCTCCTTAAGGTCAGGTTTGAGGGGGTGCAACAAATACACTCCTTCCACTTGCTCTTCAAATTCATTATGTAACAACTGAAATAGGGAGTGCTCTGTGATAATTTGGCACTGGTGTGTGTCAGTTAGGGCCTTTAATCTTATCCTCCTTCCTCCAAGGTTCACAGTGACTGACATATCATCATAATCTAACTCAATAGGGGTATTCTCCTTAAGCCAATCACCCCCAAGAATAAGATCACATCCTTCATGTTTTAGGAGCCTTAGAAGGTATTTGAACATATAATTCTGCATTGTCCAAGTAAACCCCACTGCTTTTTGAGATCTCAGCAGCTTTTGTCCATTGGCCACCCTTACCGTAATGGGTTTTGTGGGCCCCAATTCACACCCTAATTCTCTGGCAGTTTCTTCTTTGATAAAGCTCAGTGTACTACCTGAATCCAACAACACATGAAGTTGTTTGTCTCCACAGTACCCCACAAACCTCATGGTTGTAGGGACATTCCCTCCCACAATGGAGTTAAGTGACATTTGCACTTCTTCAACAAGGTCCATTTCTTGCTCAGGTTCTTCATTGATAGGGTTTGAGTTCAGGTAGGACAGTTCTTCTTCCTCAGTCATCATCATGTAATTAATCCTGTGCTTATACTTGTGTCCCACTACAAATTTCTCATCACAATTATAGCAGAGTCCTTTCTCTTTTCTTGCTGCCATCTCAGCTGATGAAAGTAACTTAGGTGGGGTCTTTGCTTGGGTAGGAGGGGTCTGTCTGTAAACATTGGAATTATTGGGTTGATTAGGGTAAGGGGCAGAAGGAAAATTCCTGTTAGGTCCCTTAACTCTCTTTGTGATTGCTTCCAAGGTCATTAACTGTTTCCTTCCCATTTCTATGGTTTGTTGTAGGGTGTTAGGCTCAAACATATTCACAAAGTCTTGTAAGTCCTCATTCAGGCCACTAATGAAATTTGCTATGAAATACTCTTCAGTATATCCCCTCCGATTTATCATCAGCATACAAGCCTTTAGTTCTTCAAATCTATCTACATAATCAGCATATGAACCCCCTTGTTTTAACTTGTTAAACTCTCCAATGATCTTAGTTTCTTTCAGTTCATCAAATTTAGCAGAAACCAACTCTATAAACCTCTGCCATGTGAGATCAGTGTCCTCTGAATTGAAATTGTGAAACCACTGAGCAGCCTTACCTTCAAAGTGCATGATGGCTAGAGTTACCTTTTGTGTTTCTGGGATGTTGGGTATCAATTTAAAATACCCATTGCATTTGAGTATCCAGCTCCTAGGGTTTGATCCATCAAACCTGGGAAAATCAATTTTGGGCAAGGGGCTGATTATTTGGGGGTTTGTTGTTCTGTGAGTATTCTGTTTCTTGTTGTTTGTGGTCTTGACTGACTGCCCTCATGGAGAGGATTCGAAAAAGGGGATCCTAGAAGTGATTCATCATCAGCTGTTGCTTTGCCCTTATTCATATTGAAGAGCTGCAATTGCATAGCTGCTAGGGTTTGTGTGAGGTGATCAAGCCTGTCCATTGTTTTGCATGTAATTGTTGTGTTTTTCCTTGTGTCTTTAGTTAGAGTTTAACGTCGTTTCTAGTAGTTTAGAGTCGTTTTTCATTAGGTTTTAGGTCTTTTTCTTGTTTATTATATTTTTGGCTTTAAGTGTACTAAGTGTGAGGTGTTTTTGCTATTTTTGGATTTTTAAGTTTGAATTCTTGTTTTGTAGGTGGCTAAAAGGGATTATATTCGCTCGGTGGATGTCTCAATTGTCGTAATGCAAGCATAAATCCAGAACCACTTGTGCCATTTGCCTCCACTTTATACCTTTGGAAAGCTGAGAGAATTGTCTAAAACTTTTGTGTTTACAACAATTCCAATTTTCGAGTTTAAAAATGGTAAACATCAGCTTTAAGTGGAGACAGTTCGTCGTCGCCTCATTTGTGGCAGGTTTTGGTGCGGAGCCCATAACTCTCGAAGAAAACTCCAAATGACACAATTAAAAAGCCAGATGATAGACAAGAGAAAGGTCTACATTTCATATGAAGACATCATTGGCTAAATCCGAAGTTTGGGCAGTCGATCGACTGGATTTCTGTCGATCGACTGCCTGGCAGAGAGTTGGCTGTTCGGGACTGGGTAGTCGATCGACTGCTTTGTCAGTCGATCGACTGAGACGCTGGGAGTTCGGCCATTTTGAGCATTTTTGGAGTTTTTTGACCCTACAAACAACTATATAAAGCCTACACCTTGCACCTTTGAGAAAGAACTCCCCTCCCACCCTTACTTGGGTTTTGGGATCAAATTTCTCTCAAGCTCTTGAATAATTTTCTCTTTCTTAGGTTTTGAATTTAATTTCAAGCTCTTATGTAATTTCATTTCCTAGATTAGATTTAAGTTTCAAGCACCTCCTTGGGTTTGTAAGCCTAAGAAGAATTCAAGTACTCCCTTGGATTGTTACTTTTGATGCAATTACATTCAAGCTTTGTTTCAGTTCTTAATTCAAGTAAGTTTCCTTTTAATTCCATGTTTTATGCTTTATTTCCATGCTTTGTTCTTCATTTTCATGCTTGTTCTTCATGTTATGCCTTTTCTCTTAGCTACTTGATTTCATGATGAAACATGTGAATTGACTATGGATTCTAGTTGAGTGACACACCTAGGCTATAGATCGGGTCCTTGATCATCATGATTTTGAGTTTTTCCTATGCTTTATTTTGATTTTGATTTTTATACTTTGTTTCATGCTTCAACCCTAGATCTAAGCTTTGTTTCTTGTTATTTTTCTTAAAGTTTTGAACTTTCTTGTCAACTTTCCTTTCTCTTTACATCCATACTTTCAATTTTTGTTAATTTTCTTTATTTAGGATTTTATGCATAGTTGTACCTTGTGCTTGCATGCTTGTACTTGGTGAAACAATACTTGTTTTTACTTGTTTTCATTAATTGCTTGCATTTTCATGTTAAGGCATCCGACGAGGCATCCTACCAATTTGCACTTTCAATTCCTAGTGTAGTTTAGCTATTTTAATTGCTTTATTTTCCTTTTCCTTTTATTTTTCAAGCGTGAAACACATTGAAACCTTCAATCGAATCGAATTCCGATAATACCAAGCCATGAACCCGTTGATTTATTTCAACACCAGGAAAACTCTTCTAACAAAATGACGTCGTTGCGACTCGGCTTGGTTAAGGCTTTCGATTTGATTGTTGTTTCTTTGTGTTTTTAGCTTGCTTTGTTATTTGACCTTTTTTTGTGTAGTATGCAAGGTGCTTATGACTATGGTGGATACATTCCCAACATGGGAGGGCATGGTGCAAACCATGTTAGGAATGAGATGTTGTATAATAGGTATGGCAACGTGGGAGGGCATGGTGCAAACCACGTTGCCAATGGTGGTTATGGTTATGGGCAACCCAACATGGGAGGGCATGGTGCAAACCATGTTGGGTTTGGTAGCGTCGTGGGTATGAATGGTTCTTCCAGAGGGTATGGTACTTCAAATCCTTACTATGGGGATTATGAGTCGTTGGCGGTTCGAGCTCCTATGAGATGAGTCCCCCCATCCGTACTATGAGGGATCTTAACCAACCTTTTTTGGGATGTGGATGGTGTGGAACGAGTGCTCATATTCAAGAATATTGCCCTTTCATGTCCTCGTTCGATTCCGTTGATATGTATGGAGGTCGTGGACACCAAGCGGGACTCGCTTGTACTACGCCTTCTTTTACTCCACCGCCAACTCCCGATCCTTATGAGTTATTTAGAGGTGGGGGATACATCATCCCAAGTGGCCCTCCCGAGCGAAAAATTCCTCCTCCGACGTATTCTCATGATTATGACGTGAACATGGCTTTATCCTCGAGGGAGATTGAGTTGAAGATAAAAATAGCAACATTAAAGGCTCAAATCGCTCAAATGTCTAGCCCAATTCCTCCTTGTGTGGGACCCGATTGTATTACTCCATCTTTTGCTCCACCGCCGACTCATATTGAAAACCCGTTGATTTATTTGCCCTTGTTCATATTGAAGAGCTGCAATTGCATAGCTGCTAGGGTTTGTGTGAGGTGATCAAGCCTGTCCATAAACCTTGTTTTTAACTCCTGCATCTCAGCTTTAATGCCATGAAATTGCTCATGTGTTTCTTGCTCCTTTGCTGTTCTCTTCAGATTTTCAGATTGGAAGTTGATCTCTAATTTCTTTTGCATTTCTTGCAGGTCTTTCAGTCGAGTACCATCAGCCATGGCCAAGGAAGGATGGGCTCTAGATACCAAATGTTAGGTTATAGAAAATTTTGATCAATTGTTTGTAAATTTTGGTAATTTCTGTGTAATTAGCCTGTAAGTGCCGAGAAGAAATGAGGGAGAAAACTGGAGAGGTAGAGAAATTTGGTTGGTAGGAAAAAGATATGTATTATCATGCTTGACAAAATCATATTGTTCTCCCCTATTTATAAGCATAAGGGGGGACCATTTGTCATAACAAACTCTAACACATAATAATAAGATGGCTAATTAAAAGAGTACAAAACATATAAATCTGGTCAGGTAAGCCAAATAGGCCCAACAGCCTATTATTTAATTAAAAGAGCCCTTCAGCATCCAGTCCAGCTCCACAGCCCGCTTGACACTCATCAACCCGACCCAACGCCCTTTCTCCTCTTGCCCGCACCTTATCCCTTTCCTCACCCGTAAAACCAAAGATTGAAACTTTATCCCCTTTCGTCTCCTTTTTCTCTTCTTCCCCGCCGATTCCTTCAGCTCCGGCCGAATTAGGTTTAGCGGCCATAACAATAAGAAGCTTGGGTTTGGACCTGTACAAGGAAAAAGGAAATAAAGGCATCCCTTATCACTCGGGCATTAAGCATCTTAGGTTTTTTTTGGGGTACAATTAATATAGTACCATAATATAAAAAGAGTATGAATTTTGGATTCTATAAAATCCCAACACATGAGGCGCTCGTCCATGGGCCTCATGGATTGGCCCGGCTGCAATAACAATCTATAAACTACATCATCAACCACATAAATCAAATTAACAAGAATAAATATTGCATAAATATATAAATTCAAATTTAAAATCTCCACCCTCAACAATTCACTATACTCTACTTATAAGTCACCTAACATGAACCATTTAAGGAATACAATTTTCACCTCACACCTGCACCTAAACCAATCAAAAACCACTATTCCATTTTATGTTTCACATATATTTGTTTTAGATATGTCACATGTAAATTGTCATGTATTGATTAAACAAATAGAGTGAACTACACGTCTAATCAGCAATATGGGTCTCACCAATTCAAGTGTGAGAGCGCAGTCACCGCACTACATATGGAGGTCATGTGATCTCCCATGCTTTGCTTCATTTTGATTTTGTTTTGAATGCAACAAATTTAACAACCCTTGACTATAGTGTGATCTAGACAAAAATATCATTAACATGTGTGCCATCATTTCTCATTTTTCAATTACCTTTTTTCTTGCCCCTTTTCGTGTGTGGCTACAATTTTCAAATTTAGAATGCCGTGGGCAGAACGCTCAAAGCACCTTCCTACCTTAATATATAGATTAGCCATATAGTAGGAAGTGGGCTTACCTAATTTCACTCTCACTCTCTCACACACAAACACACATCCATGGTGAACCAGACATTGCCAGTAATCTTGGTAATAATCTGCGCATTGCAGATATCTGCTGCAACAACAAAACTGAAATCACACTATAATGAATTAGCTGATAGAATATCAAGTTTGCCTGGTCAGCCAAAGGTCAATTTTGAGCAATATTCAGGTTACATCACCATTGATGAAAAACAAGAAAGATCATATTTTTACTACTTTGTTGAGGCTGAAACTGAGCCTGCTTCAAAGCCTCTCGTTCTTTGGTTAAACGGAGGTATATTTGGAAATTAATGGATTTCCCCATTTAACAACTCAGTCAATTTAGTGCATTTTGGATAATATAAAATGAAATAATTTCAATTTTGCAGGGCCTGGTTGCTCATCTCTTGGAGCTGGGGCTTTTAGTGAACATGGCCCTTTTCAACCAAGTGGGAATGTTTTGGTTCGAAATAACTATAGCTGGAATAAAGGTAAGTGGATTAGTTCATGTAAACTATGTTTTTTTTTTAATCATTAGTTTCTTGATTATTTAGCACTGTTTTAATATTTAATACCACTTTTTATCCAAAAACGAGTGAAAAAATAGAAAACAAAGTAAATACACTAGAAAAGCAATGAGTGCTTCAATAAAATAAGCTTCAAAAGGGACTTTTCCCAGCTTTCTCATTTGAATGAATAGAATAAAATAAAATAAAATATTAACTCAATTATGATATATAAGAAAATAATTATATATTTTAATTTATTATACAGTGGCAAACATGATATACTTGGAATCACCTGCTGGAGTTGGTTTCTCTTATTCTAGCAATAAATCGTTCTACCAATCTGTGAATGACGAAATGACAGGTTTGAGAGTATGATTTACCTCACAGTATAAGATATTTATTTTGCAACTTAATGTAGTTGAATTATAGAACTCATGTAATCAGGATACATTCCTATAGGACATATAATCTAAATATTTTTTTGCTTTTGTGTTTGCTGTTGTAGCTAGAGACAACCTTATTTTCCTCGAGAAATGGTTTGCAAAATTCCCAGAATTTAACAACCGAGAGTTTTACATCACAGGGGAAAGTTATGCAGGTATATATGAATTTTCTTCTTGCTGAGAAAACAATATCATTTTGTTTGTTTATGATTAATATTAATTGAAAATTTCATTTGTTTGTTAACAGGGCATTATGTTCCACAACTAGCCAATCTCATTATTCAATCTAAACCAAAGTTCATGAATCTCACAGGCATTGCAGTGAGTGTAACAATAAATAAATAAATAAATGTCCCAATAATTAATTAAAAGTAAATGATTTGTTTTTAGAAAGTAAGCTAATCACAAGTCTTGATTATTGTTTCATTCAGATAGGAAATCCTCTTCTGGAATTCAATACAGATTTCAACTCAAGGGCTGAGTATCTGTGGTCTCATGGACTAATATCCGACTTCACATATAACCAATTTACTTTCGTCTGCAATTACTCTCAAATCAGACGGCAATCTGATGCCAGAAAACTAACACCGGAGTGCTCTAGGGTGATAAAGCAAGTTTCATCGGAGATTAGTGGATTCGTAGATGCTTATGATGTCACTCTTGATGTTTGTTTTTCGTCTGCAGTTTCGCTGCAATCTCAGTCTCTATATAAATTGGTGAGCTGAACTCACATTTCCATTTCAATCGTTCTTTCATCTTGGTTCAATGTTATCATTATTATTACTAAGGGAGTGATTGTCAGCTTTTGGCTTAAAAATAGTTGTTTTTTCGTCTAAAAAAAGCTATTATCTACTTAATCAGAACTTAAAAGCAAGGGGACTTATGCTTTTGATTGGTGTTTCTGCTTTGGGTTTATCTTGGAATATGTAAAAGCACTTTTACAGCTTCACCAAACTCTCTTTAAACTTATTCAACTTTTACTTGCAAAGATTATCAATTTTGTGACTTAAAATTGCTTTTGACTTCCATTCCAACAAAACCATTTTAGAGATTTTATAAATTTATTTCAAACAACCCCTAATTTGGATATATGGTTTTGTAACCTCATTGGATTTGCAATTGTTTTTTAGCAAGATGAGCCAAAGATAGATGTATGTGTTGAGGATGAAACGGATGTGTACTTAAACAGAAAAGATGTGCAGAAGGCTCTTCATGCTCGTCTTGTTGGAGTTAAGAAATGGAGCGTGTGCAGCGAGTAATTTTCTTTATTCTCACTTTAATTAAAGACATGTTGAGCATACAGTTTTTACATTCTGAAGATTAGAAACAAAAGCAAAAAGGGACACACAAGTTTAAAACAACTTTTGGAATGATTTAATCACCACCAAGATTTCAAAAAGTAAATTTAAATAAAATTTCAAATCTTGATAGAGCCAACGTGTTAGTACTTGATTAACTTACCAAATTCTATCAGTCATTGGTAAATCAATCAGAAAAATGACTTTTATTTAATTCTTGCTAATCTTTAATTATTGCCACATACAATAACTTTTTTGAAGGTTTTAGTGAGGCTACATGTTATGATGCTGATGATCGGCTTATGATTAGCACCTCATTTTCTTTTTTCTATTAGTTTGCTATTAATTAAATTATTTTGCTTGGTTACAGTGTTCTGCATTATGAGATGCAAAATCTAGAGATACCAACAATTGGAATATTAGGTTCACTTGTCGAGTCCGGCCTTCGGGTGTTAGTTTACAGGTTAGTTTTCACAATTGAAGACACTGATATTTTATTCTCAAAATTTTACTCGAGTTTCAGAAAACTGATAATGAACTTATGCAAAAAAATATTGTGTAGTGGTGATCAAGATTCTGTTCTCCCACTAACCGGAACTCGAACGCTGGTAAACGGTCTGGCCAAAGACCTTAAATTGAACACAACACAACCATACAGTGCTTGGTTTGAGGGCAGACAGGTATGAAGTTCAATATGTGTGTGAAATTTTAAGGGTTAATCACAAATAATACCCTCGAGGTACTGTGTAATTACGAAGAGACCCGGTTGTCTCAAAAGTTAAAAATCTCAAATTGGTTTTGTGATTTTAAAAGTAAGTTTTTTGTTTTGTTTTGTTTTGGCAATTAAGTCAAAACTCAAGGAGTTTTTTGTTTTTATTTTATTTTTGCAATTATCTCTTTCTTAAATTAGGGTAAACTTGAAGGGTAATTTTGTAGTTTACCTTATGTGTTAATAAATGAACACACGAATGCTTGATTTAACTAGTTGTATACTGTTTCATAGGTTGCTGGCTGGACACAAGCCTATAGTGACTTTCTATCGTTTGCAACCATACGAGGAGCTTCACACGAAGCGCCATTTTCTCAACCGGAGAGATCGCTTGTTCTGTTCAGTTCGTTCATAGCTGGAAAGCCGTTGCCACGAGTTAATGGCTCAGCAAAGAGTAGAGATTCACTTGTTAGACTCATTTGAAACATGATGGGAACAAATTAAGTTGGCAACTAATTGGCTTGTTTTGGACAAATCTATTGTTTTTGAATTTGATGAGGATCTTGAAGAAAGATAACAGAACCAATCTTGGTTTTGGATTTTTGAGTTAATTACATAAAATATACTTTGAACTTCAGTCTAATTATAAAACTCAGCTATTAATCAGAATTACACACACTCATTTAATATTTGTTTCTACTTTACAATTAGCAATTTTAGCAGAGTATTTGTTAGTTAATATAAACTTAAAAGGTTGTCTGTATAGTTTTTGAAAATTAATCAGATTTTTTTTTAATTTTTTTTATTAATCCGACCAATCAAGGATTTCCTTTTTGGTATATTTAACTCTTTATACTTTGGTAAGTGAGTTGAAGTTATATTCGGCTACAAAATACCAGTAACATATAGGTGGTGACACTTGATACCACCGTATATATATGGTGTCAATATACTCAATAATTTTTGGTAAAAAAAAAAAGTTAAAATTGGTCAATTATCATCCACCTGTCGATGAGAATTAAAAGATTCTGGAGGAATTTCTTTTTGGGCCAAAATTAAGGTTAAATTGCCCTTTTTTTTTTTTTTTTTTTTTTTTTTTGCATATTCAATGTGAATAATGTAATTATAAGAAAAAAGAAATTCCACCTTAAAATAAAAAAATATATTTTTTGAATGTGCAAGAAAAAAATATTCAAAATATTAAATTGAAAAAATAGTTTATAATATCTGGAATTCTTTTAAAATTGCAATTCTTTATAATAGTCAACAAAAACCAGAAATTTATTAATTATAAAATCTTAAATTATTTTATATTTATAAATAGAGGTATTTTAAATAAAAACCTAAAAAGAAAT
>BMAC01000097.1:252861-270159 GCA_014905375.1 Phtheirospermum japonicum | reverse complement strand
TTGGACAAATCTATTGTTTTTTGAATTTGATGAGGATCTTGAAGAAAGATAACAGAACCAATCTTGGTTTTGGATTTTTGAGTTAATTACATAAAATATACTTTGAACTTCAGTCTAATTATAAAACTCAGCTATTAATCAGAATTACACACACTCATTTAATATTTGTTTCTACTTTTACAATTAGCAATTTTAGCAGAGTATTTGTTAGTTAATATAAACTTAAAAGGTTGTCTGTATAGTTTTTGAAAATTAATCAGATTTTTTTTAATTTTTTTTATTAATCCGACCAATCAAGGATTTCCTTTTTGGTATATTTAACTCTTTATACTTTGGTAAGTGAGTTGAAGTTATATTCGGCTACAAAATACCAGTAACATATAGGTGGTGACACTTGATACCACCGTATATATATGGTGTCAATATACTCAATAATTTTGGTAAAAAAAAAAAAAACAATTTAAACCAATTTTGGTCTAATTTCTTTTTTTCGCTGGAATCTTTCAATTTTTTGGCGACAAGTTTTGACTTTTTTTTTTTTTTTTTTTTTTTTTTTTTTTTGCATATTCAATGTGAATAATGTAATTATAAGAAAAAAGAAATTCACCTTAAAATAAAAAAATATATTTTTTGAATGTGCAAAGAAAAAAATATTCAAAATATTAAATTGAAAAAATAGTTTATAATATCTGGAATTCTTTTAAAATTGCAATTTCTTTATAATAGTCAACAAAACCAGAAATTTATTAATTATAAAATCTTAAATTATTTTATATTTATAAATAGAGTATATTTAAATAAAAAATCTAAAAAGAAAATTGACAAATTTTTTCAAAAGTTTTTTACTTACTAAGGTAACTTGCCACTCCGTAAGCATAATGGTAGTAAATGACACCACCCATAAGTTACTAGGATATATTGCAATTTTGCCATTATATTCCTAAATGAACTAATTTTATGATTTTTACTGTTTTGACCCAAGAAAGTTTAAGAGCGTTGAACGCACTTGTAAAATATTATACGTAAGAGCAGTGTTCTAAAAATCGTTAGACGGCCGTTAGGCGCCAGACCAGCGCCTAGGCGGGGCCTAGAATTGAAAATAAATACCCTAATTTACAATATTACATCCAATATTTAATAGTTCAATATACTACCTGCTACACAATAAAGTATATGACTATTCAAAACTAAAAGTAATGATCATAAGTTAAAAACTATTGTTCAATTCAAAGTTCAAAATAATATAAATCCATAGCACATATTACAAAATCAAAATAACTAAATAAGGGCAACAGTTCTCAGACTGTTTCTGTTCTGTTCTGTCCCAATTCTTACCCCGTAACAATTGAATTGACTTTAAAAAAATTTAAAACCAAAACGACGTCGTTTTGGATAAAAAAATAAAAAAAATAAAAATAAAATAAAAAATTGGACTGCCTGGCGCCTAGGCGCCGACTTGGGCGCCGAGGGCGCTTAGGCTGCGCCGAGTTCCCCCGGCGATTTTTTTGTCCGATTTTCAAAAATCGTGGGCGGTTCGAGGGCGCCGAGCGCCTAGGCGGCCGCCTAGCCTGATTTTTAGAACAATGCGTAAGAGTATCTCCAATAGAAGTAAGAGTATCTCCAATAGAATGTCAATTGTAGTAGATTTTTTGCTACATAAATTTAAAATTCTTATGTGGCAAGAAAAAAATGTAGACAATGTCTAGCACATCGTCTACATCTAGATGGTGTGCTAGACATTGTCTATTTAACAATTTAACTTATTTTTTCACTCAATAATATTAATTAATTTATTTATCTCTCCTCTCCACCAATAGTAGTTAAGTATTTTACACAATTCACATTTACCATTATATAAGATTTCTAAATATTTATAATATATTTGTCATGTCATTGGGAATTCGTAGTGTTAGATGCTCTAAGAGAAGAATCCACCATGTGTGTCCATGTTGTTGACACCCCGATCTATGTGTCAGTTATATGTTGCTCTGAATAACACGTGTCGTCATCTGGTAACTCCGGACACTTAATTGGCAACTACTGGTGGTTTGTGTAAAACTACTGTCATTTTCGTATTTTTGGGCTAGGTATAAATTAGCATTTTTTTTCATTAATGTGTGAAAAAATTAAGGTTTTAAACACCTCCTTCCTCTCTTTCATTCACTACCCATTCCAAGATAACTTGCTCCACGCCATATAGTTTCGATGGGTTTTTTGATACGCCATATAGTTTGGATGGATTTTTTGATGATAACATGGTTTTTATTATAGGGGAGTTCGTTTTCAAAATTTCTCATATTTCACTTTTTTTTAATTTGATTTCCAAAAGAAAATTATTAGTTTTTCGTTCGGGCCTATCGTTGAACACAAATTTCCATCTCACAATTTATTATTTTTGAACTAAATTGTTGATTCGAATACAAAACGGACTCACATCCTCGAATGCCTATCATATGGGTTCTTCGATTTGCTTTCTTACTTTCAGATTTACTTTTACTTTTTTTTTTCTTTTCTGAAACTAAATTTCTCAATAACAACGATTGGTTTGTCTTTCAACTTAATTGCAATTCTCGGTTCAATTTTCCTGCCTGGCTCATATTTAGTTGCAAGTGGAGTGTTTATTTATTATTTTTTTTTTCTTGATTCATATTTATTTTTTATTTGTTGATTTCACTCAATAATTGTTTGGGATTATTCTTTTGCCAATTAGCAGGTATAATTCTCAAGGCACGAGAATTCCATATTTTTTAGACCAATCAATTCGTTGAAAGTATTTTTTATTTTATTCATGGATATAATTTAGATAACTGATGATAAATTGTTACATTTGTATACTTTGTAGATATTTAGAAAAATCATATGTTTTTTTTTTTGGGCTGTGTATGAAATAAATGATTACTTATAAAATGAGTATTTATTTGTTTAATATAACATATTTTTGGGTTGCGTATGAATATATTCATTTTTTCTTTTTGTTTCTTTTGTAATTCACATTATTTTGTCTAACTTTTTATCTATTTTTCTAACGATTTTTTTAATTTTTTTATTCTGTGAGGTTTTTGATTTAGTTAAAATTACAAGTTAAATGATTAAAACTACCACTGCACTAATAGTAGTAATAATAATAATAATAATAATAATAATAGTAATAATAATAATAATAATAATAATGGTGCATAGAATTTTGCTCCACATGTAATGAGTAGTATGAGAATATGCTCGGCGTAGTATGTATATTTTTTTTTTTTTGAAGATATTGTGTAGTATGAAATTATCTTGTGCAATTTAATATAAAATTTGACAGTTCAATCTAAATTTTTGAAAAAAAAAATGCATAATATTGTTTGCAATCTGGTAGGGTTAGTATTTAATTTGATAATAGTAGTATTAATTTTAAAAATGTAATAGTATTTTTTATTGATTTTTTGAATTTTAGTAGAATTATGAATTTGATAATGGTAGTATGAATTTAAAAAAATAATAGTATGTAATTGATAATAGTAGTATGAATTTTAAAATATAATAGTATGAAGTTTTATTGATATTGTAAAATTTTAGTATGAAATCCACAATATTAGTTTGAATTTCATATGTAAGTATGAAATTGAATTTTAAAAATATAAAATTGTGAAAAAAGGTTGTATTTTAGTGTGACATATTGCATAAAATAATTATATGATAAAGTATGAAATCTAATGGTGTAGTATGAAATTTTGCCTATAATGATTAAAAAGTATAAAAATTAGTAGTATGGAATTCTGACCGTATACAGTATAAGTATGAAATAGTACTATGTAGTATGAAAATTCACAATGTAGTATGAAATTCATCGTTAACGATTGGTGACAATAATATGAAAATATAGTATGAAAATACACAATGTAGTATAAAATATCATTCAATAGTGTGAATTTCGATTGTATTATACATTGAATAAAGAAAAAGAAAATTGAAAGAAAAAAAATAAAATTATTAATAAGGATAAAGTAGTATTCTTATGTAATAATTTAAATTAAATATTAAAATAATTAATTATATAAAAATTACTAGTATTTAGGATAAAATATTTATTTAATGGAATTGCCCCATTACTCAGTCAGTTATTTAACAATGATGTCATATTGAATGTTAAAAAAAAAACAAAAACTAAATAAAGATAAAATAAATAATAAAATAATACTAATCAAACCCCCGTTGCCTCGCGCTATCACCCCATCACCGCCAAAATCCACTGCTAGGCTTTGCATCTCAGCTCACCACCGCAAAAACCTGTCTGCTCTCGATTATCACTCCATCACCACCAACTCTCAACATTATCACCACTTTCCGTGGACCACCACTACCAACAGCTGGGCCACCACCGTCACTACCTTCAAAAATTCTAGGCAGCTCTCAAATCTCATTCCATCACCAGTTTGGTCCCTTTCCGTTCACTCCATGCTACCGACAAGCGATCTCCCGACGGACTTTGACTGGATATATTACGGGTCGTTACTGGCGTCAAGTTTTAGATTTTCTTTTATTAACTTTTAATCATTTTTTTTTCGATTTTCCTGTGGAGTGGATTTTGAGTATTAGTTTTCATATAGGTTCGATTTTGACCAGTGATTATTCGTTTGCATTGACTTATACAAGCTCTCGCTTGTACAGAAGAATCATCTAGTTGTAATTAGATCATTTACTAGTTCAATAAATTCGCTAGATGAGGGTTTGGATAGGATTTTACTGCTTTCGAAAAATCATTTCTTAATTGATTGACTATTTAATCAAAAATACTTTTATTCCATGAAAATTGAAATATATCTTGGTGCTCGTGAGAAATCCTATTAACAGAATTGTAAAATACCCAAGAAAAGGTTTGTGTGTCTCTGTGCAGTATATATTTGTATTTTACTTTATATTTAATGATTATTCTGGTTGATGGTTATGTGATAAGGGTCTTGCGGTTCGTGCTGGTCGTTTAGTACCACTGGGCACTGGGAGGACCGCACTATCTCTCGACTGGGGAGATGATGAGCCCCAGCGAGCAACAGCTTGTGGATTGCGATCACGAGGTTCGTATCATTGACTCTTAGTGTAGTAGAACTATATTGGGAGTTTCATGGATCTGATCCGGGAACTCTACTTCGTTATTCGGGTTTCATTTTGCAGGGATGGACAATTGCCATCTCCAATGTAAGACTTGGATCCTGTGTTTGTCTTTGGCTTCCCAAAGATGTTGGCTGCATTTTTAACCTTTAATTCAAGGTGTAGTGATACCTTGTTGCATCAAGTAAAGAATGGTTTATTATAGTAATTACCCGTAAGGTTTGGCAACATTAGAAAGCAACCCTGTTGTGGAGGGAATTCGATAAATATAAACAAATAACGAGGGGAGTTTGTAATTTTGAAAAACAATTGGAGCTTTTGTAATTTGACTAGAATCAAGGGCAATTTATGTAATTATTCTGATAAATATTTATTCAGTCAATATTAAGTGGTTATCAGTTTAATCACACTCTCAATCAATCTTAATTTAAAAAACATCAGGGACTTATATAGCAAATCAGAGGCAATTTGATAAATAAAAACAAATATCAAGGGGAATTTGTAATTTTAAAAAATAATAGGAGTTTTTAATCAAATGTTAGCAATATCTAATTCTTTCATGGTTCAACCCTCATCTAATTTCATCCCAAATCTCAACCCAAATTTAGCAATTGATTTACAAAAAAAGATATTTAGTGAAATTACAAAAAAACCCAAAATCAAAATTATTTTATTGTAAATTCACACATTGAAATGGGATATTTATAAGAAAAAGAAAATTTCAATGTGTTTTTTTTTTTTGGAAACATAATTTCCTTTTTGGTAATTAGATCAAAGTTAGTGTATTTTGGTAATAAAAAATGCATAGTGAAGTTGTAATAAGCAACCGATTCTCCATAAGCAGCATCAACAGTTGAGAGCCAATGGCAGCATCACCAATTAGCACAGTCAGAGCCAGTCTAAGAGACACCACATCTGAGCCATTGTCGTCTTCTTGAGCCGCGGCTTGCCTATGGGCTTGACAGACGAGCTGGCTCGACTTGAGTGCCAGTACATAGTGCTGAGACGATGAGAAAGAAGTTTTTACTACAGAAGGCCTGGAGAGTGATGCCTGGTGGTGCAAGAAGCATGCGGTTGAGGCCATTTTTTAAGTATATTCATTCACATTCTCAAACTCTTATTATTATTATTATGATGATTATTATGATTATTATTATTATTATTATTACTATTATTATTATTATTATTATTATTATTATTATTATTATTATTATTATTATTATTATTATTATTATTAAGTTTTTTGATTGCTTGTGTTGATTTTGATGAATGTTTGTGTGTGTGTGTGTGTGTGCTGAGGTGTGATATGTGAAGGGCAAATGGGCAATTGGTGTATATTGGGGGATTAGATTTTGCTGACGGAGGATAAGGTTATAGAAGTTGCTATTGGTGGCAAGCGTGTTTGTTTTTATTTTTTTATTTTTGTTGTTGTCAATATTTTTTCCCTTTTGTGTTACAATATTTGTGTGTAATTATCTCAATGCCTTAAGGGTCATTTTCTGGTGGGACCCCTAGGCACTTGAAATATCTTTCTTTCATTTTGAAGCACTTGAATTTAGTTTTATCCTATTTAGACCGCCACACTTTACATATTGAAACTATTGAGAGTGTTGAAACTAAAAAAAAAAAATGATTTTTTAAACTTAAGCCTTGATGTCTTTTTACTTGGACGAAAGTTTTATCTTTCCACGAAAATAAGGGTGTTCTTGCATTTCAGATGTGCTGAGCCACTGGAGAGATTGAAGAAAGCACAAGTGTTGTTTTTTGAGAGAGTGTCATGACAAGTGATCACTAGAATAACAAAAAAACTAAAAACAAGTCCTATCCTATCTAATGGGAATTTCTTATGTTTTATGAGCATTAAAACTGTATTTTTAAAAATCTAATTAGCTTCTCTTAATCTTTTTCTGATCATGTTCTTACTTAGCCACCAATAGCTAGGTTATTTTTTACTCTCCATATAAGTGATAATGACATGCGTGGTAAGCGATACTGAATGCTTACTGCTGGTTCCTTATGAATTTGCAACTAAAATTAGTGTTTTCATTATCTACTTTTTCCACTGTCGAATTCAGTCTGGTTTTGGTTTAATGATGGCTGAAGGTGGATAAAAATACCAGATCAAAGGGTATGTTGGTCAGGGTAGATTTGCTCAAGTATTTAAAGCTTTCGTCAACCGCAATCTTGATGAGGTCGTTGTCCTTAAGGTAATTATTTTTACATAGCAGCCTTCTTGGTTGAGATTCTCTGTCATAATGGTATTCCAATCCCGAACAGATTCAAAAGCCGCAATTTCCTTGAGAAACTTACATGTACCGCTTGACCTGCAGATTCCCGAAAAAGTACGTGAAAGAAAAAAATAATAATTTAACAGCTGTTAGTCATAACGATGTACTTCATTTGAATTTCTTGTTATTAAGAGAAAGAGCTTTGGCTTATAGATTGCACCTCTATTCTGACTACAGTGTGTTTGTCTCTAATTATTTAGCATATAAAGTATTTTATTCATAATGAAATTTTAAAAATTTCTCCACTGTACTTAGTTTTTGTGAAATCATTGTGCAGGATGCTGTAAACTGTAACGTGGTTACAAGTAGATCTATGGAAAAAGTACTATGTATGTATTTACACCATAGAGATGCTTCATATTCTTAAAACTATGCATGATGCTTCAATTATCCGTGGGGATTTTAAACTTGATAATTTGCTCATTCGGTATTCCATAAAATCCTCTGAATATAAAAATGATAAGATAATTCTCTTCCAGCATGCAAATTATACATGAAAGTATGAGTAATGAAATATTCTGAAATAAACTCCGAGTTTTAGTTGAAACTTATAGTCCATAGATTTACAACCCCTATTAAATAGCACTAAACTATTTTATTTTGTCAATGTGGGATTAGAAATATCAAATGTCTTCCATATTGTAAGCTACCTCGACAATCCAGTCATTATCTCATAGCTTAAGATTGTTTTCTTTTCTTTTCCTTTATTTATTTATTATTATTATTATTTTTAAAAATGAACTATTATCATTCTCTTTGGATCCTTTGTTAGTTGTTCAAGCTTTCTCTATGTAGTTGATTGATGGTCAGTAACTACACACTCAAAACAATTCTTCTTTGTTTTTTAACTATTGTCTTTGATTTCTTAATGCGCTAGTTAAGTAGTATTGATCTTCTTCTCTTTTTTTTAAGTGTTTAGTCTAATACTGTATGTATGATCGTATTCAACGTCAGAGATGATACATCAAAAATGAAAATGACTTGTGCCTCCGAACTGGAACTTGGCGGGATCAGTTAATTTCTAATAATCTTCGCAATTAAGCAAATCAAGTTACTATTGATTTATTAAGAAGCTAATGGTTCCATACTACAATTCAGGGGCTATTCCTTGTCGACTAGGGTTCAGGCATAGATATCAGTCTCTTCTCCAAAAACACCAAGTTCATGGGAGATTTTAGAACTTCTAGCTTTCATTCTATTGAGATGAAAGAAAAAATGTATTGGATGTTTCAGGTAACATTTCAGCCTTTTATTGTTATTGTATTCGGTTCATGTATTATTTGAAAAAAACCAAAAAAACTCTTTTTCTTTATTTGTTGGGATATTAAGCGGACATGTATGGACTGTGTTATAGTTCATATGATGCTTCACAATCCATCATGGAGATCGAATCGAAAGCATCTCTTTATGTAAGCTTCTTTTATTAGCCGAAATCACATTATAAGTGGTTCCTCTTTAGACATCTCGTAGTTGAACCTTAGGCATCTCGTCTGGACTAAAATCTTAACCACTCGATCATTGTTTAATTCCTATTTTGTCATCATATTTATGTGATTCTACTACATTCCTTCTTTTTCTCTTGGATAATTACAATAAGTACCCTTGAGATTTGATCTTACTAAAGAAAAACAGTTAACTATTGAAAAATACCCTTGAGGTTTTATTTAATTTATCATTAAGGAACTAATTGTAATATTCTTATAAATGTGAAGTTTTTTTTTTGAATGTTTTTTGCTGATGTAGGGGTTAATGTATGATAAAATAAAATTTCAAGGGTAGTTTTGTAATTTTAAAAGTTAGATGGATTTATTTATCATTATATCAAACTAGGGGGTACTTTATGTATTCAACCTTTTGTTTGGGTCCTAACTATAATTTGTTATGTTGCAGGTGCTCTCCGCTAAGACACTACCCATGGGAAATTAATAGTTAGCTTTGTTCAAGACAACCATAAGGTGAGTAGAGATATGATATATTCCTTGAAATAGAAATATTAGGTTGCAATTGGATATGGTTTTATTGTGTAAAATTTTCTTACTGAGAGAATACCGGTGATATAGTTTTCAAAAAAGAATGAATTTTGAGATTGTGACTAGCTATGAGATTAAAATATAATTATGAAAAGTTGATTTGGTATTAAAAGATAATAAGTGGTAGTTATAAATGTGTGAATTGTGGGAGAAAAGACAGAATCTACTAAGTGAATGTATTGAACTACATTATGGGCAACCTTAATCTCATTTCAATTGCAGCTCTTGAACTTGTTCGCCATGATTTTATATATAAAGTTAGTTATTGATTCCAATAATAGCCTTTTTTTACCCTCAACTTAGCAGGATAAATTCAAGATCTTAATGGCTAATACAACTATGTGAGATTACACACAGTATTTGGAGCTCTGCTGCTGGACTGGTGGCATCAAGATTAATATGCTGCATTCTTGAGATCAACTTCGGAGTCTGCTCAACGTACTTTGATCGTGTTAAGTTTGCGTATTTCTGAGTTTATTATATATTCACAAATGCTAAATAATAATAATAATAATAATAATAATAATAATAATAATAATAATAATAAAGTGAATATCAGCTTTTAAATGGAAAAATATAATAGCAATTTAAAGGCTGAGAATCACTTATTTTGGCACTTCAAGTTTACTTTCTTGATTTGATGTTCTAAAATCATGTGTGATGTATGAGGTCACATCTGTTAAAAAACCCGATGTTAATTTTAAAAATGCGTTTGATCTGATGTTCTATAACCATGTGTTAATTATGTATGATCTGAAAACCGATGTTAAATTGAACATCGGTTAAATAACTGATGTCTTAGACATTGGTTCAAAGACCAAAGTTAAATTCCCCTGTTATAGTAGTTATTCCCCTTTCGTCTTCACACGATCCTCTACAGATTCAGACTGCTAAACCCTAATTTTACCTTCTACAGGTTTCTTTGTTGATGCACCCAATTCTCCTTCTTTCTGAAACAAATATATGGGCAACAACAAAAGCATACAAATATATGGGATTGTTAAATCTTAAATTCCCAAGTATGATAAGATCGGGTTGAAGAAGTCGTCGCAACCAATGCTCGCCTATCTGCGTGCTCTATAGGTTAATTAAAAGTTCATGCCGTTGAAACCACATCCCCTGAAATCGAGATTGATGAGACAATTGCATATGACTTGGGTAACAAAATTTCTAGCTGAACCTATTCTCATGATGCTGAAACTAAATTATACGAGTTTAGTTTGATAAAATTGAGGCCTGAATGAAACATTAAGATCAAGAATTCCAAGGACTATGGTTATCAATTCGGTCATTGCTGATTCTTCGAGTTCTCTTTTGTCTAGATCACGATCCCTTGTTAACAGATGTTGAGGATTTAGATGATGTGACATCTGTTTCACTACAGAAACCTTTAATAAATGGTCTCACTCTTGAAAATGATATAGTAAAAATACTTAAACTCCTTCCAAGCTAAAACAAAAAGATAATAAGAACAATACTCAATCTTGATATAAAATAAATGTTCAAGCGACATGCATCGAACAGTGATATTTCACGTATGCTAAATTAGTTAATTTATCAAAAAAAAAAAAAGTTCCGATCGGGTTTCTTTACTCATGCTGCGTGATTCAAATAAATGATAAAAAAGTGATAGGAAAGTTCTGAATCACGTCACATTGGCAAAAAAAAATAAAAAATCAACTTTTTAAAGATATTTTTTGATGAATTGACCAATTGAGTGGACGAATTTTATTTTAGCCAATATCAAATAGATACATTTTTTTTTTGGAAATGACTAATACAATATATCAAAAATGAGTTTTTTTAATACCAATTAACTTCTGGCTGTTACTTAGAAAGGCCAGATCTCTCTCAATAATTGGAAATCTTGAAATGCACAATGTATTCTAAAATGATAATCAAGTAAGATTTCCAATGCTATCAACACGTATGAATCGAAAATTCGTAGAAGAAGTTTAGAACATTGAAGATTTACATGTTCGAAGAATATGCGCTGTGATGCTTGGCAAGGATAAAAAGTACAGGCAATAAATAATAATATCATGTGTAGAATAATATATTGAAAGAAAGATTTGGCAGATCCTACATAATCAATGTGCTTCCATAGTCTTCACAAAGTTTCCTAAATAAAGCCATTAATGATGATTAGCCCGAGCATGTAAGACTAAGTCTCAACTATCTCTATCAAGTACTTTAGATTTTTGATTTAAATATGCATAAGAATATCTTTGAAGTTTAGTCGAATTATAAAAAACTCAACTACCATTCAGTTAAGCGCACTTCTTTAACATTTGTTTAATACAAACTTAAATATACCACCTTATAGATATTGTTTACGTTGAAATAAAAAAATTACTGTATTTTTTTCCTTCAAATAATTAGATTTATTTTATATTGTATACGGTATTGCTATTTTTTTAATTGAAAATACTACTTATATTTCTAAATTGTTATTTATTTGTTTTTCTATTTAAAAATTAGTTAATAACTATTGATTAAAAATGATAAATCAATATCAACCAACCATTTGGTTCAATTACTAACCCTAATAAAAAACCAAAAAAAAAATTATAATAAAATAAATATTTATAATGTACTGAAAAATAATAACAAGTAAATCAATTTTTTTTTTGAAAATATCATATTTAAAAAATTATAAACATTCATGATATCCACTTAAAATAATATATAGCAAATATATTAATCAGTATATTCAACTGACAAAGATCCTAAAAAAAACATTGAAAGACAAATTAATAAGGAGAAAAAAAAATAAATATTGTTGTTACATTTAGTATCTTTGTCTCACATGAAAATTAAAACTAAATAAAAATATAAAAAGGGATATAACTTATGAAGCACCCACATGTCGGTGACAGTGACGTACCGGTGTCAGGTACGTTTTGGATACAAGAACTCTATGGGCCCGGTTCCATCCGCCCCCTACAAGTATCCGAATTTCAATAAAAAAAAAAAGACTCGGATGAGATTCGTAGTCAAAGAAGAAGAGTCGTATCCATCAATAACAAACATAAAAGTTCTGTTTCCACCAATACTTCTATTGGCAAATCTAAAACTCTACTAAAAAAATAAAAAATTGCAAATCTACCAATCTTGGCAACATATCCACATTTCACAACTGTCACAAACTCAATTTTGGAATCAATTCTTCTTTGCATTTTTCATATTTACAAGATAGTCGCTCTTCCATCAGGTATTTTTTATTATAATAAATCACCCTTTCTGATTTATATGTACACTTACTCCATGTATCTTGTAAGTGTTGTGGTAAAAGGGGAAGGAAATAAAAAAATAAAAACTTGTTTGAAAGAGACAAAAAAGAAGACGCAGAAACTAGAAAGTAAAAAATAAAAGTGGGTGTAATTATTTTTATTAATCTTTATCTGATTAGATGCTTTTAAGGCCACATGAAATGAATGCAATACAAGAAGAAAAAGTTTAACTAAAATAATTAATAAATCTACTTTATGTTTTATCTTTTTGTCATCATAGTTTGTAGTGCCTACGGAGATAATTAAACGTGTTGGTCATTTGTGTAGTTTGTTTAAGTAGTGCCCAGGGCCACAATAAACAATATTAAAAAGAGTTGTTTTAATAGTTCAAAGTTTCTTTACTGAATCTCTATATTTTTAATAGCTGTGATTATATTTTGAATTGTTTAACTTATTTTGTAATTTGAATTATTATGACCAGGATGTGAATTAATTAGTTCAATTTTAATTTTCAGGATACATATAATGTTCTCCCGTTCATCTTCAATAAGTAAATATGCTACATCAGGAGAAACTGGTGATAAAAACAATCCTCTATGGGCGTACGTGACTACATTAGAAAACAGACCAGATGGTGGTGGTGGAAATAAGAAATGGAGTTTTAGTTTCTGTCAATTGTCTTTTATAGGTTCTTACTATAGAGTAAAAGCTCATTTGTTGAAAGTGTCTGGTCAAGAAATTCGAGCATGTTCTAAGGTAACTTGTGAGTACCTTACTGAATTGAATCAATTTAATAGAGCAGTGGAAGAATGATCAAAGCCAAAAGAAGTTCCTTTATCTCCTAGTTTGGCCGATTCTCTTGGCTTGAGAAAAAGAAAGCTTGAAAATTTATAGAAAGCATTTAATCTAAACTCACGAGTGCATTTGAAAAGTGACATTGCAAGGATGTTTTATCCGCCTGGCTTGCCATTTCACTTTGCTAGGAATCCCATTATATAAGTTCATATACATATGCGGCAAGTAACTCGATTTCTGGTTTTCTTCCACCGGGATATAATGCCTTGAGAACCACACTTGCAAAAATAGAGTGCACATATTGAGAGATTACTCCAGCCAATCAAAACGATGTATTCTGTAAAGGGTGTAAGTATTACCACTAATGGGTGGGTTGATCCACAAAGAATACCTCTAATTAATTTTATGGATACTTTTGAAGAAGGTCCGATTTTCTGAAGGCAATTGATGGGTCAAATGAGTACAAAGATAAAAATTATATAGCAGAGTCGATCAGTAATACAATCTTGGAGGTCGGGCCACAAAATTTGGTTCAAATTATTACTGATAATGCTCTCATTTGCAAAGCTGCTGGTGTACTTGTTGAGATTGATTACCCTCATATTTTTTATAAACTCCATGTGTAGTGCATACTTTAAATCTTGCTTTAAAGAATATTTGTGCGGTTAGAAATACTCAAAGTAATGAGATTCTTTATTGAGAGAATCATTGGATCACAGAAACTGCTGACGATGTTTTGTTCATTCGAAATTCTATCATGAATCATGCAATGAGATTAGCTATGTTTAATGAGTTTGTCCCTTTGAAGTTGCTTGAAGTTGCAAATACGAGGTTTGCTTCTGTCATTGCGATGTTAGAAAGATTCAAACTCATTAAATGTGATCTTCAAAGTCTGGTAAATAGTGAACGATGGAGTGCTTATAGAGAGGATGATGTGGGAAAACAGTGAAAGAACTAGTTTTGAATGATATAAAGACAAAATTGATTAAATTGTTGAGTTTACAAGACCTATTTATGAAATTCTTCGGAAGGGCGACACGGAAACCCACTCTTCTTAAGTTTATGACACGTGGGATATAATAATTTATCAAGTGAGGAAAGCAATATATAAGCATTAAAGAAAAGAGTACAATCAAGATTCGACTTTCTATAGAGTTGTCAATTCAATACTCATTGATAGATGGTCAAAGAATTGCATGCCACTCCATTGCATGGCTCATTCTCTCAACCCAATGTAATTCTTTATGCTTGTTTAGGTCGATAATCATTATTCGTTTTCTGATAATTATTTATATATTGTATAGGTACTACAATATAGAATGGCTTGAGGGTGGTACAAATCGACTTGCTCCTCATAGGGATATTGAAATTTCAGATGAAAGAAACAAGTGTTGTAGGAGATACTTTCCAAATAGTGAAGATAGAACAAGTGCTAGTATGGGATTTGCAAGATTCTCAGAATGCTTGGATGTATTTAATAATTATGATTTGTTGGATGATAGGGGGAATTTAGATCCAAAAGCTTGGTGGATAGTACATGGGGGTTCATGGCCTTTACTTCAAAACCTAGCTTTGAAACTTCTTGGTTAACCTTATTCTTCTTCTTGCTCAGAACGTAATTGGAGTACATATTCCTTTATTCATTCTATGAGAAGGAACAAAACTAATCCCAAAAGGGCTGAAGATTTAGTATATGTACATACAAATATTCATCTCTTATTACAATACAGGAGAGACCAATATGTGGGATATTGGAGGACATGAATGTGATCCTTTTGAGGGTGCTGGAGTTCTTGAGGTTGCAAGCTTATCTCTTGTCACGCCCCATTTTCGAAAAGTGTAAAACTTGAATTTTCATAATTAAAACTTTCAAGAACAAGGGCATGAGTTTTCAATAAATCCCAATCACAATAAATTTGAGCGGAAGCGTGAATAAAACTTAACATTAATTTAAAACAGGAAATTCACTTAACACATCAAATAGTAGTACTCGACTATTCAAGAAGTTTTAAATAGAAACACAAGTCTCAATCTTTTTTTTTAAACTTGACAAAAACTAAAGATACCAATCCATAGAGAAGAAAATAAAATAGCATTGAAAATAACATCTTCGCATCCACCGCCTCGTACCACGTCCAACTCCTCAACCTGAAAAGTTTAATAAAAATGGGTGTGAGCTTTCAACTTGCTCAGTGGGGATTTGTTTGTCAACATTAAACACAAATCATACAAAACATAAATGAATAGCTACAACACACTGTCAGTCGTTCATAGATGTTGGTCGACCATAGATTTAGCTCGAAAGCTACTGTTGTTTTAGCCCGAAAGCTACTGTTGTTTTAGCCCGAAAGCTACTGTTGTTTTAGCTCGAAAGCTACTATGGAATGTTGCATTGAGACATAGATAATTCATATAATTGCATTTAACATAGACAAACGTAGTTTTGAAAAGAGTTTAGAATCACCCACTTGAATGTAGTTTCGTAAAGATGCGAATGTAGATGCTCGTGCTTGAAATCCYAAGTTTGAGGACCCTCGTTTCCTACAATGAAAATAGTAATTTAACTTAGTACTTGGTTTTAAAAATTATATATATTTATATCGAATAATTTAAAAGGTAATAAAACCATAGCCATGAATCRAATGTCCGGTTAGGGAAAACAAAGCCAATASGGTTGTTTTAGTCGGGTTCTTGGAATTGGAGGGATAAAATTGAAGTTTTGGGTAAATTGGAGGCTCAATTGAATAAATTTGGAAGCTTTTGGGTCAATTGGATAAATATGGGGCTGAAATTGGAGCTTGGAAAAGCTGGGGGGCTCAATCGAATAGGAATAAGAGTCTTGGGGGTCAATTGGTTAAAATTGGAAAGTTTGGATTAAAAAGGGTTTCAAYCCTAAYCCCTTCAACCCGTCTGCCTCTTCTTCATTTCTCCTCTTCCTCTTTCCCCCGTTTCTCCTCTTCGGCCAGAAAATGGAAAACGGCGCAGCACCGGCGACGACATCGGCGATTGGGCAGTGGGGTTGAAGCGTCACCCTCTCTCTCTCCAGGCTCAGGCGACAACTCGGCGGCGACTCACCAAGGGCCGTGGCTGGGCTCCACGGTGGGTACAGGTATCGGGCCCATTGGTCCCCGGTTGATTCAGGCGACATCTCCGCCTTCAAACGACGACGGCGGCGTATGAAGGGCAGCTGAGGCGATGGCGAATCGACGCAGCAACAAGAACCCCTGGCAACGACGTGCGGTGGCGATCCTGGCGGTGGGCCTAGCGCGACGACGGGGTGACTCGGGTTTGCCGGCTGGCTTCGAACGACCGTGGTTTGGCTATGGTTTTGGTTGAGTTGGACGGCGGCTGTAGAACGGCTGAGTCGGGCTTGACGTTTGACTCGGCAGGGGTCCGGGTCCGGTTGGCGCTGGTTCTCGGGGTTTGGCCGGAAAAGGGGAGTGGCTCGGCGCAGCTCCGGCGACTGAGTCGGGCTGGAGTTGATGGTTTGTGATGTTGTGGTTGGAATCGGCAGTGGTGGTAGGGATTCTTCAGCTCCGTCGATTAGTGATTCGGCTAATGGGGCCCGGCTTGGTCTGACGTGGCTTTGGTTTTGTTTCGGTTGGTTTGGTGTTGGGTTGGTGTTTGATCGGAAACTGGGGGCTGCAAAACCGGGGCTGCAAAATCGGGGGCTGTGGTTGTGATGGTTTGGACGTGTTCGCGGTCTGGAAGCTGGCCGGAAAGTTTCTGGTTTGTGGTGGTTTGAAATGGTCGTGGTGGCAGCACGACGACGAGGCCCGACCTTGGGCCCGTTCGCGCAGCTGGTAGTGGGGGTTCGACTTCGGGTTTGACTCGGCAGTCGTTGACTAAGATGGGTTCTTGAAG
>BMAC01000097.1:180134-239190 GCA_014905375.1 Phtheirospermum japonicum | reverse complement strand
ATCAAAAAAAAAAAAAATAGAAAAAAATGAAATTCATGTGAATATAGATGTGAGAAAACAAGCATCTGGCTGAAAAAGATTTTAACCAATAAGCCAAATAGTTTGGGGTAGGGAGGGTCGCCTGGTAAACCCCTCAAACGATAGGCTAATAATGATTATATAAATAACTAAGTGAACATATAATTTTTTTAATGAGTTAAATACACTGATTGCGGGTTACAATTTCCGTCAGGATGCTACAATCCTGACCGCAAATATATTGGCGGCCATAATCCGTCAGAAGGCCGTCAGTACTTGATATACTGACGGAATCCTGACGGATTTGGCCGTCAGAATTGCCGGATTTTTTTGTAGTGTATCATCACGTATTACGTAATATAAAAAGCTCTTATGTTCACTCACAGGGGTTGATCCCCATGTGAGCAAAACATTTATTATATATTATCAGTACTTTTATTATATAATCTTCGTGAATCTCTATATTACATTACTAGTATTGTACCCGTGCGTTGCATAGTAATTTTTTTATTTTATTATTATGTCAAATAAAAATAATTGAGTTTGGATATATGAAAATATTTAAATAAATTGTTTTGTATATATATATATATATATATATATATATGTATATGTATTTATGTATATATATATAGACACACACACACATAGGTTATTGTGTGTGTGTGTATAATCTAATTATTATTCAAAAATTGAATAGTATTGAAAATGGTATAATGTGGTTTATAAAAAGGAATGTTATTAGATGAAAAGTACTTTATAAATTATGAAAAACTACATTGTACACAATATTTGTAATTTTGTTACTACGTTCATTCTTATCATCGACTATCAATATTTCTATACCCTTACGATTGATCACTCTTGATATAGCAACGTACAATTAACCATGTCTGAAAACTAGCTTATTTAGGAAAAGTCCAACGTGTGAGAGATATTGTCCTTGACTTCTGTTGATCATCGTGGCGCATGATACGACTACAGGAAATTATTATCGTTGGAACTTGAAAGGTAACCTCTCATCAGATGGTGTGACAGTTAGTCTAGGGATCAACATTAGTTTGCCTGCTGCATTATTTCCTTGAAAAATCTTAGACTGTACAACATGATCGCCAAGTCTTGAAATTCCTATTTTGGTTCCATTACACAACACAAGGGAATGATTGATATTTCTCAACAACATGAGTAGAGTTCCAATTTTTAATTTTAGATCATGGTTCGCCAATCCAGAACATTTGATGGTGTTTAGAAACTCCATTGAGTGGACGTTCTGCAATTTTTCAATATTTGAATTGGACTTGCATGCACTATTAAAGCTAAGATATACTTTACATTATCCACCATTTTCTGACATCATATATTCATTAATCAGATCGACGACATCAAGTGTTAGGGTAAGAATAATATTGCCCTCTAAATAAGTGAAGCATTTAGTAGTTTTTTCAAACTGTGGATATGTTATCCCAGAATTGGTGCAATATGGTCACCATCATCTTTCAATAATAGATTATCTGGGATTTCAATTTGAACAACACCATCGTTTGTTTCTCTAACTATTCCATATCCTATTTATTTTTTATCAAGCTGGCGTTTTTTCTAAGTTTGACACAACCGAAATCTGAATTGAGATTTTCCAGCCTCATATTCTTGGTCAACCACAAAACCATGATGACTTCATAAATACAAAGAATTGATCATTGTGCAAACTATATATGGTCTAGAGCCTTTTGGAATAACTGAAAAAAATTTGAAAAATAAAATATCCAACAAGAACTATTGTTTTACCACTAAATAGAAGTAGCCTGTTAGAATTACTTTACGATTCCATCACATCTTTCAATGTTTTGTATAGAGTTTCAAAATAATGTTTATGCATCATCATAGCTTCATCCCAAATAATGAGCTGCGCACGCACCATTAATTATGCAAGTGGAGTTCCAGTAATAATCGAACATGATGAATCTTGGTGTAGATTAAAATAAATCTTTAATTTAGAATGCCTAATTATTTCTTTTAGAAGAAGAAGAGAATCTATGCTGCTAGATGTTAGATTCAAAATAATTCCACCATTAGATCTAATGACCGTGGAAAGTTTCCTCCAAATGAATATTTTACCAATCCCTCCATATTCATAAACGAAAAATACAACACCCTTGGTTGAATGTAATGAATCTATTGCATTATCATAAACATGATGCTGATCAACATTAAAATTATCAACTAATTTACCATGTTCTTCAATGATAGCCTCGCAATAATACTTTATTTTTTCAGTAATAAATCCATTGCGATACATACTAGAATCGACGACCTTTAAAATTAGCATGGGAGAAAAATCCTATAAACTCTTACTCATACTTTACAATAGATTGTCAACTTCAAGTAAAAAAGGTTTTGAGTTTCAGTATCACTCATTTGTAAATTTTCAAAAAGAAAAGGTGCATTAAAAATTAAATTAAAAATATTAGTAATAAAAAAATATATACTAATAGTTTGTAGAGGATAAAAATAAATATCAATAATTTCTACCTTTGGAATTTCTCAACTTTTGTTTATTGTATGGAATGTCATCTAAAAATCTTCCTACATTTTCTCCCACACTTTTTTGGGATGTGCTAAAATTTTTGAGGCAAGTAAGGTTGTACAAAGATCTCACGGATGTGATGATCCCCAATTACTTGCTTCTCATGATATACCGTCAATATATTCTCTATCATCTAACAACAACCCTAGAGATTAACATGCATCGAGATATGTATCGTATTGTGTTAACTTTTTTATATTATCATGAAATTGGGCTCCTCGAATTATATTTTTGAAGACATCGAGTATGATAGTTATTCACCTTATTCTAGTTGAATATAGTAAGTTCGTGCTAACAAGAACAAATCTGACACCCTAGTCTATCCATTCTTTTATTGTTGAGTTCCATAGAAAACTTTGAGGAAACTCAACATAAGTCAAACTTCGTGCTTCCAAATATCTTTATTCACCATGAACCAGCCAAAACAGATGCCATGATGTGTTGATTTGCATTTTATTACCGCGTCTAACTGATCATTATTATTATACAATACGTTATGCTTTCTTGCAAGATGAAAACTCAAACGCATGAAAGGTAGAGTTTTATACTAGATTTCATAACTTAATACTCTCCACACTACTTCGCATGGAGAAATGTAATGACAATATAATGCATGTTTCTCATCCATCTCTTTCTCCTTTGCATCCACATTTTTGTTCTAATAAAACGTTGCAGTGATCATATCGTTACTTTTGATGACATATTAGAACATATACATTATAGATTTGGATTTGTTACACTATTCAACATTTAAATAATCTTCATACTTCAGCAATAGATAAAGATTATATAGAATGACCCACTAGTTAGCTGAACACCATTTTTTATAACAGTTCTTCTAGTATCAACAAGTAATAGAGAAAGTTTGTCCACTTCTAAAAGATTGTGCATCGTTCCACCCTTGCCTCTTCTCCTAAGTAGTCAAAATTTTATTTTAACAACACCATCTTCTCCAAACGTTTCTTTGGCCATTCTAAATGGCCTAACTAAATTGTTTCACTATCCAACATGAATTGCAGGTCTATTATAATTTTGGTATGAATAGATTTCTCATTATAACCACTGCAATGTGAGTAAATAATAGTATACATATACTTAAATTATAATTATTCTAATGAAATTGAAGTGAATGGTATGTAAAACGTAAATACATATCTAACAGAGTTAATTTGATTTCGAACTTTGATAGAAACTAAGTATGACATGAATGCTTTCAAAATCACCGTATTTAGAAACACTTGTTTTCAAGGCAGCCTTCCCCTTCTTGGTTTTGAAATTAGTTGGTTTTTTTTCAAATCTATTATAGTTGATGCCACAATATTCATTCCACTCAATGCTGGGTTCTCACTTATATTTCTTCACGCGGTTTCTGAGATAAAATACATTATTTTATGAGCATAAAAAATGTTGAATCGAAATAATATTTGATAAATAATATATTGACAACCAATAAAAGAAATATTAAATTATATTGTATTTCGTATTTTTATATAATTTAATTAAAAATAGTGGCCAAAGTATTATAGAGAAAAGTGACAAGTTTGATATTGTTGGAGTCACACACACACACAAAAAAGAAACGTTACAAAAGAAACAAACAAAAAACACATAATAAAAACCAAAATAACATAAAATTGACCACACACACACACAATATATATATATATATGATGGTATAATCATTAATATTAATTTTTACTCTTTTTAATATTAATTAGGATATTTATCATAGTTATGTTAAGAAAATTCCTATATAATTAAAAAAGAAACTAATCAGATATGAAATATTAATTAAAGAAAAAAAATTAAATTATAATTAATATTGAACATTATGAGATCAGTTCAATAAAAAAATATTGAATAATATTTGATAAATGACATGTTGATAGCTAATAAAATAAACATTAAATTATATTATTTTGTGCATATTTGTATAATTTAATTTTAGAAATTCTGAAATTATTTTTGAGAAAAAGCAACAAATATCATATTGTTGGACCCACAATAAAAACTAAAATAACATAAAAATGATTATATATATATATAAAGAAACTATATTCTTATTATTAATTATTAATAAATGTGTATCTATCATAATTATGTTAAGAATTGATAAATAACTTATTGATAACCAATAAAATAAATATTAAATTATATTGCCCTTTTTCGTATAATTTAATTAAAAAAGTGGTCAAAGTACTTTTGAGAAAAAGTGTAAAATCTGATATTGTTGGAGTCACAATTAAAAAAAAAAACAAAGAAATTTAAAATAAATATATAAGTGACAATACACACACACACACACACACATATATATATATATATATATATATATATATTAAAATAAATTTTTTTAAATATTAATTATTATTATTTTTAATATTAGTTATGATATTTATCATAATTATATTAAGAAAATTCTTACATAATTATAAAAAGAAAATAATCTTACGCGTATTTCTAATTAAAGAAATAAACTAAACTCTCATTAATATTGAACATTATGAGGCCAATCATATAAAAATGTATCGAATCGTAATAATATTTGATAAAAAATATGTTGATGCCAATAAAGTAAATATTAAATTATATTATTTTGCACAACTTTGTATAACTTAATTTTAAAAGTTGTCAAATTATTTTTGAGAAAGTGTAAATCTGATAATGTTGTACTCACAATAAAAACCAAATTAATATATATATATATATATATATATTCAAGTCATCTTATTATTTTTAATATAATTAGGTATTTATTCAAATTATGTTAAAAAAACTGCTACATAATTAAAATAAGAACTATATTTTTATTATTAATTATTATTATCTTATTTTAATTTGGATATCTATACTAATTATGTTTAGAAAATTCATACATAACTAAAAATAGAAATTAATCCTAGGTAATTTTTAATTAAAGAAAGAAACTAAATCATCATTAATATTATATAGGGTACCTATCCTAATTATGTTAAAAAAGAAAGCCTACATAGTTATAAAAAGAAATTGTGACATTTTCTCTCTTTCCCACTCATTTTTTTTTATCTCTGCAGACCTCACTTTTTATATAGATATAGATGTGAGGCTAATTTAAGTAATGTAAGAATATTATTTATATTTCTACATTGCCATTTTTTTTGTTCATATGGTTTTTACTATTATCTTAATTAACATGTACATTACTCATAAATAGCAGAGATTTTTTTTTTACCTCCCAATTTTTTTTTTTTGCCTAAACCCCCTGATTTATTTTTCTAGACAATTTGCCTCTTGAACTACACGAAATTGACAAATGGCCTCCTATTTTGAAATTCCGGCGAAACAGGATCCTAGAAACTTGTCAACCCATATTTCCAAACATTTATGTGCCTCACCTCCAACAACATCATGTTCACCACATTTTTGAAACTCAAAATACTAAATTTCAGCTCAATCGAAATTCGTTTCAGCTCAATCACCTACTCCAATCAGCTAATTTACCAAAAATGTAATTTACAATAAATCTCGTGATCCGACGCTTCAATTTTTGAATATATTTTTTTCTTTTTGTTCAGGTTTTATTTATATTATTTTATTATATATACTGTCGATACACAAAATACATGAAATACTGTCGATAATATTTGTCTACTTTAATCCACACATATATATTGTGCTGCTATATCAAATTTAAGAGTTCATATTAAATCCTAAAATCTCCGTCCCATTTTATCAGTCGTAGTTGACCATTTTACGGAGATTAAGAAATATGATGGGTGTTATAATTATAGGTATCGAATAATCATAATGTTCTTTTGTTTAAAATAATTAAAAATGTGAAATAATAAAGGTAGGGTAAAAGCAGTAAAGTAACATTTACTTTTTATTTGAAAAGTAAAAAATAACAATAATTGTATCTTGAAAATGTAATGCGACAGATATAATGGATAAGAAAATTTTCAAATTACGACTGATAAAACAGGACGAATAAGCTCTCAAACCTTCTAGAATATTATTACCCAAAAGACAAAATTCCTCTCCCCAGAGATGTGTGCCACACATTCTCAATTTTAATTAATTATTTCATTGGCTACAATTTTTGAAAATCTAAAATGCTTGTGCAGAAGCTTCAAAGCAGCTTCACACCTTGTGGGCATGGCATAAATCTTAACTCCATTATCTCGAAAAAAGAAAAAGAAAAGCATTTGATAATTCAATCTTGAAATGCTTAACATCCACCTTGGTTAAAAAGTAGAGTAGCCATTGATTAGAGAGTGACTTATCTTCTGTGTAGACATTATAACAAAGGTTGATATAAGTAATTGTTAAATTAAAACTCTCCGTACCACGCCGTTAATGATGATCTCACGACTAAAACCAGGATTTAAAGTAATAATTATAAATAGAAACTGCGCCACCTTGCTAGTGCGATTGCAGTTTACAAAATTATCGGAACACAAGAGATTAGGTGAAGATTTCCAGAAGTGGGGTCATCATCATTTTTTTAGTGAAATCACACACTTTGATTTGAAATTTGGTTATAAAATGGCGCCAAAACCACTCATAACCGTAATCAACCTCCTTTGATATTTCTTGCATGCCTCTTTAATTCTCCCTCTCTCGCACACACAACCAAACACATACAATGGCATCTCAGACATGGTCAATAATCCTGGTAATAATCTGTGCTTTACAGATATCTGTAGTGACAAAAGTCAAATCCTACCATGGAGCTGATAAAATATCAAGCTTACCTGGACAGCCAAAGGTCAGTTTCCAGCAGTATTCAGGTTACATCGCCGTTGATGAAAAACAAAAAAGATGGTATTTTTACTACTTTGTGGAGGCAGAAAATGATCCTGCTTCAAAACCCATTGTTCTCTGGTTAAATGGAGGTATATTTTGAGTTTGATTTCTTGTGCTGTTTTATTCATTCTTGAGAATGTATTTATGCCATTGTAGATATTAAAAAGAGATAATTATAAAGACTTCCCCTGAAGTGTTGCTTAATTACAAAGGAAACAAAACTATTTTTTATAATTACAAATAACCACCTAACGTTTGTTTTTGCCTCATAGAAGTGTACACCATGAAATTATTTGTGGCATAAATACAATTGAATAGTAGAATTTTTTTTTGTTTCAGGTCTCGGGAGTATTTTAGAATTATGAGATCGGATTTTGAAAGTCCAAATAAATAGTAGAATCCTGGTTGGTTTGATGTTTATAATATTATTGTATCATGTCAAATTATCCCTGTCATTTTATATCATTATAACTTTTCCGTTTCTTATCTACATTGCATTATTAATATTTATAAATTTAATCACTGTGAGATCTATAATTTAACAACCAAATTGTATATATAAATAAAAGTAAATATTCAAAAATTTAATTTTAAAGAAAGAATATATTATTTTTTTTAATTTTCTTTTTTTAAAATTAAGTAGATTAATAATTATTGCTTGGGATTGAGATTTTGAAAATTTTGATATTTTGAAATGAGAATTCCAATCCGAGATTGTAGAGCTGTCTAAGAGCATATTTAATGTTTAGTCTATTTTGAGGGATGTGGCATTTCGGTGGACGTTGTTTGTTTTATGTACTAAAGATATTGTCTAATTGAAAATTTCCAGTAGATATTGTCCATATCTACAAATCCAACGTTTCTCTCTTTTTGCACTTAAGTGTGGAGAGGAGTCCAGAAGTAGACATATTACTTAATAAAGTCCAATTTTTAATTACGTCAACTCAGCATTAAGAGTACTTTCGATAATAATCTTTTGAAAGTAGATAATTTTTAAAACATGTCAATTAATTAATATAATATTTATGACGTCAGATGAATATTTAAAAAATAAATTTTGATTTTAAAAGTTATCTCTAATGCATAAAGTCTACAACAATAATTTTGTTTATATGGACATTTATTTTTTTAATAATAAAATAAAAAATATATAAATAATGCAGATAAGTTTGACCAACTAGATAAATTATGAGTCCAAATCGATGGCGTAAAATATCAGTTCCTAGTTTTGTGCTAATTCATTCTATTTAACATTCTTTCATGTCAGCACAATGCAATGCAATTGAAAGTGTTAATTATTTTTTTCCATGTCAGCACAACACTGCCTAAGACACTACGCATTGAAGAATAAATTTATATGTACTGCTTTTAACTTGCTGACATGATTGACTTTTTATTAAAATAACGGTACGCATATAAATTTTATCTAACAATAATTTTTAAATTTCACGATCCATTACAGATACTCTAACACATAATTTTTTTTTTATTTTTTTTTGTAATTTTAAAGGATAAGTTGGGCCTTTATAAATAGACTACACTTTATAAGGATGGTTTTAGAAACTATTCCTATTCGGCCAAAATATCTTCAGCATATACTGATGGCTTCGGACGGAATAAAAATTGCTGACGGATAAGGGCTGTCAGCGCTGTGCCTGTCAACATCTTTTTTTGGGCGACGGATTCCCTGATCGGCCCGATTGCACACGTGTCAATGCCCATAACAAAATTAAAAAAATAATAATAAAAAATACTGACGGGTTTACGCTGACGGGTTTCAAACCCGTCAGCAATATATAGTTATATTATCATTTATAAATATTATATGTTTATAATTATTTCTAAATAATTATATATATATATTTATAAATAATAAATATTTATAATAGTATTATATATTTATGATATCATTATTCATAAATATAATCTACATTTATAAATAGTTATAAATATAATTTATAACGTAATATACATATCTAATATATATTAAAAATATATAAGCTCTCACGTGTAATTGACTTGGCGAGACAATAACACCGCTCTTTTATTTACAAGAGGTTGCGAGATCGAATTTCATCCATGCCAAATGTGGATTTAAATTGACGCGGTATGGGCTGGACTGGGCTAGGTTATCGGTTGGGCTGGGGGCGGGTTGGGCCTGCCTAATAATAATTTTTAATAATATTTCATAACTGCTGACGAGTATCGATTGATATACGGAGAATTTGCTAACGGGCGATACCTGTTAGCATGCTGTCAACTTGTTGACGGGTACATTCAGGGGTGGAGCCACCCCAAGGGTGGGGTGGGCTCCAGCCCATGTTCAATTATTTATTTTACTTTTATTTTATTTATATTTTAAAGAAAAATATATAATAACCAATGTTAAGTTTATTCTAGTCAAATTATATTTCAATTATTTTACCCCAAAATCCGTAAATTATATTGGTGATGGTTGATTATATAGGAGAGCTTTCTACATTAAACGAGTGTTTATCGTTAATGTGATTTATTTTATAAAAAATTGCACTACATATCTACTTTCAAAACGCGATTTTAATACTTCATTTCTTATTCGAATCATTAATATTTGTAATTAATATAGAATATTTTATACGTATTTTTTTTAGAGTTGTTGGATGTTAGTTAATTTGTCTAATCTGCTATTAAATTTTACATCTTAACCCCAAAATATTTTTCGAAACGCATAAAGTACTGATTTTTTTTTAAGTGGTTAAGTTAGTCAAGAGTTATGTCTGTCATAGTTAATATAACACATAATATATATCCATTTTTTTTATTAATTGCTAGTAATTTATTATATTTGATTTAAACACACTAGAATTGTTGTATACCAAGCATACGAAAGGTTTCCATTAGACATTCATATTTTTTAAACAAAAATGCATATTTTAAAAGTTAAATGTCATACTTTTTGAGCATGTATATTTATGTTAACTATCACGTTTCACCGTAAAATATGTATTTTTGTTCAAGTAATATAACGGTATAACAAATTTTTTTTTTCGTACAACGAAGACCTACTAAAATAAATATATTCAGGCAGCCCAAGACGAAAAAAATTTATGGCTACGCCCCTGTACATTAATCCTTTTGGCAATCAATTTACTAACACCAAAAATTGCTAAATGTGCGATACCCGTTAGCATGCTGTCAACATTTATTGACGGCTACATTAATCTCGTTAGCAATCAATTTACTAACACCAAAAATACCGATGGGCCGACGGGTTTATCCACTGATTGTCGGTTAACAAATTCCAGTTTTTTTTAGTGTTAGGAATATATATGTATATTAAAAAAATGAAGCAATTATTTTTATCAGGGCCTGGTTGCTCATCCGTTGGAGTTGGAGCTTTTACCGAGAATGGCCCTTTTCATCCAAGTGGGAATGTGTTGGTGAAAAATGACCATAGCTGGAATCGAGGTAACTCATTTGCAGAGTTTTTTGAATACATTCTTTGAAATATTGAGTATGTTGTAGTTTTTTTGATTATTTAATACTACCTCAATTATGAAAAATAAATAAAATAAAACAAGTTTATATACTTGTATATATCTTACAGTGGCAAACATGCTATACTTGGAGTCACCCGCCGGAGTTGGTTTCTCTTATTCTGCAGATAAATCTTTCTACAAATCTGTCAACGACAATATGACAGGTATTATTATTATTTCCAGTTAAAAGTAAGGAACCCTTGTAATTATTATTAGTATTTTCTAAAGGGCATAACAACTAAATATTTTTGGATCTGATATTTAGCAAAAGACAATTTTAACTTCCTCAAGAATTGGTTCAAAAAATTCCCAGAATTTAAGAACAACGAGTTATACATCACAGGAGAAAGTTATGCAGGTATATACATACATATATATGCGATGATTTTCCTCTTTGCTGGGCAATTAATGCAAAATGAAAACTCATTTGTTTAACAGGGCATTATGCTCCACAGCTAGCTAATCTCATTATTCAGTCTAAGCTAAAGCTCAATCTCAAAGGAATTGCAGTGAGTGTGGCAATAAATAAATAAATGTCCCAAAAATTAATTAAAAGTAAATGAATATAATTAGCTAATTACAATCCTTGATTGGGAAACAGATGGGAAATCCACTTCTGGAATTCGATACAGATTTTAACGCAGTATCTGAATATTTGTGGTCTCATGGACTGATATCTGATTACACATTCGACCAACTCAATCGCGTCTGCAACTACTCCCAAATCAGACGSCAAAACGATAAGAGAAAATGGACACGGGACTGCTCTAGGGTGAAAGACCTTGTTTTATCGGAGACCAGCAAATACATTGATACCTTTGATGTTACTCTCGATGTTTGTTTGCCCTCTAATTCTATGCAATCTCAGCTTTTAAGTCAAATGGTGAGTTGAAGTCATATACGATTTTTCTTTTTTCTTTTTCACTTTATCTTCTATATTATTTTTCTATTAAAACATCTCCTAAAATGTACGACTTGGCCTCATTTCTGACTTTTTCAGCATGGTTCATAAAATTGTTTGGATATTTGAGTTGTGTAAGTTAAGATGATTTCGATATAAAGATTTGAAACTCTTGTGTTCAAAGTGTAACGAAGATGGTTTTGTGACATAATTGAATTTATAATTGTTTTTAGCAAGATGATCCGAAGGTAGATGTATGTGTTGTGGATGAAACAAAAGTGTACTTAAGTAGACGAGATGTGCAGAGGGCTCTTCATGCTCGTCTTGTTGGAGTTAGCAACTGGACCATCTGCACTAGGTATAGATCGACAAGTTTAGAGAACTTTAATTTCTATCGCTTTGCCTCTACCTAAATTCATTTTGCATGGTTACAGTGTCATGCGTTATAAGATGCAAAATCTGGAGATACCAACAATTGGGCTTTTGGGTTCACTTGTGGAGCAGGGCATCCGGGTGTTAGCTTACAGGTCAGCTAGGGATAGAAAAAATATTGATTTCTTTTAAGTTACTAATTGTTGAGAGTGTGTGTTGCATGTTGCAGTGGTGATCAAGATTCTGTTATCCCACTTACTGGAACAAGGAAGTTGATTAATGGACTCGCACAAAACCTTAACTTGAAGACAACACAACCATACAGTGTTTGGCTCGCAGGAAAACAGGTCAAAATATTCACAAATACATATTTACTTTAACAAACAACAAGTGACTCAACCTAGAATTTCATTCATTATATTAATGAAAAATAGAGTGACTTACCAAAATTTCCCAATCTTTTTGTATATTCGAAATTCTGGATTAAACTTTAAAATTTGCAATTAAATACTATAACTCTAATTTTCGACGACCTCTCCTCGCATGCAACGTGCATTTTGGGTTGTCGGAAGCTAATTTTTTAAGACTCAAGCTTATATAAACGCCCCAAAACTCAATACTCAAAAGTATTTGATTGCAATATGCATATATATATATAGATATTAACAAGTGAAATTATGAAACTCCCAAATCTTTGTCAAAAAAAGTCATAAAAAGCCATTCAAAAGTAAAATAAAATTGAAAGGTTCAGTGTAATATTGCTACTGTACAATTGTATAATACGAAATATAGAATTTGTCCATTAACATTTTGCACTTCACAAAAATAGTCCACTAAATACAGGTATGTAAATTTAGTCTACCAATTAAATACTTGTCGTACTTTTAGTCTAATTTTGGGGATTTTGACCAAATGACATTCGGTCAAAATCCAAGGAGTTGCAAATTTAGTCCACCAATTAAATTTTTGTCGCATATTTGGTCCAAAATTTTGTTGCATATTTAGTCCACCAATTAAAAGGCCTTGATGATGTCTAGCTAACCCAATCATCATCCCAGTGGTGTGATCCTGTATGAGGCAATTATGGTGTGAGAAAATGAGCTGCAGGGCAGGATTAGATATGAGTTTACTAACAGAGTTAGATTTATGTGAAAAAAGGGTACACATAATGCATTTTTCAACACAAGCTTCTCAGATAACACTACATCTCCAATATGAGTGTCAAGTACTTTGGTTTTATTGGGGAGTTGAACAAAAACATGATATGAGTGAGTGGTGTTTGTGAGAAGTGAGGGATCACAAACTGTGTGATATGTTGCTCCAGTATCAATGATCCATGACAAGGCTAGTTTCTGATTTTGTGAGGGAAATGAACATGCAGATGTGAATGCTGGTGATGTGATACCTGTCATGTTTGCTTTAACAATGTAATTATCAGTGGATGAGGTATGAGGCTGAGATGCATTCTTTTGAGAAGAGCCAAGAACTGTTGAATCTGAGCTGTATTGAGTGATAGTTGATTTTCTGAATTTTCCACATTAGTTGATGCTTGACTGGCTTGATGATATCCCTTTGCTTGAAATCCCTTTGGTTTGCCTCTGGTGAACTGAAAATTTGGAGGAAAATCAATAACTCTATAACTTGTGCATGACCTGGCTTTTTACAATGCTCACAAACAACCTTATATTTGTCCTTTTTTCTTGAAACTTGCCATGGCTGAGGCATCTATTATAGATGTGATCATATTTCTGCTCTGTCTCTGCCTCTCTTCCTGAAGTATGAGAGAGTACACTTTATCTAAGGATGGTAAGGGGCTCATCAAATTATCTGTCCTCTGACAACATCATAAAAGTCATTCAGGCCCATCAGAAATTTAAAGGTATTATCCATATGTGCATCCTTTTCCAAGGACTGCACACCTGCACATGTACACTTTCCACAAACACAATAGGCAGATGGTCTATAATTCCTCAGCTCTTCTCATATCCCATTGAGCTGAGTGAAGTATTCGCTTACAGATCTGGCACCCTGCACAACTGATCCCAATTGTTGTTTAAGTTGAAAAATCCTGATATTATCAGGCTAAGCAAAACGGACCTTGAGTTTATCCTAAACTTCTTTGGCTGAATTAATGTAGAAAATGTAGATGCTATCTCCTTTGAAATAGATTTCAACAATTATGATAGGATCAGGTTATTGCAGCGGACCCATGGTATGTATAATGGACTATCCAGATTTGGCATTTGAATGCTGCCATCTAGAAATCCCATTTTGTTCTTAATAGAAATGGCAAGAGCAAAGGATCTGCTCCAGGTGAGATAATTTGTGTTATCAAGATGGGAGGTGACAGCAACAGTATGCGCCCCATCTGAGTGATGCAGGAAAAAGGGGTGATTATCATCTTCAATTCGTGGAGTGCCCGTGGCTGTGGATGAGGACTCAACCATGATGAACAAAAAAACAGAGAAAAAAGAACAATAAATAAAAAAAAAATCGGATCAGGATGAAGCCATCCTACTCTGATACCATGTTAAAGGACAACTTCATGCACAAAGAAATAGAAAACGCCATTGAAGCTGCTGAAAAGCTGAAGGAAAAATTGGAAAATACTTTCTGTGTATATTTCATCTGAATACTGTACATCATATATATACAAGAAGAAGGAAGGATCTAGACTCCCCAAAATACGAATCAAACACGTTTTTCCTTCTGCATGACATCACCCAACGTCATCCATGTGCCAGATATTTTACCGATTTCTTTGTCACCTTCCTTATCTGGGCGAGGGCTACGATCTGCTGCTGCATGGTGCGTATGCACCTGCGTCTGCATGCAATTTGTTTCTATTTATGTCATTTAAAAGTAAATAGTTAACAATATCAACAGAAAAAAGTTGAAAGATATTCGTGTTTTTAATAGTATCTTGGAGTTCAAGTTGTTATTTGATTGATTTATCTTTTTTGGAAGTGACTAAATACTACTTGCTTTATATTGAATTTTTTTCTTAACAACTACTCCCCCCTTTTTAAAATAAGTGTCGTTTTAGATACTTCAATTTTGTTACAAGTTAAGTGTCATTTTAGAACTATTTACCACTCTATTCCAGTTTTATCCTCGCTTATCTTAAGAAATACAAACAAGTTTATGGTAATAGGATAACTCAAAGGAAAGAAGAGAAGGAATTAAATAAGAATATTGTTAATTAATCAGGGTGTTTTGATCAAATACTTATATTTCTTAATTTTGAACAAAAACTCAATAACGATATTTATTAAGAAACGAATGAAGTATTTGTTTATTGTTACTTTTTTTTTCTTCTAATATATTGTTAATTATTTAAAGTAATATGATTTCTAAGAATTCTAATTTGGTTGTGAGAAAAGGATAAAAAAGTAAAATTAATAACAAAAATTAGAAGAGTTAAACTAAAATAAAATAGTTATGAAGATATGTTTGATGAAGTCTTTTCGAATGATTTTTTTTTATAATCTTCTTCTTCTTCTTCTTCTTCTTCTTCTTCTTCTTCTTCTGTATTTTATATATTTTATTTTAGTTTGGTAAGGGCACACTTTTATATATATATCTTTTACTCTTTTTTAAATGAATCTTTTTATAATTAGGCCAAGGATAATTTTTTCTAATTATATATCACTTTTTGATAATTTACAACTTGGAAATGGTGTTGATTTTGTAATTGACTATATTTATGTTTCACAGGTCGGTGGTTGGACACAAGCCTATGGTGACTTTCTATCATTTGCAACGATACGAGGAGCTTCCCATGATGCCGCATTTTCTCAACCGTTTAGATCACTTGTCCTATTCAGTTCGTTCGTAGCAGGGAAACCTCTGCCACCGCCACCGGCTAATCGTGCATATAGTAACGAGTATCTGAATCATATATGATGCATGGCAATGAAAACAAATATGGCCAACTAGTTGGCTTGTGTAGACAAATAAGTTTTTATTGAATAAAAGATGAACTCTTAATTAGCAAGAATCTTGAAAGAAAGATCGGAAGATCCACCTGAACAAATGTTTTTATTTTTTATTTTATAAACAAATTGTTTAGGTTGGTATATTATAAATTGGAGAGATTTTATTATGCCTTAATTATATCATTTTTCATTTAGTTATAACTATTAGATCATTTTAGGAGATAAGTAGTGGGGTGTACCAATGGATTTAAATGAATGAGGTGAAGGCTATGGTACCTTTACGGCACCGTAGTAATTTCCTATAATTGTTTTACAAATAAATAAAATAAGTCTCCCTGATCCGCCCCCTAAGTTTAGGTAGTTGACCTTATTATCAATGAGGTAACTCACTTTCTTCCACCCGAACAGACACGTGAATTTTCAGCACATATGTAAACTTTGAGAATTTAACTATTTTGATTGAGAATGAGTTAAAGTATAAGCTATATATCAATGGAAAGCCCTATGAGAGTATAATTTTCAACCCAAAAAATGAATTTTGAAAATAATAATCTCAAAGTGAGTGATGGTCATTTGATTGAAGTGTAATAGTGCGGTGGTTTCTTACGAGAATTTGAAAGGTTGAGCAACTCTTGGTGTGTTTTATTAACCTACTCATTCATGCACCTTTGTAGTTGATAAATAATGAATCTTTAGTCAATATTCTTCTTGTTTATATTTATTAGACTCACCTTTTTAACTATTCTAGACCTAAGAAATATAATATCTTATTTATTTCTTTGAAACCTTGCAGGGTTGATCCAAGTATGTTGATAAAAGGTATTCTATTGTAATGTTTACAGGATCTAATTTCAAAATAAAAAATATATTTTGAACTCTTAAACTTGTTTAGAAGATTTATCTTCTTGTATCTTGTTATAAACTCTTTTGGTGGATTCATAGAGTTGTGTGTTTATGAATGGTTTCTTGTGCTACCTCCTAATTCTCTTAAAATATTCGGTATCAACTGGTATTAGAGCTTTGGTTTTTGATGGATTGTTGTAGGAGAATGAAACTAAACGTTGATGATATCGTTGCTCGTAAAAGAGACTCTTATGATATGGAGTTGAAAGATTTAAGAAGACAATTGCAGCAACTTGTGCAATGTCTTACACGTGGCAAACCTTTAAATCTTGATGTTGAGGGTCATGATTTAGAGGGTGGTTCTCCAAATTATGAGATGGAAAATCTATTTCATATAAATAATGGTTCACGTGACATTTATTCATAACATGGTTCTTTTAACAACTTTATATCTTCCGTTGAGGATATCGACGTTTATTATAATGGTAATCCAACTTTGGATGAAAGGATGAAAATATATTCGAAGAAAATCATCTTTTTGATGATTCAAAGTCTATAAGTGAGTATTACGATATCTCTAATATTTGATTAATAGAAGATACATTTGTCTTGTGATGAAGCTCTCAAGCAAGATGGTGTTGTTTATACTTTAATGCATGTCCCAACAAGTGGAAAGACAAATTTGACGTTTCCATGAAAGTTCATATAATATGGGAGAAATTCACAAGTTTGACTTTCAATGAACTACTGTCTAGCCTACCTCGACTTCGAGAAATTTAACATCATGGTAATTTCATTCCAAGTGTTATTCTTACTAATATATCTAATTATGAAATGAATTTAATGTTCATGTTGAACTAAAAAAAATAAAAAAGCTGAAGAATTGTTGATTAGAGTAAATTTGTCCTTATTTTTATTAGTATTTTAGTACGTTTTTCTATTTGTTTTTGGTATAAGTTGGACGATTTAAGCATAATTCCGTATTTTTATAGTTCTGACTTATTTTACCGTATTTTATTCTTAATTGATGCAAATAGGTAATATTTCGTTGTTTTCACCTTACAACTAAGTAACCGAAAGAGTTCAGCGCGTAATAAACGAAGTTCGATGTTCAAGAATAGGAGAACGAGCTTTCCAGCGAAACGAGTAGCAAAAAATTGAGAGACGGAGACAGACGCGAGCGTCGACGCGAGCCATGATCCACGTCAGTCGACGCAAGGCCGACGCACTGCCGATGCCACATTCTGAAGCATCGATTGAAGACGCGTCGACCGACGCAACGTCGACGCAACTTTCTGAAGCGTCGATTGAAGACGCGTTGACCGACGCAACGTCGACACAACTTTCCGAAGCGTCGATTGAAGACGTGTCGACCGACGCAGCGTCGACGCAACTTTCTGAAGCGTCGATGCAAGCCCGCGCCAGTCGACGCACCCGCCCAACTGACGCGCACAACCAGGCAGCAGTGACGCCGAGCCCCAGCGCGCGTCAGTCGACGCACCGTCGACGCGACGGCCCAGAATTCGGATTTTAGGGTTTTTTGTGCTCCAAGACTTGCAATTTCTATATAAACCCTCCTTATTTCGGATATTTGGGACAGACACACGACCTCCTAGGGTATTTTAGCTGATAATAAACATAATTCCACATCTCATAACGAGATTTGAAGACGGAGATCAAGGATCGAAGAACAACACGTCCAAAATATCGAATTCGCGTTCGGGATTCAATCTTCGCCCAAGATCGACGTGCAACTCCGAAATAGCTGGAGCTTCTCATTGCTTTTAGTAGTTACAATAATTTTTCTAAACTCTTAGTTAATTTAGTAGTTAATTTCTAGTTTATTTATTAGTTTAATTCTTAGTTAATCTCTTAGTTGATTCTAGTTTAATTAGTTTAATCGTTTTTATACTTGGATATTGGATATTGGTTAATTTAGTTTACTTATGCGATTGATTTATGCTTGGTTATTCGTTAATCTTAGATTCTTATGATTCATTGCTTAGTGGTAATTTCTTATRTTCATGCTCTTAGATTCGTTAATTAGGGTTAATTTWTGRTTGCGTATTATTGATAGTTTAATTAKAGCTCGTAGTTGATAATTTAGTTAGAATAAYTAGTTTAAATAGCTTTAGTTTAATTATTGCTTTARTTATAATGATCAACTCAAAACTTTTTAAAACTCCAATTGTACATGTATTTTATTTCTATTCGTAATTTGAGAAAAACATCGAAAAGACCGAACAGTTGTTTCCTCAGAGATACGACTCGAGTCAAACTTATCACCCTACAAGTACCTCGTACTATTGCGAGCAAACCAACGTGCTTTTAAATTAATTTATTAAAAAGGGGTGCACAAAAGTTAGGACCAAAATTTTGGCGCTGTTGCCGGGGAAGCAACGAGTAGGAATTAAAGATGTTTTTCTTTTTATTTTCTTTTTGATTTATTAGTTTATTTTTTATTTTTTTCCCTTGGTCTTTGCCATTTGGTACGTTGATGTATTGTTGAGTTTATGCAAGGAAGGCGATCACTTTAACGCGACCTTGTACCATTCATTGACAACATCCACCGTTCAAATCCACCGAAACCAAGACCCGTTTTTATTCCCGAGGACGATTCCTCAACAGCAATTGATTTCGCTTGTGATCAAACTTCCGACATTATGTTAGAAGCAAATCCGATTCGAAACGGCGATTCACCACCAAGATCACCACCACGCCCCATTATTGCGAGACAAGATGCGGGGAGAAACGATGGAGTCGATCAGCAGCAAAACATAATCGGTCACCAATCCAACATGGCGAATATGAGGCATAACGAAGAGATGAACAACAATGATATTCGTCAACACAACATCGAGAACATGGCAGTTAGGAACGAAGACTTTCTGCAGCATAACGCGTATGCTAACAATCAAGGGCACGTGAATGATTGGTTGGAGAATCAAGATCATGGTTACAAGCAAAATAATTTCGGAAGGAGATACGAGCGCGAGCACCATTACGCGCATGACGACCACTATGAGAGAGCTAATGACCGAGTTAGGGAACCAAGGGGAGATCGAGCGCCTCGACAACGAGATTTGGCACGCCCGAAGGTTGTGCTTTATGGGTCTGCAATTGTTCTTGGCTCGACTGCAAAGGAAGTAGATATTAAACCGCATCAAATTAATTTACTTCCGACTTTTCACGGATATGCCCACGAAGACCCTTTAGCGTTTTTGAACTACTTTATCGATGAAGTAGGCAGATTTGTAGGTCATGCCCTAAATCGGGAGGAGATGCAAATGATTTGTTTTCCCTATAGCATGAAAGACAAGGCGAAGACATGGTTACTGTCCTTAGAACCAAGGTCATTAACTGATTAGGAGATGATAAGCGAGAAGTTCCTAAATCAATACTATTCGGCACAAACAATGGGGCAAATTCGGAGGCAGATTGCTAACTTCAAACAAGTGGAGGGAGAATTATTTCATGAAACATGGGAGCATTACAAATCACTTTTACAAGTATGCCCCCATCATAGCTATTCCCCCGAGATAATTAATCAGTTTTTCTTTGATGGTTTGTCGCCCATGGGGAAAAGCCAAGTTGAAATAGCAGCAGGAGGAGATTTTGGTGATTTAACGGCCCGCGAGGCAAAATGAGTATTGGAGAAACTGAGTGAAAAATCTAGAGAAACCAACTCTCGGCCTCGTAAATTGAAGGTTAATGAGATTCCCATCCCTGATCCTGACTTAGATGATGGCAAATTAGTCAAAGCGAAGTGCGGGGAGATATTTGAGGAGAAATCGGCAGCTTGGAAGGCCGAGCGGGCAAGCAAGGCCTCTTCGAAGAAGACTAATGCGATGTGTCACCAATGCGGATCCCCCGAACATTTAGCCGATATGTGCCCGTTCAACAACGAACAACAAGGGGACGTCAATGCCATCCAGCACTATTCGAATCAACAACATTCGGGGCAGAGACCACCACACATGCAAGCACCACTACCACCGCCCCCGAATAATTTTCATGTGCAAGGGCAAATACCTACTACAGTTCAGTCGACTGATCAACTTTTAGTCTAGCAACAAAACCAAGTTGCCGAAACTATTCGAAACCGAGATGGCCTCACACATGTTCAGGAGGAAATGAAGGGAGTTTGAGATGATATGAAAGAATTGAGAACGATGATGGCTGAAATGGCCAAAAGCACTCTTGAAAATTCGTCAGGACTAAGAAGATTGGAGATAATGGTAGGACAATTGGCAACTGACATGGCATCATTGAAGAAGGAGAAAATACTCTTCCAAGCCAAACAGAACAAGCCTCGGCCATTCATGTGCTGAGAAGCGGGAAAGAAGTGGATAACTACATCGGGCTAGAAAAGGAAGAAGACAAAAGGGAGGCCGAAACCCAACCACAAGTAGATGCAACCAATTCGGCCGATATAATGCATAGATCTTCAAATCCAAATATTTCGAGGCCGACAGCAGCTGAAGACCCCATCGATTCCTTAAATTCGCCGCCTAAGAAGTTGACAGTTTATGATCATGTTCCCTTCCCAAGTCGCCTACGTCCGGCCAAGGAGAATAAAAAATCATGGAGCTATACAAATTATTGAAAAATGTTAATGTTAACCTCCCCCTGCTAGAGGTGATAAAGACAATGCCGGCGTTTTTGAAGTTTTTCAAAGATCTAGCATCAAAGAAAAGTCGTTTGGCTACAAATCAACATGTGGCTTTGATAAGAGAGGTGAGTGATATGTTTAAGCAACCATTGCCACCTAAAGAGAAGGATCCCGGGAGTTTATGCATAACTATTTGTAACATCCATACATCCAATACATTATTTATTTATTCATTTATCATCGTACATTAAAAATATAATTCTAGTCCCGAGTTCGTCGCCATAAACAAATTCCTATTTTAATTTTAAATAATCTAAGAATTCTATTTAAACGAATTTATAGTTCGTTTTCAAATAAAATTATAATATCAACTTCTAAGAAATTAGTATAATTATTTAGTAATTTAATTATTCATTTAAATTACTATTGAGTCGTCTATGAAATAATTTCGATTTCTAAAATTATTATAATTTTTATTTATATTATAATTATTTTAATAATTATAAAATACTATTGGGTTGACAACGGAATTATTTTAGTTTTAAACTTAAGTCGTCAATTGGGATGACTCCTTTTGAACTTTAGAAACGAGCCCAACGACAAACCGAGCCCACTAAACTCCCACCCTAACTTTCCTAAATTAAGTACCATCTTTGGTTTATAAACAATCCAACCATTTGTAGTCTTTTTCTTTTCACAACTCTGCAAATCGGCCGACAATAGGTAAACTTTTAGTCTTATTCTTCTGAATTCTTGGTTTTTCAAGAACAAACAATTGTTTTTCTCCAAATCCCCATCTTTTTGCATACACGGCCGCAGGGTATCAGCAGCCGGTGAACCTGCAGCCAAACCGTCCGACTCAAACCACCCAACAGCCCATGACGACTGCCGAGTTAAACCTGAAGCCAAACCACCACCGTCCGAACCATCCTTACCAAATCGTCGGCAAGACCACAACCACCTGCCGACAACCGCCACACAAAACCACCATCACCATACCGAACCACCGCCAACTACAGACCCCCGAGAACCAGCCCATACGTACCGCCCGAAGTCAAGACCCGAAACCCATCTCCGCTTCCCCTCTATCGAGACTGGTTGCTGCCGCCGCCGATGAATTCGCCATTTTCCGCCAGATGCAAAACCAGCCGGAGAAACCAAACGCCGCCAATCCGCCGAGGCCACCACCGAGACGCCACACTCGCCGGTTGCTGCACACTTGCCGCCGCCCTTCTTTGCCACCCCCAACCACCAACTGTCATTTTTCCCGGCCGCCAACGAAGGAAACGCCGCCGCCTGCACAATCGCCAAAGGAGCCGCCGAGTCCCGGGCCGCCGTCGATTTTCTGAGAAGGTAGGAGGATTTTGGCAGCCCGATTTTTAAAAAACCACGGAGATTCGCCATGCTCGTCGAAGAGGGTGGAAAGCCGTTGGCCGCCGTTCTCCGTCTGTTCGTCGTTTGCCGTAGCCCGCCGTCGAGTGGCCGGCTGTTTCGCCGCCGAGTCACTGAAAGTGGAGAAGAAGGAAGAAAGGGATAAGAAACGGGAGATGAAGGATTAAGGGCTAGGTTTCCCCTTTTATTCCAACAAACTTTCCCATATCCCAGATTGACCCCCAGACCTTTAGCCACCTTTCAATTGGACCCCCGATTTTACCATTAAGCCTAAATACAGCCCTCCGATTTATTTAAAAACCTCGATCCAGCCCCTGAAACATTTTATAAAAATACATTCCAGTCCATTTTATTTTATTATTATTATTTATATTATTATTATTATTAGTATTAGTATTATTATTATTATTCATATTAATATTATTATTATTATTATTACTATTTTAAATATGAAAAATACTAATTAAATATATTTTTCAAATTTATTAGGTGACGAGCATTAAGGGGACTTAGGATTTTAACTACGTGCATACCACTCGATTTCCACGACATTTTTACGAGGTAGGGACCACTGACCTATTTTATGCTAAATTTTGCTTCTCAATATTGTGCAATGTGTATCATGTAATCTAGAGTACGACTTAATTCAAAAATTGAATTTTATAGCCAAGGGTCTTTCCAATGTGCTATCCACGAATTAAAACCGGTAACCATAAAAGTTGTTATCGCGTTTTAGCTGCAGTCAAAGTATTTTCTAAAACCAATCATGAATTAGAACCGGTGGCCGTACAAGTTGTCATCGCGTTTCTAGCTGCGTAGTCAAAGTCGACGTTCTTCTAAAACTATGAATTAGAATCGGTAACCGTACAAGTTGTTATCGCGTTTCTAGCTGCAGTCAAGGTAATTTCTAAAACCAATCATGAATTAGAACTGGTGACCGTACAAGTTGTCATCGCGTTTCTAGCTGCGCAGTCAAAGTCGACGTTCTTCTAAAACCATGAATTAGAACCGGTAGCCGTACAAGTTGTTATCGTATTTCTAGCTGCAGTCAATGTCTATGTATTTCCAACATGCTGTTCTATGAATTATATGGTTCAATGTGCTATTTTTGAGTTTTATGATTTAGTTTAAATATGTCAGTGTAACTATTGAGTACGTTGAGCTCATCCCAAATCAACGACGTGTTTTTCAGGTACAAATGAAGATATCGAATGAAAGGGAAACGAGGAGGGGAATGAAAACTGTTGATGTTGGATTTTATGTTTTAATCTTGTTTTACGTTTCCACTGTTGAAAAACTTGGTTATTTACATTATGATTATTTCCGCTGCGTATTTCTTGAACGTTACGAAAAATGTGAATCTTTTATGGTAAAATCATGAAAATTAGACATTTATTGTGACGCCAAGATTTCTCCATTTAATTATTTAAAAATATAAATCCTTTTTCGACTAATGTGAAATCGGGGCGTTACACTATTTCTCTCGGGAATGGACAAACGGCAAGAGGGATGCTCGATCTTGGCGCTAGCATAAATTTGATGCCCCACTCAATTTACAAGGAGTTTAACCTTGGACCGTTGAAACCGACTACGATGAGATTACAATTGGCGGATAGAACGATAAGGCTACCTTTGGGGATTGTGGAGGATGTCTTAGTACAAGTAGACAAGCTAGTAGTGCCGGTTGACTTTGTCATTATGGATGTTGGTGACGTACAAAGCGAGAACCGAGAACACACCATTTTGTTAGGACGTCCGTTCATATCTACAACGCGTACGGTGATCGATGTAAACGAGGGGAGGTTGACTATGTCCGTATTGGGCGAAACGGTGACGTTTTCACTTCAAGATTTTCACAAGAGTCCTGCATCGTTTGTTAAGAACGATTGTTCTACTATTGATTTAGTAGATTCTTGCGCGAATGAGCTCTTGAGCATCGGCACGATTGAAGAGTTTGATAATGTAGAGGCATTTGATGATGGATTGCCCATGCGGTTTGACGTGCCTCAAAATGAGCCAAAAGTGGAGTTGAGACCACAACGAGATCGTTCGAAGTTTGAGCCAAGAGAAGAGATGAAGCTACCGCATAATTATTTAAGATGTGTTTACCTCGACCCCTACAAGAATTTTAAACGTACGAAGAAAAAGGGGGAGGCTAGTAGCAAGGATTGGACAAAGAAGAAGAAGAAGTCGAACGAAGTTTTTAACGAGAAGTTCAAGGTTGGTCAACTAGTTGTGTATAATTTCGATCGTAAGTTTGATCCAACCAATTTTAAAGTTGCATGGAGTGGACCGTTTTTAATAAAGGAGATGGATGAGTATGGTGTAGCCACACTGTACGATGAGAGTGAGAAATCAAGATTCCAAGTCCACAAGCATCGACTTAAGCCTTATTTCAATGATTATATGAAGAATCGTGATCGTACCAAGAAGGAGTTTGTGGACCCACCACGAGCTAGAATTTGATCAAGTAATTGCGTCGAGCATATGACGTTAAATGTTGCGCTTCTTGGGAGGAAACCCAAGAGTTAGTTAGTTTTTGTTTTATTTTCTTTCTTTTCTTTTCTTTTCTTTTAGTCTTTTTATATTGTGTCAATTTCCGTGGTACATTTATATGTGTGTTGATGTGCAGAAAATAAGATAAATCGCTTATTTTGGACAACGGTTATATAGCGGAAGCTCGCTACCGCAAGGCCTTACCGCTAGTTCCACTTGAGGCGTTAACGATGACGACCAACCACTGAACCTACCGCTTACCGCAGCAATCAGGGATAACGATGATTTCGTCGATCGAGGTCGCAATCCGACCCACGTTAGCCGCAGCCCGGCAACCTTTGAATGAGCTGCAACCCAGCCATCTACGACGTTGGCCGCAATCCGGCCGTTTTAAATCCAAAATGACGTGCCACCGAGCACTTGCGCGTAGCAATTGATTACAATCTTGTTTTGTTTGTTTATTTTTGTTTATAGGTTTGTTCGGGACAATCTAGTCACGCGGTCTAAGACGAAGGACACATGCGTTTTTAGAGAGACTCGGCCATCGAATTTCCAGGGATGTTTTCTTATCTCCCATACTCTTATTTTCTTTAATATTTATGACAATCAGGAGATTGCCAATTTTTTAGGGAGGGGGGTGGCTGAGTATGGTTAGTGCAATTTGATGTCTTTTGTTTTGAAATGCATATTTTTGATGTGATTGATCGCTATTTCTACGCTTATTTGTGTTTGTATGGCTTGCCTGTCGAATTTGACTATGTATGATTATTTGTTTTCGTCTTTGAGCTTGCATAAGTGCATAAATTTTAAAAAAAATTATTATTTATATATATTGTAAAATGGTACTTGGACGCAATTGATTTCACAAAACCTAAAAAGCAGCGTCATTTCAAAACTTTTTCATGCAAAAAGCCAGTGAGTAGCCTGGGTGATTATCATCTTTGCATGTGCTTGAATAAGTTTCAGTCTTGATATCTCTTTGAAACCGCTGTGTGTATTCGACTTTGAAAATGAAGTTAAGGCGCATATAAAACCCTATTCCGGCCATATCCATATATTTTTAGCCACTATAAATTTCGAATGAGCCAATCATAGCCAAATATCCATGCCTATAGCCATGAGTGTTGTTGAGACGACCCCTACAACCCATTAAAAGCGTGGGGTAGGAGTTTGTATTTTTATTGGTTATTTAAGTCTTGAGAATTTTTATTAGGAATTTATTATTTTGTAAATAAGGACCACCATCTAAAAAAATAAAAGAAAGAGACCCCATAAAAAAACTATAATAAGGGGGAACTAAAAAAAAGAAGAAGAAAAAGAAGGATGGTGAGTCTAGTTGAATTTGTATTAGTCACTGCCTACGCGCTAATTAAGGCTTGTGTTTTATTTTTAATTTTCTTATGAAGCCTAATGTTTAGAAGGCAAGAGTTGTGTAAGAAGCATGTTATAAACTTCAATTATGCTTAAGTGGTTTGAGCTTTCAAGTCGGTTTACGGTTTGCGAGTTGGGAAATAGTCTATATTTAAAAGGCTACGTTATGAGTGTTTAGTGAGGTTTTTTCTTTTGTACGAGGTGAAGCACATTGCTTCGTGTTTAGGTTAGGTTGAGTGAGTTATTGATCATGTTTGATCATGAGTTAGCCACACGACTTATATATTCCACACCCTTCCAAAGAGCCTTACACTACAACCMRTAAAGACCTTTACTGATTCTTAGTTTTGACAGCACACTTAATTTTCGATTGAAAAGAGATTGATTTTCTGTACTTATTTACTGTGCTTGTAATTGTATGATTTGAGTGTATACACGTCCCATGCAGAAAATACTTAAGTGCTTTTGAGCGTACTTATATATTATCCTTAGTGAGGAAGCATGATTTTATTATTGAAGCGACAATGTAATAATGGTCGAGTGATTGACGTTGCGTGACTTGTACCTATATTTTCAAAATTACGTATGTAGCATAGCACGACTCTTTGCTTGAACTGATTTTCATTCTAGTTATACTTTGAAATTATCGTTTGTTCGAGGACGAACAAACCAATAAAGCGTGGGGTAGTTGATTAGAGTAGATATGTCCTTGTTTTTATTAGTATTTTAGTATATTTTTCTATTTGTTTTTGGTATAAGTTGGACGATTTAAGCATAATTCCGTATTTTTATAGTTCTGACTTATTTTACCGTATTTTATTCTTAATTGATGCAAATAGGTAATATTTCGTTGTTTTCACCTTACAACTAAGTAACCGAAAGAGTTCAGCGCGTAATAAACGAAGTTCGATGTTCAAGAATAGGAGAACGAGCTTTCCAGCGAAACGAGTAGCAAAAAATTGAGAGACGGAGACAGACGCGAGCGTCGACGCGAGCCATGATCCACGTCAGTCGACGCAAGGCCGACGCACTGCCGATGCCACATTCTGAAGCATCGATTGAAGACGCGTCGACCGACGCAACGTCGACGCAACTTTCTGAAGCGTCGATTGAAGACGCGTTGACCGACGCAACGTCGACACAACTTTCCGAAGCGTCGATTGAAGACGTGTCGACCGACGCAGCGTCGACGCAACTTTCTGAAGCGTCGATGCAAGCCCGCGCCAGTCGACGCACCCGCCCAACTGACGCGCACAACCAGGCAGCAGTGACGCCGAGCCCCAGCGCGCGTCAGTCGACGCACCGTCGACGCGACGGCCCAGAATTCGGATTTTAGGGTTTTTTGTGCTCCAAGACTTGCAATTTCTATATAAACCCTCCTTATTTCGGATATTTGGGACAGACACACGACCTCCTAGGGTATTTTAGCTGATAATAAACATAATTCCACATCTCATAACGAGATTTGAAGACGGAGATCAAGGATCGAAGAACAACACGTCCAAAATATCGAATTCGCGTTCGGGATTCAATCTTCGCCCAAGATCGACGTGCAACTCCGAAATAGCTGGAGCTTCTCATTGCTTTTAGTAGTTATAATAATTTTTCTAAACTCTTAGTTAATTTAGTAGTTAATTTCTAGTTTATTTATTAGTTTAATTCTTAGTTAATCTCTTAGTTGATTCTAGTTTAATTAGTTTAATCGTTTTTATGCTTGGATATTGGATATTGGTTAATTTAGTTTACTTATGCGATTGATTTATACTTGGTTATTCGTTAATCTTAGATTCTTATGATTCATTGCTTAGTGGTAATTTCTTATATTCATGCTCTTAGATTCGTTAATTAGGGTTAATTTATGATTGCGTATTATTGATAGTTTAATTAGAGCTCGTAGTTGATAATTTAGTTAGAATAATTAGTTTAAATAGCTTTAGTTTAATTATTGCTTTAGTTATAATGATCAACTCAAAACCTTTTAAAACCCCAATTGTACATGTATTTTATTTCTATTCGTAATTTGAGAAAAACATCGAAAAGACCGAACAGTTGTTTCCTCAGAGATACGACTCGAGTCAAACTTATCACCCTACAAGTACCTCGTACTCTTACGAGCAAACTGACGTGCTTTTAAATTAATTTATTAAAAAGGGGTGCACAAAAGTTAGGATCAATTGTTTGCAGAAAATCACGTTCGAAAATCTTGAAGTCCATATGTTGCCTTTGCATTTTTGAAACCAAATAAAGATGAGATTTGGGAGTATGCATTGAGTACATCAAGAAGTTTCATGAACAGTTTGTTCAAGATATTTCCAAAAAAAGTGAAGAGTATCAAAAATAATGTAAATATATAACCAAAACAATCGATTTTCAAAGAAGGTTGTTTTATTTAATGAAAGATCGATTCCCCCATATATTTTTGTGGAAAGGTCAAGCCTAGAAGTTATTGAGCTTTTAAAATCTTAGAAGAAACACTTCTATTGATGTTAAACATGTTCAATATTCGAGGTCAAATCTTTTTCCAACTAAGGGAGAATGACACGGAAATCCCATCACGTATGCCAACTTTGAGGATTTATCTATTTTGATTACTAAAGTAAACGCAATAGATAAATTAAAAGCCATGTGAGTCTAGTTTTTTTTTACCCAAAAATGGATCTTAAAAATACAAATCTTGGAGTGAGTAATGGCCATTTGATTGAAGGTGGCAGTGGAGTGATTTCTTACGAGAATTTGGAAGGTTGAGCAACTCTTGGTGTGTTTTCATAAACCTACTCATTCATGTACCTTGGTAGTTTATAAATAATGAATATTTTGTCAAGATTCATCTTATTTATATTTATTAGACTCGCATTTCCATTATTTTAGATCTTATGAATTGTAATGTCTTATTTATTGCTTTTTACTCACCTTGGAAGGTTGTTCCAAACTTTGCCTATAAAAGGTATTCTATTGCAATGATTCCAGGAACTAATTTTGAAATAAGAAATATATTTTGAACTTTTAAACTTGTTTAGAAGATTTATAATCTCTTTTGGTGAGTTTCTATAATTGTGAGTTTTTGAGCGGTTCCTTGTGATACCTCTTAATTCTCATGAACTTTCCGGTATCAGTGTCTCCCAATGTATTCCCAAAATATTTATTAACGAAGCAGAATTTTTTTATTTTTATTTCATTATATTGGCCACATTTCAGAATAGATAACTGAATTCGGTCATTATTAAACAACGTCTGCTAAGTTGGCTAATTTATCAAAAAAAGATTTAAAAAAAAGCCCAATCGATTTTTTTTACTGACGTGACATGATTAATTACTTTCTTATGTCTTCATATTTCTCTATGATTTTATAAGTTTTTTATTAATTGAGATTTCATTAATTAGATTAAAGATAAAATCATAGAAAAACAAAAAAGAAGGAAGAGCAAAATAGGTTTTTGTCCTCAATTTAATGTTTATAACGTTAGAAAAATGATAAGAAAATATAGAATCACGCCACGTTAGCAAAACATATTGATCAATCTTTTTACGGACTTCTTTTTTATGAATCGATCAACTTAGTAGATATGGTTTGACGATGACAGTGTCACATACCTTTTTTGGAATATGGCCAATACAATGGACAAAAATATTCTCCCCTTTGTCCAATACAATGGACAAAAATATTCTCCCCCCCCCCCTCCCCCCCCCCTAGTTTTTTTTTATTCAATTTAATGTTTAAATTAATAAAAAATAAAAAAAATATTAATGACGCCACATTAGCAAAAAGGCCCCAGACTTTTTTTTTTTGGACCATTTTTTATGAATTGGCCAACTTAGCAAATGTTGTTTGATGATGGCCAAATATTACGTATTTCTCTTGGAATGTGACCAATATAGTGATTCAAAAATAAAATTTTTCCTTAACCATGCATTAGTACTCCCAATAATCTTTACAGTAGTAATTAATAGAATTATCCATTTTCATTTTTAAATATAACCAAGTAGTTGTGTGAGGCCAGATTGGTTGTTCATGATCTGTCAGACCATCTAGGCCGATACTATGTTGTATTGATTTTTATACTCGTAAGTATTGTTTTTTTATGAATATCTAAACCGTTACTATGATATATTTGTTTTTTATTATGAATTGTAATCGTGAGTATTTATTTTTTGTAATTTCTCTAACCTGATACTATAATGCATTGGTTTTTATATTATGATATATTAACTTTTACACTATAATGTATTAGTTATGAAGTTTTTACCTGCGAAATATCAATTAACCCGCTCTGACATATAGTATGACCCTTATAGAATAATTACTAATATGAAACACGATATATTCGTACCAAGTAAAAAATCTCGTATATATCCTTTATAAATAATGATGCGAATAAAACCATTTGGTCTTGATTTTGTTATTATTATAATATAATTATGGGAAAAAGATTGTAACCATCCTTTACTATACGTGTTTTTTGGATTTGCATCCTAACATTTTTTTTTTTTTGTAATTTAATGCATCCTGTACTTCACAAAGTTCTGAAAGTGCATCCTCCAACCAGCCAACTCGCCCCAACTCGCCGGAACTCACCTGGTCTCGAGAGTGAGGTTGCATATTTTCAAACCCGTATACTTTAGGTGAGTTCCGGCGAATTTATTATTTAATAAATAATAAATTTTATTTATTTAATAAAACTAGCTCCGGCATATTTTCTCACCTAATCTCACCAAAAATAAATAATAATTGTTTTTTTTTTGTATATTTATTTTTTCTAAATTTTGTATAGTACAGGATGCACTTTCAAAATTTTGTATAGTACAGGATGCATTAAATTACAAAAAAAACGTTAGAAAAAAACGTTAGGATGCAAACTCAAAAAACGCGTATAGTACAAGATGCATATAATTTTTTACCATATAATTATAGTATTTTAATTTCTTTTATAATTCTAAAACAACTTCATATGATGATAGTATTGTACTATGAATTTGACCAATAAATACACATTACAAGAGATTTATACACACTAAAATACACATCTTTTTTCTTTGTCCATTAAGTAAATTTTCTCATCTTCTTTTACCATCAAATTAGCCAAATAGAAAACTTTGCCCTCTACTCAACCATTTCAACGCTTATAGCTCAGCTCTATCAGCTTTTGCCTTTTTCTTCTCAATCCATAGCTCGATCCACACGAGTTTTCCTGCTCAGTTTATACAATTTCTTCTCTATTTATTTTGTTGATATCTTAGTTTATCTACAATCTGCACATTTATATGTTTCATTGGAATCAAAACAAGGGAGCGATGAAGTTGATTTGAACAGAAGCCACCACACATTTCAGAACCAATTTTTTTTCCGTTGATTTTAGTTTTAAATCCTTGAATTTTGCTAGTACCCACTTCTAGCATTAGCTCATTTGTGGCATGGATCATTCCCTTTCTACAAATTTAGCATATGTGTTATTATATCTTTTCTCTTTTTGTTTATTTTTAGTTTGTAAATTGTGTCTGTGATGTGCTAATTCGATTTAAGATTCTTTATTTGTGTTAGTACTTTCAAATGTGTTGTGGTGTATTATGGTATATTCAAAGGTGTTTTAGATATGTTTGTACTAATTCTACACATTTTGGAGATGTAATTACCCGTAGTGGTAATATTAGTTTTAGTGTGTGTTAATATGTGCATCGCAGTGTTGGTATGCCTCTATTGCATTCTTGATTTTGTTTTTTGGTTTGTTCTGCATTGTTCTCGGATCATTACTGGTCATGGAGATTATAATTCTAGCAGTGGTAATATGTATTATTGTTGACTATATTCTTAGTTTTTGTATAAGTGCATTCCCCATAACTCATCATTGTTTGTCAACTTCATATGGAATGGGCAAGAATTCTTATATTCTGTTAATTCTTGTATGACCTATGCTGATTTGTATGAAGAAGTTTTCTAAAGTTCTAATTTCTGTCGAATGATGTCGTCAAACTTTGTCACTCATTTCCAAAACTATGTGAAATTATTCCTTGACGGCGAGGATGACTTCAATATGTTGTTCATTAGAGCACATATATACAAGGTGCATCATGTTGAGATTTCTTCCTCGACGGCGAGTATTAGTCATGTCTCGTCGGTTAATGATAGTTTTTTTTTGTGGTTGATGAAGATGACGGGTTTTAGAGCGATGGATTTAATTCTAAGGTTGTAAGGATGAGCGGTCTAGTTATATTAATTATGTTGGTCAAACATTCAGTAGTATTGGCGATCTTTGATATAAGTTGAAGAGATACACCATTGGAGTTGAATTTAAGTTGAAGTATAAAAGAAACGATCATTTTTATGTGTAGGCTATTTGTGAAAATGATGATGGGGGAGAGGATTATAATTGGTTTGTCAATGGCTCCGTTGCATCTTCTAGCTGAGATTTGAGATTTTTATATATACTGGCTGAATATCGTGCATAGTTGTGAAGGTTTTCTTAAAAAATAAAGCATCACATATTAGATTTTGATATTTTCATGACTTGCATTACTTCAGACATGATGTATAATGCTTCCTCGCGGCCGAAGGATGCAATGAGCAAGTTCAAGCCCACTTCTGGATTTGACATCACCTACAAGGTAGCTAAAAGAAAATGAGAAGGCTAAGGGTCAATTGTATGGTAGAGGGTCCGAGTTTTTCAACAAACCTACCTTATTGACCGCAACTTCTRTATTTATTATTGCCTTCATTAGTGCTCCTCCTGTCGATACTCTCCTTTTAGAATTCTTTCTCCCACACACCTCTGCTCTCTTTYACCGAGGAGGAAAGAATAATCTTCCAAGGCGAGCAGAGACCTAAATTTCTATTACATTCCTAAGCTTGCTTTCTTGCAGCAAGATGATCAGTCCGAGAGTGCTGGAGAAAAGAAAAGAGAAAGCGGTAAAAACCTCTCTGATTCGGTCACAGAGTTAATGTGGTACAAGAGAGCTATTAATTTGATCTCTTATTTTAAGATGGTAGTTGATGAATAAATGGGTCGGTTCAAGATGTTCTTGGCTTACATGGGGTGTTTCTATAGATTTGAATTAAGTCTCTCTATATTTTATATGGATGAGACTTTTGCTGAAAGTGTGAATAACGGTCAGATACTTGATGCAAACGGGATAAATGGCAATAAAGGTAATGTTATATGTATATGTAATTTAATTACCAGTGGTAGTAATCTTGGCTTCCTTTGCATGTTCCCTTATTATTATTTTGTTTTGTGCACTGCAGGTATGTTCCCCTTTCCATATATTTCTCTGACTTTGAATCCCAAGATAATTGGTAATTATTTTTCTAACACTTGAAGAAAATTCTCGAATTAAAGGGATAGTGATTACCTTCATTAGTTATCTATTATGGGTGTTTGATGTGTTGTTTTGAGGGTATCCGCAACTATATTTTTATAAGCATTTGACTATTAACCTTGTCAAGAGGTTCATGGGTAGAGGGAATTCGTTTCTTAATAACAAAGCGAGGGATATTTTCTCAAGCTAGCATACTCATCTGTGAAGAAAGAATTATAGTATATGATTCAAGCTTTTGTGCACCCAATTATATATATTTAAATAAAAAAATTCAAGCTTACTCGCAAGAGTACGAGAACACTTGTAGGGTGGAAAGTTGACTCAAGTCGTCTTTCAAGGACAACAAAATTCGGGGTCTTAGAAGTTTGTTTAATAAAAACGTAAATTCAAATATTTTTGGGGATTTTGTTTGATTTTGATTAACAACTAAGGAATTGAAATGCAAGCACATAAACTTAAATCCTAATTAACTAAACTAAATTTACCAGCTTGAATTTAAAAGCTTATAATTAACCTATCTCAAAAACCTAAGTTTAAAAACTAATTAATTATCTAATAGCTACTCACTTATAATTCTAAACGCAGCGGTAAATTAAATCCAATTTAAAGATTAAGCAATACTTCAAATTCATAAACGAAATCAAATAATTCACCTTGAATAAACGAACCTAAGAAGCATGCATAAACTCTATTAACCATAAGCAATTCTAATCTTAAAAACTAGTAGTTATCTAAGAAAACCCTAATTGAAACTTAAAACGCAGCGGTGATCAAGTATCATAAACGAAATCGAATTACTTAAACGGGTCTAAAAGGCATACTAAAATTCAATTAACATGAAGCAAACAATAACATGAATCGTATAGTATAAACGGAATTAAATAGTATAAACCCAATTGCATAAATAACGTCAAGGAATTCAAATCTCCAATACTTAATTATGAATCAAATAACTAAATTAAAACTGAAATCTATTGACTTGAATTGATCAACCAAAACCAAGTTCATAAACCAACTCAAGAATATCAAATAAAAGCAATTATCCAATACTTGAACTATGAAAATCAAAACTAAGAAAACAATAAAAAGATAAGAATACCTATTAAGTCTAAGAATTGCAGAAAATTCTCCAGCTACTCAGAAGAAAATGGTAGATCTCGAACGAAAAATGGGTTGCGCGCTCTCGAACGGCCTTCGGAACTTGCAAGCCTTGAATCCTTGATCTTGAAATTCAATCTACACTAAAGGGTGTTGAAAACATGTTTCTAACCCTAGGAATACTTTTAGGTAAGCTTATAATGACTATAGTACCCAAACCTGGATTAATGGTGTGGTATTTATAGAATTCTGAAATCTTGGAGAACAAGTCAAGTAAGTCGGTTACTGAGCCCGATAACGGTAGCACTTAGCGATAATAGCTACCGCTAAAGTTATCATTAACGTCTCTATTGCCTTCTAACGGTGATGGTAGCGGTACGGTTGTAATCGTTAGGCGTACCGTTAGGCTCTCTGTCCTCCTCTAGCGATTACGTTAACGGTGTAGGTAACGGTATGGTAACCGCTAGGTGTACCAGTGCTATCTAGCGGTAAGGCTACTGCTAGAGCTAACCATTAGCTTCAAAAACTTGCTAATTCCTCGCCGGAACGCTCGATTCTTGTCTCTTTATCATCAATATTCATCTCTTACGTGCTGAGCTCCTCCGGTTACTTAACTATAAGGCGAAAAATAGAGATAATTCACCTATTTGCATCAATTAAGATCAAAATGCGGTAAAATAAGTTAGAAATACAAATACGAATTTAAGCTTAAACTATCCAACTTATACCAAAAATAATAGAAAAAACTAACTAAATTACTAATAAAAATAAGCACAAATACGTGTTAATCAGTATAATATTATATAAATGAGGGGAGAGGGTGGTGCAAAAGTTATTGATTCTTTTTTATCTATTATGTCAGTTCAACATTGGACATTTTACAAAGGTTACCAACAAGATATAGTGGCACAAGGGCCTGCCGAGTTGTTAAATTGTTGGATCAAGTTTGAGCATGTGATGCTAGAGTGCAGCCTTCTTGAACAGACTAAAGTGAAGGATATGGAGATGATTGGCAAAAGGATTCTTAAGGCTGGGGGATGGACGAACATTCTCATTCCGAAAATGGAGGTGAAGTTGGTATATGAGATATATGAGTATCGGAAATTGATCAAATATTAATCCTCGGCGGGGGTCTATTAGGAGAAAAATGACTATTCGCATACGGTGAACCTAAATGAGCATATATGTTCCTGTGTAAAATGGCAGTTAATTGCTTCTCCTATCTCCATGCCTTAGTTGCGATTCAATAATTTCTACGAGATGACGTTTACGACTGCATTGATAAGTACACTCATACCAATACGTTTATAAAGAGCTACAATTTCCATAATAAACCAATAAGAAATATTTATATAAGATTATGTAATCGACGAGTGGATATACATTTCTTCCAATCAGAAGGAGACCGCCGGGAAGACAGAGAAGCAAACATGTTTTGTCAAGGAGGGAGCACGTGAGAAAATCCATCACATGTTTGTTGTCACAAGAAGAGATTATAATATGGTTATGTGTACCAAATCTATAACAGTACCATCTTAAAATTTATTTCTTTTTACTTTTTGTAATTTTTCATACATTACAGGTAGTAGTAATTTAATTATCGATTATGATAATTTATATTATTTTAGCTTTTGGCAATAATTTAGTTATTTCTTCATTGAACTGGGTTCATTTAAAATTCGAGGGAGTCTTTTCTTTGACATTGATCTATTTTAAGAGTTATTGAGTTTTTTGGGATAAATACTTGAGTTAATAATAATATACCGGTTGTAATAATTAATACTTATATGGTAAACATATAAAACCATAATAGATCATTAAGTGTTCATACCTCAGAATACTAGTTTCATCATAAAACCAATTCATTGTCATCAAAAGTGCATTCCATCAAAATTTCAAAACCCATGTCCTACATTTAGAAGAAACATAACACATAGATTCACCCAAACTACATACTTGTATATCTAAAATGTTTTAAAATTACTAAAAGAAGACATAAATTATTTTAATACATACTACCCAATTTCAAAACCACATTGTAACAAGACTCCATCAATGACTTGATTCTCCCAAGGATCTTCTGCCTAAAAGCTTCTTTTTGATTTGTAGGTTCTTTCCCCTCGATCAAGCACTCCATAAAGTGCTTCATGATTCCAACATAGTCTGAATTGTCAATACATTAATTTAAGTTAGATATACAACAACCAGTAATAATATTACCACAACGAATACTAAAACTACCATAACAAGTAATCACATGACAATTGAGGAAAATATTCTAATTTTCTACTCATGAGATTTTCCCTTCCTGGGGGCAGGTGAGGTATTCAACCAACTCATAAATGTCTCTATTTAAAATAATCATTTGTCTCGTCCTTTCCTCATACTTACTCATTGGAACCTGCGGGATTATTGGTTCGCCATTGCCACCTGATCAGTTACGGCTTCACAATGTTAGATTGGTCGTTACTATCAGTAAAAGGTTAGTGTTATATACATTTGGTAAGCCAAATCATGATGAGTTTTATCTTCATCAATCTTACCTTTATTTTTCAGCCTCGCATTTGAGTTCACATGACGATTATGTCTATGGTGCATTGGGATACACACTTTACTGCAATGATCAAATTCCTTCCGCAAAAAATCAATGAGAATTTTCTCAATGTCAAATCCTTTACTACTGATATTGTCCTTTTTCTTCTCGAGCATTTTGCAATGAAGTATGTTGTAGTACCAATTGTATTTTAGAGAGAAAAAAAGTTAGTAACAGGGTGCAGTGGCATCACAATCTGTTCAAACATACTGAAATCTCGATGGGTATAAATGATATCATCCCCTCTTTGGTTGGATCAATTTCTTCATTCATCGATTGAATGTAATTCTTGACAACCCCCAATTTTCTCATCACACTGACGCATGATAAGAATTAATATATAAGTGTTGTTGCCAAATTTTGGGATATTACCAGAACTGGTACCATAAGTAGTAATATATTTATAATATACAGTTACTAAATTATCATTACCAATAATATGATTATTAAAACCAGTAATAAGATTACAACAAGAAGTGTATTTGAAGAAAAAGAATTTTTTGTACTTACATTAATATACACTTCCTTCTTTAACATCACATTATAGATCATCTGTCTATTTATGGTTGGATTCATGCAATAATCAACATATTCAAGGTACATAAAACTTCTAATAATAAAAAAGATATTAGTTGATGTGGACCAAAATATCTGTACGTAATATTATGTGATATATGTGGGTATTTGTGGAAGGTGACCTCATTTCTAGGAGAGGGTGTGCCTCCTGAAAAATGGGCGAGCTGTATTATGTCTTTGAGAGGTGAACGAGCCGAARGYTGTKCYTCAATATTATGCCTTTGAGAGGTGAACGAGCCGAAGGCTGTTCCTCAAAAGTGGGCGAGATGATGTATCTGGAGTAGCGACCTGTAGTATGAGGATGGGTTCTCATATAGGGTCATGATCTCTGGTGGGTTGGGCTGAGTATTTGAGCCTGATTGAGAGTTTAATATGTATATGGGCCTGGTGGGCTATATGCCCAGTCTTATTTCGGTAATATATATTAAAAAATTTCATGTTTATGGAAACTTGTCATATGGGAAGAGTCCCAATTGAAAGTCGGTGAAAGAGTCACGGTAGAATGGAATTCTGGTTATGAAAGGTAACCCTAAATAGTGGAGGATTTCTCCTATCTCTATAAAAGAAGGTTTTTGTCTCTTATTTTGTATTCATTATCATACTATTATTGTGATTTCACCGCATTTAAGAGAGAGGAGTGTGTTTTTCGCTTATTAACTTAAGCGTCGGAGGGCCTTAACGGGCTCGAAATCCGGCCTGTTCTAGGCGTTGTTTTGCAGAATCGGTGAGGTCGCTGAGACGATTGCGGAAGATTTTGGAGGTCGCTGAGACATCTTTCATCACCAATTTAGGTCGCTGATCTCTCTTTTGAGGTTAGTGCCCCTTTTATTTGGTAGTTCAACTTTTTGGACTTATCAAATTGGCGCCGTCTGTGGGAAAGAAGGACATCGAGTCCTTGAGCGAAAGGCGTGAGAAATTTCGTAGACAAAACATGAAGGATAACAACATAATTCCAAGAACCTTACTATATGGTTCTCTATCGAATAACAAGAAGAACAGAAAGAATAGACTGGCGGACGTTAATGAGAAAGACGAAGCAAGGGATGGAAAAATGCCTCCTCAAGCGGATCCAGTTGTCCAGGGCGTCAGTAGTACACTACCGTCTTCCCCCAGGAGGCGTGAGGGGAAGGGATTGACGGAAGACGTAGAGATGAAAACGCCGGAAGCCGAGGCGCAAAAGGCGATCCGTGTGGAGGGTAAAGAAGGAGAAGATTTACTGAAGGACAAACCCTGTCAGAGTAAAAAAGGATTTTTGGAGGGACTCATGGACTTCGTGCCGCTAGAGAAACAGGAGGAGTTACGTAGGTATTTAGCAAGCGAGCTGAGTACGGGGAAGGAAAAAGGCGGTAGATCTCATAGCGAGAAGGAGGAGGAGTCAGCGGTTAAAAGAGTAAAGCGAGGCGAGAAATCTATGTCGAAAAGATTATCTCGCAAAAGGGGGCGGAGTACGCGGAGAAAGGAGAATGTTTCGAGTTCCACCTCGTCTGTAGGCTCTCATGCTCGTAGACGGCGAGCGAAAGGACGGAAGGTAAGGCGAAGTAGTCGACGACATTATAGATATAGTAGTGATAGCGAGACCCCGACCTCTGATACGGATGGTGAGTCTCAGGCGAGAAATAAGAAGAGCGGTAATGTGTCCAAAGAAGGAAAAGGAGAAAGCGAGATGGGACCACATAATAAAGCCTTTAGAGAGCAGGAGGCCATGCTGAAATTACAGAGACGAGTGGATGGAGATAGGCTGGAAGGAGAAGAAGGACATCCTTTCTCGGAGGATATGATGCATGCGGAAATGCCTAAAAACTATAAGGTATTGGATTTGCAGTATCGGGGGTTAACGGACCCAGTTGAGCTCCTACAGCTCTTTGAAAATGCGAGAATGCTACACAGCTACGCGGATGCCGTGGCATGCCGGGCTTTTATATCCACCCTGAGGGGGATCGCGCAAAATTGGTTCTATCAACTCCCGCAGGGAAAAATTACCAGTTATTCAGTGTTGCGAGCTGCCTTTTTGAAGCAATTCTCCAGTGCTCGACAGGGTGCGAGGACGGCGCAGTCACTCTTTACTATGGTACAGCGACCTGACGAGATGCTCAAACAATATGTCAACAGATTCACCAGTGCTACTTTGGGGGTGCCCACTACTACTGACGAGATGAAAGATGGAGCTTTACGTCAAGGATTGAGAGAGAGGACTTGCGCAAATCATTAGTGAAAAAAGAGGCGCGAACGTATGATGATGTCCTGGCAAGATGTCATAAATACATACAGGTGGAGGAGGCTGAAGAGGAACATAGAGTTCGTTTTGGCAGGTCGGATACAGAGGCGCGAGAAGTTATCCCTAGGAGAGAAGTAAGAAGAGAATCAAGGAGGGGAGTGGGCGGGCTCCTGGCTTCGAGTGCAGGGGTTAGTGCGAGGCATGAGGCGAGTGCGCGCGATTGGAAACAAGAAGACTTCACACCATTAATGTAGTCGCGGGCTAAGGTGTTCAGTATTATGGAGCATTCTGTGCCTGATGCCATACAGTGGCCAGAGGATCGCACACCTATCCCCACTCACCCCAAGACTGCCTCCTTCTGTCGATTTCACAATAATTACGGACATTACACTGAGAAGTGTAGGCACCTCAAAGAAGAAATAGAAAGATTGATAAAGGCAGGGCATTTGAAGGAAGTGATCTATAAAGAAAGGGAGCCACGCGAACAAGGGCAGGCGTTACCTCCCCCACCGCCGAGGAGCCCGCCTCAGCAACAGGTCGCAAGGCAAGGACGGCAAGGAAATCAGAGACAGGAAGGGCCGCGGAGAAATAGAGGAAGAATAAACATGATTTCCGGAGGGCCAACGGATGGGGACTCCAACAATGCGAGAAAAAGGCATGTTAAGTCAGTTCGTTTGGGCGTGAGTGAGGTCGCTAGTGTGAGCAGGCAGCCTCAAGTCGCAGGGCCAGTCATTTCATTTGGCCCCGATGAGAGGCGCAGGCTATAGGAAGATCATAATGATGCATTAGTGGTAGAGGCGGAGATTGAAGGTTATGAGGTCAGCAGGATATTTGTAGATAATGGAAGCTCGGTGAACATTATATATACAGACTGCCTTGATCGGATGGAAATAGATAGAAGAGTGAGGTCGGTGAACACGCCCATATATGCTTTTAATGGGGCGCAGGTGAACACGGAAGGCGAACTGACGTTGCAAGTGGCGTTGGGAAGAGATGAGTCGAGAGTCAAAAAGAGTTTAAAGTTTCTAATCATCCAGAGGAGGTCGGCCTACAACGTGATATTGGGACGACCTGCCCTTAATGCGTTTCAGGCAGTAACATCGACTTATCACATGAGTATCAAGTACCCAGTAGGCAATGGAGTGGGCGAGGTTGTTGCAGAGCAACAGGTCGCCAGGTCATGTTATCAGATGGCGGTCAGGAAAGGGTTGATGGAGAATAAGCGAGAGAGAAGTGATGATCAACCGGAAGGGGTGCTCAACCCCAAGAAAATGAAAGAACATGAGAATTCGATTCAGCCGAACGAGGAGTTAATGGAGATTTCCCTAGAAGAAGAACATCCGGAGTATACCACGAGGATAGGTACCCAAATACCTGAGGCGTTGAAGAACGAGCTGATAGAGTTGTTGAGAGAATTTCGGGATATTTTTGCGTTCGGTGATGAAGAGTTGACGGGTGTTTCACCAGAGGTCGCGCAGCACCATTTGAATGCGGACCCGGAGGCGAGATCGGTAAAACAAAAGAGAAGGCACTTTGGGCCGGAACTGGACAAGGTGATTGAAGAAGAGGTGCAGAAATTGTTGAAAGCGGGCCATATAAGAGAGATTCAGTTCCCTGAGTACTTGTCCAATGTTGTGATGGTACCAAAACCAGCTCAGAAATGGAGGATGTGCGTGGATTTTTTTGACTTGAATAAGGCATGTCCTAAAGATCATTATCCTTTGCCGCGGATTGATCAGTTGGTGGACTCTACCTCGGGGTGCGAGCTGTTGAGTATGATGGACGCTTCGCAGGGATATCACCAAATACCCTTGGCGAAGGAAGATCAGCCCAAAGTAAGTTTTGTTACTTCTACAGGTAATTATTGTTTTGTCTCCATGCCCTTCGGACTGAAGAATGCAGGTGAGACCTATCAACGGTTGGTGGATCGCATGTTTAAGGATCTTCTGGGGTTCACCATGGAAGTTTATGTAGATGATATGCTGGTGAAGAGCAAAAAAGCAGATTCCCATGTTGAAGATTTGAAGAAGACTTTCGTTATCCTAAGACAGTATGGGATGAAACTTAATCCGAAGAAGTGTGCGTTTGGGGTGCGATCAGGGAAATTTTTGGGTTACATGGTGACGTAGCGAGGAATCGAGGTGAACCCTGAGAAGGTGTGAGCTGTTTTAGAGATGTCGCACCCTCGTACAGTGCGGGATGTGCAAGTACTTACGGGGCACATCGCAGGTCTTAGCCGTTTTGTTTCCAGGTCGGCGGAGCGAGGTGTCCCCTTCTTTAAGGCGGTAAGAAAGGGGTCCAAATTCAAGTGGACACAGGAGGCTGCAAGTGCCTTTGACGAGCTGAAAAAGTACTTGGCAGAGATACCACTGTTGACCAAACCAATGCCGGGAGAAGATTTGATTTTGTATATATCCGTGGGAGAGGTCGCAGTGAGCTCTGTCCTGATCCGAGAAGAAGCAGGTTTGCAGAGACCTATTTATTATATTAGTAGGATGCTGCGGGGAGCTGAACTGAAGTATACCGAGCTGGAGAAAGGAGGGTTTGCGCTTGTTAGTACGGCCAGGAAGTTGAGGCCTTATTTCTTGAGCCACAGAGTGAAGGTACGTACCAATTTGGCCCTCAAACAAGTCCTGGGCAATCCAAACGTGTCAGGGCGATTGGTGAAATGGGCGGTGAAGCTGAGTGAGTATGACGTGGTTTATGAACCGAGGGTGGCTATCAAAGCACAAGTATTAGCAGATTTCTTGCAGGAAATGACGAGGCAGGTCGACGAGGATAAAGAAGTGAAAGCGTGGACCTTGTTTACAGATGGGTCAACTATGGCTTCAGGGGCAGGGTTAGGTGTTGTATTGACTAGCCCTGAGGGAGAGAATTTAGAGTTTGCGATCAAATTGGGATATAAAGCGTCCAAAAATGAGACTGAATACGAAGCTGTGTTACAAGGGATCAAGATGGCTAGCGATTTGGGAGCTCGAAGGCTGTGGGCATATACTGATTCGCAACTGGTAGCTCGACAGTTCGATGGTTCTTTCGAAGCTAGAGAAGAACGTATGGCAGTGTATTTGGGCAAATTGCGAGAACAAGCGGCTCATTTTGAAGAGTTCAAGCTAGAGCACCTGCCGCGAGCTGAAAATACACGGGCAGATCAGCTCGCGCGAATAGCAGGAGCATTAGTGTCCTGTGACACTCGGAAAATCACATTGATGGAATTTGGTAGTAGCAGCATAGAGAAGGGAGTAGAGGTTATGGAGATTAAAGACAAGGAGGATTGGCGATCACCTATTTGGGATACTCTCCTTAAAGCGCAGGAAGGCGCAGAGACCTCCTCCTTGATCATGTTCGCTGCACTAGAAACCCATTCAGTAGCCCCGCCAGCCATCAATCCAAAATAGATAGAGGATTTCTCGTATGCCTTGATGAGCTCCTGACGGTATGCGTCGATGAATTTTCTGCCGGTCTCACTAATGAGGAAGGTTTGACGACCTTCAGATACACCTTTTTCGTAATTCATCTTGAGAAGTTCTGGGAGCCTTTGCTGATGGAGGGCGAGCTCTGCTGCTGTTCGGCTAAGCTCTTCTGTCTTTTGGCTTAGTTCGTTGTTCACACGCGTGGCCTCGTCCTTCAGACTGTTGATTTGGCTCTTGGAAATAGCTACTTCCTCATCGCGGGCCTTCAACAATTGGAGTGTTCTGTCCAACTCCCCTTGGGTCAATGAGAGCTGCCGGGTTTGTTGCTCAGCTTGGATAGTTAGCTCGTCAACAGTTTTCTGGAGGTCGCTCGCTGACGATCGAGCTACGAACTCCTCCGAGAATTTAGCGAACAGAGGCTTCAACTGCAAATATTACATTTTGTGAATATTGGTCTATAGTTACATGAATTATGGCCAAGGATCTTTTGTTTATACCTGTTTAAGGGCGTGCTCGCTAAGAAGAGCTTCGACGTCGTCAGCATCATCCAGCTTAGCTAATACTTTGCTCAAGCTGGATGCACTAGTTGAAATCGGCGCTGGTCCCTTACGAAGGCGACGTTTTTTCTGCTCTGGCGGGCTGGGGCTTGGGCTCCTCGCCGTCGGGCTTTTGGGAGCATCATGGAGAGGACGTTTGCCTTTATTTTTACTAGGTCTCCGGACTAGCTGGGCCTCTCCCTCTTCGCCGCCAGCTGCCCCAGAGGCCTGTTGTGTGGCCTCGCTTGTGTTGGCCGGCACTGGAGCAGGGTGAGCTTTGGATTGTGTTGAGGGTTGTTTTTGCTCCTCTTTGGTACGGGTCGCCGCACAGTTCTTGATGAAGGCCACTGCATTACATAGAGAGATTTTTATTATTTGATTTATGTTATAAATAATGAGGTGTAATTGTGAAACCTAAAAGCATCTACCAAATTCATCAGCTGTGATGGCGAGGTGTGGTGCCATTGGGCGGGAGTCAATGCCCACGTAGCGGAACATGTCTGATCGATTGGTGAGGAGTGTTATATCAAATGGGTGTTTGCTCCATTCCTTGAGCTGATCGGTATATTTTTTATACAGACGAGGGCACTCCTTGGAAGTGGTTGGTTTGTATTGTTTGGGAGTGCGATTTTTTAGCTCGGTTATGAAAGGCCATTCTTCAGAGTTGTAGATAAGAAGAATTTCTTTCTCCACTCGGGGACTTTGTTAGGAGGGTTTATGAGAAAGCGAGCTAAGCCTGACCGAGCGGAGAGATAGAAAGAATTTTGTTGATATTTTATCTGGAAATAGAAGTGGAAGAAGCCCGGGTCAGGATTGGTATTGTAGTATTCACACAGTAAGAGGTATTCGGCCAGGTACTTCATGGAGTTGGGGGTTAGTTGTAAGGGAGAGATGTTGTATAGATTGGAGATTTCGATGTAGAAGGGGTGACCTGGAAACCTAAACCCCGCTACCAGTAATGTGTCGTAAAGGGTAATATGGTTGGGCGCAGGTCGCAAGGGGTCTACATGTGGCCCTTCGGGTAGGACCATCTTGGCGGTTTTAGGTAGATTGAGGATTCTCTTAAATTTTTCTAATTTGGAACGCTCGGGTAGTATCCAATAATTAAATTTGATTTCTTTGGTTGAGGGAGAAGAAAAAGGTAGGTCGTTAATGGATAGGGAAGAGGCTACAGTCACAGGGTTCTCCCTAAAATGATCGCAGGGTGGAGGTTTGCTAGATGTGGGTAAGGGGATACCCTCCGGAACGGGTGTAATGGCTAGTGATGAGGAGGATGGAATTTCGAGGAGATTGTTTTTCAAGGTTTGAGTTTTAGATAGGGCTATGGTTTGGGCTTGAAGCTCCGACCAGTTTACGTTACCCTCTGGCTCGTCGCGGAGGCCGGAGGAGGGTAATAGGGGTTGTTTTGGCCTAGTCTCGATTATAAAAGGGTTTTTCTGAGGGAACAGAATCAGGGGAGAGAGTTGAATTTTGCGAATTATCGGTGGGGGATGCTGATGCCATCGAAAATTAAAATACATTCAGGGAATGAATAACACAGAGCACAAATATCTCAGTAAACGCAATTACAGATCTAATAGTATGATTAAAGTTGTTATTTGAGAAGGTTGGGGGACTTACACATTTTCGACGAGCTGCAGGTCGTTGGTGAACAGTGGGATGATGTGGGATTTTTGAATGATCGTGCGCCGTTAAGCTTTTTTGCAGAGTGAAAATGGTGAGTTTTTATTTTGAGATAGCGTAAAGTAACAAGTGAAGAAGATGAGAGGGTTTTATATTGGGAGGCGTAAAAGTGATGGGACAGATTGGAGCGGGTGATAATAGGGTTTAATTTGGGGAATGTTTTGGGCCATTAATTCCCAGGCCCACTAGATTATTATACTCCGAGAATATAAGGGAGTGACGCGTGTCTGGTAAGGGGGCAGACTGCATTTAATGAAGCATAAAGAAGATGGGATGTGAGAAAAGAAGCGTGTCTTGACTTTATGGTTCGCTTGTGATAGTGATTTTGAAACTGGTTATGGCTGCAGGTCGATAGAGGAGTGGTATATTTTCAGGTCGCCCAGTGTAAAATCTTGAGATTTAATTTGGGGACTTATGTGTATGAGGTCGTTCAATATGATTAATGATAGTGTGATTGAAAAAGTGAGCTCGGTGTGTTGACCTTTTGTAGGTCGCGGTGTGATTACTGATCTATAATGGATTATTGATATGGTTGCTCGATGAGATCGAGCCGGGTAATTCTGAGATGTGATTTTGTGAGGTAAAGTGGTGATTTGTGTGCATACGTTGTTTGTGTTTGTTTGATTTTATGTTTAAATGTTCTACCTGATTTCATACCTCATTCAGCTAGAACATGGGGGACTAGCTGATGTGGACCAAAATATCCGTACGTAATATTATGTGATATATGTGGGTATTTGTGGAAGGTGACCTCATTTCTAGGAGAGGGTGTGCCTCCTGGAAAATGGGCGAGCTGTATTATGTCTTTGAGAGGTGAACGAGCCGAAGGCTGTTCCTCAATATTATGCCTTTGAGAGGTGAACGAGCCGAAGGCTGTTCCTCAAAAGTGGGCGAGCTGATGTATCTGGAGTAGCGACCTGTAGTATGAGGATGAGTTCTCATATAGGGTCGTGATCTCTGGTGGGTTGGGCTGAGTATTTGAGCCTGATTGAGAGTTTAATATGTATATGGGCCTGGTGGGCTATATGCCCAAGCTTATTTTGGTAAAATATATATTAAGAAGTTTCATGTTTATGGAAACTTGTCATATGGGAAGAGTCCCAATTGAAAGTCGGTGAAAGAGTCACGGTATGAATGGAATTCTGGTTATGAAAGGTAACCCTAGATAGTGGAGGATTTCTCCTATCTTTATAAAAGAAGGCTTTTGTCTCTTATTTTGTATTCATTATCATACTATTATTGTGATTTCACCGCATTATTGAGAGAGAGGAGTGTGTTTTTTGCTTATTAACTTAAGCGTCGGAGGGCCTTAACGGGCTCGAAATCCGGCCCGTTCTAGGCGTTGTTTTGCAGGATCGGTGAGGTCGCTGAGACGATTGCGGAAGATTTTGGAGGTCGCTGAGACATCTTTCATCACCAATTTAGGTTGCTGATCTCTCTTTTGAGGTTAGTGCCCCTTTTATTTGGTAGTTCAACTTTTTGGACTTATCATTAGTAAGTGTTGTTTATGTTATACTTTCATTATATATGAGTTTCATAACGTCTCTTTTGGGAAATTACCTATTTCTTTTTCAAATTGATCTGCATAATGCTTCTTGATAGCATCACTCAGGGACTTCCACGTGTTCTTCTTTATGAATTGAATGCCATACTCATCTCCTTGCGCTACTTTCTTCCCCTTTTGTTTCTCCATAACGCTATATGTTGATTTATTCTTCGCTTTTTTCTTCTTCTTGGGTTCTAAATCCTTCTTCGAGTCCTATTTCTTCTTAGGTTCCAATTTATTTTGTTTTTTCTTCTTGGGTTCTTGAGGAGTATTGCATTTCTTTGATTTTGATGCACCTCAGTGATTTGCTTTCACATTCTTCTCGATAAAGAGTTGCTCTAGCAGCAGTTTGTCTATCTTCGGCAGTTGTAGCCTCCGTCTTTTTGTAGGCTTATCTTGATAAATGTCATTGTCCTCGACGTGTCTAACAGGCTCGACTCTGATGTATTTGATTGCTCACTGTGTAGCCCAATCAAGTTCTGCCAAATCTTCATCAGACATCATTATTTGTTTTCAACAATCATTGTACTAAACACATCATGGGGAACCATAAAAAGTTGTAATGCATCTATTGGTTCAATTTCTTTAATAGTTATCGGCACAAGCTATTTATCAATGACCTTCCGCTGAGGCTCAACTGCAGCTTCTATATCAACCTCATCATTCGGAAATCCAGACTCATCCACCACTTACTTCCGTATGATATTCTTCATTCACGTTAGATTCTTTCTCGATCTCGATATCCGACATTTGAGGTTCATGCTTCAATCTTTTTGTGAATGGAGATCGATGGCTGAAGCCGGCCTTTCCACAGGAATGGTAATCAGAGTTTCATATCTTGGTACATGAAGTTTCATTCCCAACCTCATTTTCAGAGCTCTAATGGTCTTCTTGTTCTCTAGCCTTTCATTCTCGAGCTCTTTAATCCTTCCAGTCGAGAGCAAAACCATTTCTTCTGAGACTTTCATGTGATGTTTGATGTTGATTTGAGTCCTTTATAAAATAACATAGCCTTTCTCTTGGTCATCGTCATGCACAATCTTGTTCAAATGGGCAAAGAAAAACTCAAAATCACTCGTCATACCTCTCAGTCGCTCATCATGTTTCCATTTTCGAGGGACTGATTAACGCATAAATGTCTTGATTTTTAGTAGTATTTTAGTTTATTTTTCTATTATTTTTGGTATAAGTTGGATAGATTAAGCTTAATTTCGTATATTTGTACTTCCAGCTTATTTTACCGCTTTTTGATCTAGATTGATGCAATTAGGTGATATTTTGTTGTTTTTCACCTTATAGCTAAGTAACCGGAAGAGTTCAGCATGTTAGAGATGAAGTATGATGATCGAGAGGCAAAGATCGAGCTTTCCGGCGAAGAAGTAGCAAGAATTTGAAGCTACCGATTTTCTATAATGGTTATGATACTGGAACCATTATAATATCGTTGAAGCTAACGGTGCACTAGCGATGGCTACTACCGCTAGTAGCTACCGCTATCTATAACGGTTACTCTCACCTCTACCCAGAACCGTTGTCGAAGAGCAGCACTGCAAAATTGATGAACTAGCGGTAGCTATCTATAACAATTACCTACCGCTACCTTACCGTTAACTCTACCGCTAACAGGCCCAGAACCGACTTAAAGCTGTCTTGCGGCCCAAGATTTGATGTTTCTATAAAAAGGCATCATTAATCCGAATTTTAACGTACACTTAGACCTAAAAACCTTCATGAAAACAATCCTTGGGTTAGGAATCCGATTTTCCACACCTTAGGATGAGTTCTCAAGATCTACGACGAAGAACGACGATCTCGAGTGACAAAACGATATTTTTCCATTTGAGATCCGAATCTTCGACGATTGGCGACCTGAGACCAGTCTGATTTTCGTAGAGCAACTGTAGCAACTTTAGCTTATAATAAGTACTCTAAACCTTAGTTTTTTTTAGTTTAATTATATACATTCTATGCTTTTAGGATTTTATTGTTTTCGCATGAGTTTTTGAATCGTTTAATTATTGTGATCGTATGAACCTTCGATTTGCTGAAGTTTGAACCTTAAGATTTTTATTTTTTTAATAATAATTAGTTGCAGCATTTTTTTATTGTTCATGCTTGGTGATGAGATTTGTTCATGATTAATTTAATTATTGTTTTAGTTTTGATAATTAGTTGACAATTGGTTCATGATATGTTATTGCTTGAGGATTTTGATATTGATCTTATTCTTGAGGAACCATATACTTAGTTTTATTCGTAGTAGTTGATGCATGCTAGTTAATTAATTTAGAATTAATCCTTAGATTAAATAATTCTTAGATAATTTAGTTAAAATTCTTAGTTAATTAATTAGGAAAAATTTAATTAGTTTAATAAAATTAGTTCATGTTTTTCAAATTCGTAGTTATAATTCAAAAACCAAATTTATGCAAGTTCTTGTGTTAAACATTGTGACTAAACAAACATTATAAATTCCGAACATCAGTCCTTTGAGATCGACACGAGTCAACTTACCCACCTACAAGTGAGCTGGTTCTCTTGCAGGCAAGCTTGAAACGTTTTGAAAAAATTGTTTATAAAAATAGGTGCATTAATCTTGAATCAGGGACCTACAATCAAATTTGGTAAGGATTATTATTGATTATCCCAACTAATAATTATATAATCTAACGCAATAACAAAGTTACCACAACTAGTAATTATATTTTTGGAGAATGTAACCTTTTAATTCAAAAGCTAGCAATATTATCTCAATAAATAATAACATCATTAACATGTCAAAATACTACCACAAGAAGTAATAAGATTATGTAATTGTAATTTCCAGAAACTTACCCAAAGAGCTTTCCTTTCTTGAGCTTCAATGCTCTCCTCCTCTTCATCACCCTCACGCACCAATTCTCTTGCTTGTTCAGTTGGCAACTATCCTCGTCACACCAAACCCTGTGTCGATTAACATTTTTTGTAATTAGATTATGATTTTTAATTTTTTTATGAATTAAATGAATTTGATAAATATCATTAATTTAATTACCTCCAACGGCTTCGGATTCATCACTATCGCATTCTTGTTGAACATATCTTGTATACTCCACTTGAGAAATGAGGCTTGCCACTGTCTATCTGTCAGAGTGCTTGGTGCATTTTATTCTCTAGAAACCAGTCGTCCAACAACAGGAGGCATCCATTTGGCATTATAAGCTTTCTTGTGTTTTGTCAATCTGCCAAGGAGGAATTTCGCAACAGACTTTGCCCAAACCCACTCATTAATCTTCTCAAACTCAAAGAAGATGTTGATAATGCCCCAAGAGACATTTGTCTCTGTCTGACTGAAGAATAATATGCCATCGATGTACATCAACATTAGTGATGCCACCTTCCAAGCATTGGCACCGTTTTCACTCATTCTCTTTGATTTCCTCTGTTATATGTCCTTATCCTTCTACAACTCACTGACGAGCAATATCATGGAAGTATTTCTCCCCTTTCTATATGTACAATCTGGAAATAGTAAATTGTCTTGTTCACATCTATTCACTGCATTGACATACTATTTGGTTTTCTTCCCACTATCCGACAAGTTAAAGAAGAACTCTACATGAGATGGAATAAGGTCCATTGTAATGATACTCAACACCCACAATGTTTAGTCCATGTTGAGGTGCTTCATTATCAGCTCGAAAGCAATCTCTTGCTTTACACAGACCGTTTCGAGCACAATACCATCTTTGAAACATCGTAGAAAGGTCTAGAAGACTGTTTTCTCAAGGATGCCCCATGTTTGGACAAGTTTGCATTGTCTCTAACTATTAACAAAAGTTCAAAGAGCTCGTGTCGTCATCTAAGCGAAATGGTTGGTATCAGGTCAGGATCGTCATTTTTCTTTGGAGTTGTCTTCTTCTATATAGATTTCTCTTTGGGGATTATTCACTGTACAATCATTTTGCAGGGATCTGAATTTTATCACTTTTATTTTTTTTTTTCATTTTGAGTGTGCATGCTTTTTTTTTCTCTTTAGTGTATTTTCTTCGTTAGCCCTTTTTCTGAAACTCATAATTAAACGTTTCTTTTAAGGAGCTTTTTCGTTGGACTCTAGAGCTAATGCCTTTCTCTTTCATGTCATTCTTCTTACAAAAGTATATGTGGTAATGATATTATTTGTTGTGTAAACTCCTAATAAGGAAAAAAAAAACATGTACAATAATTACAAGTTGTGGTAACCACTTTGTTATCTTCTTCTGTATTTATTTCTCCTTGGAACTCTTTGCCTTCACAATTGTTTTGGAGGGCTCTGAATTCTCTCTCTTTTCTCCTCCTCCTCTTCTTCTTCTTCTTCTTCTTCTTCTTCTTCTTCTTCTTCTTCTTCTCATTTTGGGCTCTGAACTCTTATTATTTTTTCTTTGGTGTATTTTCCTCGTTAGCCCTTTTCTTGAGCTCATGATTATACGTTTCTTCCGAGGAGATCTTTTCACTAGACTTTCGAGCTAATTGTTGGTGTAAACCAAGTTAATTAAATTATAAATATATTCCAAAAGTCATTTAGTTGAAGAGACATGTCATATTATTTAAGAGACATGTCTCATACTTCAAGAGTCATGTCATTTAGTTTAAGAGACATGTCTTATACTTTAAGAGTCATGTCTTATAATTGAAGAGTCATGTTTTTTTATGTATTATAAATAGGAATGCATGATGTAATGTTTGTACATCAAAATCATAACAAGCAAATAAGAAATATAATTCAAGTTCTATTCTTCATTTTTCAAAATATATTTTCTTCAAACTGGTATCAGAGCCAGGTTTAAAAAAAAGTGAGAAGTTAAAAAAAGGAGAGAAAAAAAAATGTCTAACCAACCACGAGCTTGTAGCTCAAGTGGTATCACTTACCCTTTATAAGGGTGTTGACAAGGGTTCGAACCCTAAACCTCTCAAATTATTTGAGATTTATCTTCTACTTTCCAACCAATTGACCAAACTTATTTAAAAAAAAAAATGTCTAACCAACTTGTTTCTCTTATCCCTCGCTTCAATGGTGAAAAATTCAATTATTGGAGTAATCTTATGAGATTATGTCTAGAATCTCAAGATTTATGGAGCGTCATCGAAGAATGTGTAAGAGCACCTGATAATGTATCAACACTAACTACTGCTCAAAGAGATGTCTTGAAGAGCACAAAATAAAAGGATCGAAAAGCACGTTTCCAAATTTATCAAGCACTTGAAATTCCTGTTTATGAAAGAATTTCAAAAGTTTCAAGTGCTCAAGATGCATGGAGGGTGTTGGAGATAACTTATTCTGGACAAGTTCAAGTTAAGAAAGTTCGTCTATAATCTCTACGAGCAGAATTCGAGAAGTTAGAGATGCGTGACAATGAGAAGACCTCAGAATATTTCACCCGAGTGACTTCTGTGTCTAATCAAATGGCTTCAAATGGCGAAGTCCTAGAAGCTCAAAGAGTGGTTGAAAAAATCTTAAGAAGTATGCCAAGTAAACTTGACCACATTGTTGTGGCTATTGAGGAGTCACAAGATATAACCTCAATGTCCATAGAAGGCTTACAAGGAAGACTGGAGGCTCACGAGGTTAGAATTATTCAACGAAATCCTCAAATTAATTCTACGCAAGATCAAGCCTTAAAATCCCAATTCTCTTCTACGGGAGGCCGTGGATTCTATCGTGGTCAAGGAAGAGGTCGTAATCAAAGAAGTGGTGGTAGACATTCGTACGACCAACAAATACAAGAAAAACAAAACGATGAGTCTCAAAAGATGGAGAGACAATCTTTCCAAAATAATCAAAGAGGCGGAGGCCGAAGTACCTACAAAGGTAGGAAATCTTATATTGAGTGTGATCACTGCCATAAACCTGGTCACAAAATATATAATTGTTGGGAGAAATATTCGGAGAAAAAACGTGAGACGGGGTTTTTACATCAAAATGAAGTTGAAACTTCTGAAACTTTATTGATTGCTTCTGATGGAAATGTCGAGAATATTTGGTACTTGGATAGTGGTGCAAGTTGACATATGACTGGAAACAAAGATTTGTTTTCAACACTTGAAGAGGCGAATCATGGCCAAGTGACTATTGGAGATGCCAAGTCATACAAAATCCACAGTGTTGGAGAAATATCTTTCAAGACGAAGAACGGAAAATTTGAAAAAATGTCAGAAGTGTTCTATGTCCCTGTATTGCATAGTAATTTATTAGGCGTCGGGCATTTATTGAGAAAAGGCTTTGATATTCATTTTGCTGGAGATATGTGTATCATGAAATATAAAAATCATCATGTTGCAAATATCAAGTTGGGATCGAACAATTTGTTTCCTATCAAACTTGATGTCGTGAATGTCACCTGTTATCTCACTTTTGAAGATCAAGTCTCGAAGTTGTGGCATGAAAGATTCGGGCACCTAAATTATCGAAGTTTAAAGGAGTTGTCAAAGAGCTGCATGGTTCAAGGTTTGCCAAAAATTGATGTGATCGATGAAGTGTGTGAAGAATGTCAGTTGAGAAAACAACACCATGAATCTTTCCAATCTAAATCAAAGTGGCAATTGCAATCAGTTTTGGAGTTAGTGCACACCGATCTTTGTGGTCCTATGCAAGTTCCATCGCTTGGAGGAGGTGGATATTTCTTGTTGTTCGTCGATGATTATACAAGAAAAAGTTGGGTCTTTATTATGAAAGAAAAATTCCAAACTCTTTCATGTTTCAAAGAGTTTAAACTTCAAGTTGAGAAATCGTCTGGCTTTCAAATAAAGAATTTACGAAGTGATCGTGGAGGAGAATATGTATCCTCATTATTTGAAGAATTTTGAAAAAACCATGGGATCAGACATGAATTAACTGCTCGTTATACGCCGCAGCAAAATGGTGTCGCCGAGTGCAAGAATCGAACAATCATGGAAATGGTTCGATGCATGTTGAAGAAAAAAAATGTACCATTGGAGTTTTGGGCCGAAGCCGTGTCTTGTGTTGTTTATTTGATAAATAGGTCACCAACAAAGAAATTGGAGAATTTAACTCCAAACGAGATTTGGTATGGCAAGAAACCGAATGTTAGTCACTTAAGAAAATTTGGTTGTCTTGCATACTCACATGTTCCAAATGCATTGAGATCGAAACTTGATGATAAATCCGAAAAATGCATTTTCATCGGCTATAGCCAGAAAACTAAATTATTCAAACTCTACAATCCAATGTCAAAGAAAGTCGTGATCAGCAGAGATGTGCGCTTTGATGAAAAGGCGTATTATGATTTTTCAGATTTTTCTGGGATATCAAATCAGACAATTCTTGAGGTTGAAGGCGATGAAGTTCAACCTTTGCAATGTGAAAATGATGAAGTTGTTGAGCCTTATCAAAATTCCTCGGAGTCAATACCAAGAAAAACGAGAGAAGTTTGATAGATATTTACAATGAAACTAGAGAGGTGAATGCTGTTGATTATGTGTATTTTGCATTCTTTGCGGGAGAAGATCCAATCTCATATGAAGAAGCCTCACAAAAGTAAAAGTGGGTTGAGGCTATGAATGAAGAAATCAAGTCTAGTGAGAAAAATGATACGTGGGAGCTCATGTTCTTGCCTTCAAACAAAACACCAATTGGCGTGAAATGGGTGTTCAAAACGAAGATCAACCTAGATGGCTCAATAAACAAATACAAAGCAAGATTGGTAGCAAAAGGTTACAAACAAAAAGAAGGTGAAGACTTCAATGAGGTATTTGCTCCTGTCTCTCGACTTGATACTGTTCGATTGATTATCTCTCTTGCTGCTCAAAATGGATGGACGTTGTTTCAAATGGACGTCAAATCAGCTTTCTTGAATGGTTTTCTTCAAGAAAAAATATACATTGAACAACAGCCGGGATTCGTAAAACAAGAAGAAGATAAAGTCTACAAACTCAAGAAGGCGTTGTATGGGTTGAAACAATCGCCTCGTGCATGGTATGGACGTATTAATGAGTACCTCTTGAAATTTGGATTTGAAAAATGTCCATATGAACTCACACTTTACATAAAAATAAATTCTAATGGTGGTTTTATGATGGTGAGTTTGTATGTTGATGATCTTATTCTTACTAAAAATGATTTGGAAATGGTTATTAATTTCAATAAATCGATGATGGATGAATTCGAGATGACTGATTTGGGAAAATTACATCATTTCTTGGGAATCAATGTTCAACAAACAAATGAATGAATTTTTATCTCACAAGAGAAATATGCACATGAGATTTTGAAAAAAATTCAAAATGGAGAATGCGAATCCTGTTGCAACCCCATGCATTACTGGTTTAAAGCTAAGCAAATAAGGTGAAGGCAGGCTTGTTGACACAACCATGTTTCGAAGTCTTATTGGTAACTTGATGTATCTTACAGCAACGAGGTCTGACATTATGTTCGCTGTAAGTTTGATTAGTAGGTTTATGGAGAAACCATATTCAAATCATTGGGAGGCAGCAAAAAGAATTCTTCGTTATGTTAAAGGTACTATTGACTATGGTATTTTTTATGATKCTCGTKYACCTGTGAAACTCATCGGTTATACCGATAGTGACCTTGGAGGAAGTATTGATGATTCAAGAAGTACTTCGGGTTATGTGTTTAATTTGGGAAGCGGAGAAATCTCATGGTCATCGAAAAATCAATCTATCGTGGCACTTTCTACTATTGAAGCGGAATATATCGCAGCATCTTTGGCTGGATGTCAAACTTTGTGGCTAAGAGGAATTTTGGAAAAACTTAAGTTCAAGCAAAATGATCCAACTGTTCTATTTTTTGATAATAGTTCAGCCATTTCTGTTTCACGAGATCCTGTTTTACATGGAAAAACGAAACTATACGGTTAAGATTTCACTTCTTGAGAGAACTTGTCAATGAAGGAGAACTAAATCTGAATTATTGCCGAAGTGACGAGCAATTGACCGATATTTTTACAAAACCACTTGTAGGACCCATTTTCTCAAGAAATGTTGAAGTTTTGGGAGTACGAAGCAAATTTGGTTTACGGGAGGCAATGTTGGTGTAAACCAAATTAATTAAATTATAAATATATTCCAAAAGTCATTTAGTTGAAGAGACATGTCATATTGTTTAAGAGACATGTCTCATATTTCAAGAGTCATGTCATTTAGTTTAAGAGACATGTCTTATACTTTAAGAGTCATGTCTTATAATTGAAGAGTCATGTTTTTTTATGTATTATAAATAGGAATGCATGATGTAATGTTTGTACATCAAAATCATAACAAGCAAATAAGAAATATAATTCAAGTTCTATTCTTCATTTTTCAAAATATATTTTCTTAACATGTACAATAATTACAAGTTGTGGTAACCACTTTGTTATCTTCTTCTGTATTTATTTCTCCTAGGAACTCTTTGCCTTCACAATTGTTTTGGAGGGCTCTGAATTCTCTCTCTTCTCTCTTCTTCTTCTTCTTCTTCTCAATTTGGGCTCTGAATTCTTATTATTTTTTCTTTGGTGTATTTTTCTCGTTAGCTCTTTTCTTGAGCTCATGATTATACATTTCTTCCGAGTAGATCTTTTCACTAGACTTTCGAGCTAATGCCCTTCTCTTTCCTATCATTTTTGTATACAATAAATCTACCCGGATCAATAATGGCTATTTTGTAATATTATGAAAAGTAAATATGTGTTTTGTCAATATTGGCCTTTATAAAAGTTTATGTTTGCGTTTTAAACTGAAAATACTACTTTCTCTTTCTTTATTTATGTTTGCAACTTTTTAGAAATCCAAAACAAAATTCACCACGTATATTAAGATACATTAATGTATTAAATTATGTATTAAATGCACATAAAAGATAAGGAAAACTAAACTAGCATTAGTATTTTTCAGTAAATTTTCTTAAAGACCAACTTAATTATATTATAAATTATCTTTGAGACTCATCCTGGCCTTATTTTTCAGAAATATATATATAAACACATCTTCACATACTTTTATAATGAGAAAAATAAATTATTATTGGAAATACTTTATATGGTTAGAGTATGAATTTCACAATGACCTAAAATATATATTTTTTTTTAATATAGCTTGAGCATCAAAATTTTAGTTAAAAAATATAGTTCCAATGTAAATAAAAAATAAACTGAAAGGATATTGTTCACAAAATCGAACATCTGAAGTATTTAAGAAAAAAAATACAATATGAAAATGATTTAAATCACTATATTAAACACTAACTATGCGTAATTTACAAAGGACTACCTTGTCAAATTAAATAGAGAATACTTAAATATATGATAAAATAATATTATGGTCCAAAATAATTTTTCATGTTACTATATTAGGGATATTCACGGTTTGAAGGGATTTCAAGGATATGCAAATCTCATGAATCGTATTGAATTACCATCTTAGAGATAATTCTTTCAAAGCGATTTTACGGGTGGAGTTATTAAGACAGTTCAATTAGGTGTGGTACGATCCTGAAAGTTGGAGGTTTTTTTATAGTATTATGAATCTTGGTAGAAAATGATAAGAAAAACAGAGGATTCTAGTTATGTAATAAGTAAATTCACTAACACAATGTATTATATATTATTTGAACTGATTTAAATAGTAGATAGGTTATAAAATATATAATTGGTATCTTATAGCTAATTATAAATTAGTGGTTGATAAATTAGATGATTAAAGTGGTTGATGAATGTTAATTTACCTATATAAATATGATTAAAATGTAAATATACTATACATAAAAAATAAGAGAAATATAAAATAAATAGATATATAAAGTTATAAGTAAATACTTCTTAAAATAATTTTTTTAAAGAAAAAACATATGAAAAGTTATAAAAATATTTCCTTTTTATTCTCCTAGTATAGAAATATAATAAGTCATATATAATTAGTAAAAAATGAAATAATTTTAATTACAAATTTTAATTTAATTTAAAATATGAAAATGTAACAAATTATAAATAGATATTAAATACGAGTTGTAAATATGACATCTTCTGATTTTTTTTCTAAATATGTAAATAAAATTATTAATAAATTTAATTTAAATATTAAAATATAAGATTATTTAATAATTATGTTATCTTCATAAAATTATGTAATCTTCATAAAATTACGAGTTATTTGCAATAGTTTTTTATTTGAATAAATATTAGTAATGAATTCAATTTAAACATATATACATGAGTATTAAACTATTATAACAAAAATTATGTAATCTTCATAAAATTACGAGTTATTTGCAATAGTTTTTTATTTGA
>BMAC01000097.1:135336-179057 GCA_014905375.1 Phtheirospermum japonicum | reverse complement strand
AATTCAATTTCAAATTACCTACTAGCTAGCAATTTAGTGGTTTGTAATGATATCAACATAAGTCATTTGTTAATTATTATTAACTAAAGCATACTAATCTCAACCATATTGGTGGTCATTTCGTATATGAATTAATTATGCTTATGTACAAAACCGATTGAATTGTGATTTTTATTCTCTCTATTTTTACTTATTAAAATAAATTGTATTAATTATGTGTATGTGCAAAACCGACTTAAAAATTAACTATAAATTTTGTATATGTATATTTATTCTTTCTATATTTTTATAGTTTTACCTTTATAGGTAATACTACAATTTCTAGTTAGTTTCTTTTAATTTTAATAGATTATATATATTATGAATTTTATCGACCTTACCTTTAATATTGTTTAAAAAAGAATTCACAAGTAAAAGATTCATAAGTAAAAATCAATGGTGATTTGCCTTTTCTTTTATTAAGTTATAGAATCAATGCATAGGTATTAATTAATTAATATGGTATTTAATGTGGATGGAGAGAAAAATAATCTTCCTCCATTACATTCCTCTTGGAGGCAAAATACATAAAGAATTAAAATGTCCTTTTATATGAATAATTTTACATTAATTGTTATTGATCCGGATCAATTTGATCCGCATAGCACTACTCTTTTGTATAAAAGAGTATATGATAATTATATTATTGAGTGTGGTAAACCTTCTAATAAAAGAAAATGATGTACAATCGTTACAAGTTGCTGTAACCACATTAGTAATTGTGGTAAATCATGAAAACAATCATATAAACCAAGTACAATCATTACAAGATGTGGTAAGCACGTTTCTGGTTGTGGTAAACTAGAAAAACAAGCGTATAAACCAAATACAATTATTACCAACTGTTACCGGGTGTGATAAACTAGAAAAACAGGCATATAAATGAAGTACAATCATTACAAGATGTAGTAAGCACATTATTGTTGTGGTAGTAAAACAAGCATATAAACGAAATACAACCATTATAGGTGGTGGTAAACATGAAAAATAAACATATAAACCAAGAAAAGTAATTACCAATTGTGATAAACAAATTACTTATTTGTGGTAAATCAAGAAAAGAAGTATCTAAACCAAGTACATTCATTATCAGTGTCACCTGGTTGTGTAAACCGTGAAAACAAGCGAATAAACCAAGTAATCATTATTAGCTGTAATAAACACACTACTATTTGTGGTAAACCAAAAAAATAAGCATATAAACCAAGTAAACTTATTATTATTTGTTGTTGTAGTGAACTAAGAAAACAATCAAATGAACCAAGTTCGTTACCAGTGAGATAATATTATGAAATAATAGTGGCTATAAATGTCGATTAATAGTTTTCAATCAAGCTAGAAGCTTGCAAATCAACCAAATAGCTCCAAAATCATTAGTATTTAGAAAATCTAAGATCTAAGATTTCGTAAAAATATCAACACGAAAATATGTATTGAGAAAAAAACCATAGATTCAATACTACATTTCAGAAATGAGTTCAAAAGTCCAAAAGCTACAAAAACTCAAATCATAAGAGGACACTACGATTACTCACCTTTGAATCGATACAAGAGCTATAACAATAGGATTTCATTGCTTTCTTCGAACAAAATCTGAGTGAAAAACGTATTGGCCTTTGTAGTGAAAGTAGTTTTGAACTATTTTCTAAGAGATTTATGTGTCGATTTTTAGAGGAGTTGCGGTGGTTTTATGCTTTTCGTGGAGGGAGAAATGGAAGTTTGAAGAAGTTGCAAAGCTTGTTTATTGAGGAGAGAGTTTGTAGGATATATGGGAGTATCCTTGTTAGTTTAGTCCAAAATGTGTGTTCTGTGGTACAAACTACAATTATTTGATTTAATAGGTAATAATGTTGATTATTGTGTTTTAATTAGACACTCCCCTTGTAACTATTATTAAGGATAATCAGATATTTATATCTCTCAAATTAATCTCGTATCATATAGATGAACTTTATCGCGTAATTGGTATTGTCGAATTGTTCCCAAATTTTCTTGAATAATACCCAAGACAAATACTTGGGGCCAATGAATTATTCTGAAATCCCATACTTGTCAATATGATCTTTACCAAGCATTTAATACACACATACATATAGCCGATTATTACTTATAAATAGTAAATGAAATTTTTGTTCCTGCCATTTCCAGAAAAAGAAAGTTGATTAAAATTTATGTAATAAGTATTTGCTAATTAGTGTTTTTGACTTATTAAATTGTAATTATTAATTATTTGATTTGAATTAAATATCATATTTAATTGTATAATAATGGTTGTCATCAAAGTTTTGTGCTTGATGAATTAATATTATAAATGTTGATTGAATATTCTAAAATAAATAATTTAATATTTTTATAAATAATTTATATTAGAAATAAACTATATTCATGTTGCACTTTTTATGCGTCCTTATTTAAATACTCATTTTGTCCTAAAAATATAGCACACTTTCCTTTTTTTTTTTCCCTAAATCGTAACATATTTTCCATACTTGATTTATGCATTTACTTATGTGCCCCTTTCTAAAGCACATTGGTACCCATGCGTAGTGTTAAAGAAAGGGTATAATTGAACTCTAGGTAAAATTTAGTACTTTAACAATACTAACTAATTTTTCTTAATTTTCATGAAAATGAAAATGTGCTATCTTTGAAATATGGTGTGTATTTAAATTAATAGATATATTTGTAGTAAAATCTAAAGTTCATCTTAATATAAAATAATTGAAAATTAAAATTCAAAATTTAACAAAACTCAATTTAAAAATTATTTAAATGAATATAAAATTATAAATGTGTGTGTGTGTATAATTTAAAAAAAATAAAAAACTCAAGAAATAATTTATGAATATATAATTATTGAGAAATACCAAATAGTTAGGAAGTAAAATCTATAAATTACTTATTTAATAAATTTAAAAAATAAAAACATTGTTGTTTTAAGGTTGATGAAATAAACTTTAATAAAATAATATATAAAATAAACTGAATAAAGTAAAAAGATATATGAATTTAAATTATTAATTAATAATTTAAGTTATCAGATATCAAGAAAGATATAATGTGAAATCTTGTAAAAATAAACGACATAAACAAAAATAAGCAAACCAAAAGATGAAGTTAATGTTATTATTGTGTTTCTCCCATGGGCTAGGAGAAGTTAAATGAATACAAATATGAATAAAAAAAGAAATAAAAATAACTATTTCAAGTACCAAGAATGTTGCTAAAAATTTATTAATTCGAGGGCCTTATGTCCAGATCAATCTTCAGATCATCATGTCAATTTTTGATCTTTAAAAAAAAAAAAAGCAAATTGAAATTATATGAAAATATCATATTTGGGAACCACAAACATTCATTTTTTTCTTAGATTTGGACATAGTATAATTCAACCATATTATTAATTTATAGGGAGAATTATTTTTTCAACTTGTATTTTAGGCGTTTTCACACTTTGCAACCTAATATTTTTTTGTTGTCGATTGCAATCTGCACTATACAGGATTTGTTAAATGCAACCTCCGGTTCATTTCCGTCCAAAAAGTCAACGGGCTCGAGGGCGTGTAATGCACACGCCATTTTGGTGGCTTTTTGACCGAATATTAGATTGAGGTTGCAAATAATAAATCATGTATAGTACGAGTTGTTATTTGCAATAAAAAATACTTTAGGTTGCAAAGTGTATAACTCGTATAATACATGTTACAAAAATTATTTTACCAAATTTATATTTTTTTTCATTTATTAATTTTTATATTTATTGAATAAGCATTTATAATTTACTTATAAGTTATTATATGGTATTTATGCATTTTTCATCTTTTAAGAATTATTTTTTATTATTTTATAATAATTGTGTTTACTTTTATATTTTTTTTCCTTATTATAAATAATTATTTAGAAAATTATAATAATTTCTATATATTTTACATAATTTTCATATTATTTACTCCCTCCATCCCAAATATATAGTTCACTAAGAATGTCTCAAATATATAGTCAACTTTCTATATATAATATTATTTTACCCATTATCTTACTACTATAACCTAATTAATATGAATTTTGTAACTATTAAACTTTATTAAATAAGGGTAGATTAAGAAATATTTGTATATATGTTAATTCAAATCTATTTTCTTAATCTTTGTGAAAGTAAACACTATATTATATAAATGGGAGAAGGAATATATATTTTATCATTATTTTAATTTTTAGATTTATTAACTAAGTATTCATAATTAAATTATAAATTATTATATTTTATTTATCAATTTTATGTTTTTTATATTATTTTAAAATATTTATTTATTACTTTTTTTATTTGATATTTTAGATTTTAAATGATTAACTACAACTTACTTTAGAAATTTCTATTTATTTTAACTAATTTTATAAATTTTATTAAAAATAGTTTTTATGTTTGTTATTAAACATGTTGATGTGATATTTTTAAAATATGAATAATATAATATATTATTATCAAAGAATAAAATAGACAACTAAAAATTATAAAGATTGTTTTAAAATAAAATTTATTATTTATTAAATAATAAATTCGGTGAGTTTGCATATTTAATAAAATATTTAATAAATATGCCGGAACTAGTTTTAAATAAATAATAAATTCACCGGAACTCACCTAAAGTATACGGGTTTAAAAATATGCTACCTCACTCACGGGACTAGGTGAGTTAGTTTCGGGGAGTTGGGGCGATTTGGCTGGTCGGAGAATGCACTTTTATAATTTTGTAAAGTACAAGATGCATTAAATTACAAAAAAAAAAAAAGTTAGGATACAAACTCAAAAAACGCGTATAGTTTTTCCCTTATAATAAAGTTGCTTATAATAAAGTTGATGGGCTGTACCAGTTTGAACGCCATTTGTCAATGTTTGATTGGAGGGTGGTGTTTTGGGCCTTAACATTTGGGCTATTTGTTTAATTTCTCTCTGGGCTTTGTTTTTTCTTTTTTTGTTGGTAGTTTTATTTTATTTTAACTTTCTTTCTGGCCATTTCTTTCTATTTTTTCCTTCATTTTTTTTTTCTTTCTCCCGAATCTTCTCCTATCTGCTCTCTCTCTATTCTGGCCAAAACCATGTATTTCTTCATTTATTTTCTTTCTAATCTCTCTCGAAACCTCTCCCTGCACTCTCTGCTCTCTCTTTTCTGGCCAAAACAATTCATGAAAATCCCTTTTTCGAAAGACCTAATCGGTCCTAAGGTTACCTGAAGGAATTGAACATATTGCCAGGATCTTGCAAGTTTTCCCAATCAAATTAACGCTTTCTGAATAAACTGCTGAAGAAAAGTGTGCCCAATTAAATGCACTGATTTGTATACCGTTGAATTGCAAAAGCTGATGTGAGTTTCTAAYCCCTTTCGCGATCTTTTTTTTTTCTTTTTTTCAGGTGGCCGCTAATCAATTGTGTGGGTGTTTTTTCTTCTTCTCTGATTAATTTTTGTTTGAGGTGAATCTGAGTTGCTTCTTCTTTTTTTTTACTGTTCTGCGTTGCTTTTTTTTTTTTAAGAGATTTCTTTCAGTTGGGGGTTCTATGCCTTTGCTCTTCGGCGTTTTAGTTGGGGGTTCTATGGTGTTGGATCTACTAATTTTTTCAGGTAATTTCTCTCCTTTTTTTTTTCTTTTAAAATTTTGTTTCTATTAGTTGGTTTCAAAAATTAGTGGTTGGTTTCTCTCAATTTCGTGATTGATTGTAGTAGGGTTTTCAAATGTTTTGTATTTTTGTTATTTATGTTTAGGGAAGTTTGATCAAGCTGGACAGTGGAGTATGAAGGTAATTTGAGATTGGCGACGACCAGAAGGAACAGGCATCAGCTTTCCACAGTTTAATTTAGTGATAAATCTAATTATCATATTTAGGGGTTTCGAATAATTAGAATTTTAAAAATAATTTTTTTTTCACTGGATTTCCGGGTATCAATCAACTTTAAAATAGTGAAACACTACCTTCTCTTTTGATTTTGAATACTTAGCTGGATGTGAAAAGAATCAAATATTGGATTCAAAAGCAAAAACCAAAATATTACTAAAAATTTAAGGGTAAAGTAGAAATAATAACAAAATATTTATAATTCCATTTATTTTTCTTAACTTCCGTATTTTTGTCTACCTGTTTATCTTTTGTGAACGCGGACTGGAATATTAATCTTCAACATGTTGATTAACTATTTAGAGGTTTCATGATCTATGACAATTATTGTGATTATTATTAAAAATATTGATGTTCAATTATTAATTATATCGTTTAAATTAGGAAATGGATTTTTGTTGTATTTAGTAATATAATTTATAATTTTTGTGATATAATTTGTATATATTATATGCCAAAGAAATCTGCATATCTGACTTATATATTTATGTGTGTTTAAGATCGAAGAGCGAGCAAATGGCTGATTTTTTGTTGATGAGCTCAAGCGTTTATTGTGGAATTTTATAAAATGGGAGCTTTTTTTCAATTATCAATTATCTTTTACTTATATATAAAGTTGATCAGGGTCGACATATGTCAGGTTTTGATTAGCTTATTGATTTATTTTTTCTTTTACTTATTGTGCTATTTTTTAAGTTTTTCTACTTCTCCTCACATTACTGACCTAACACATGTGGTTCCTCGCAAAGCCTTTTTTTTTTTTATCCAGATCAACTGTACTCTATTAAACCTAATGTTTCCTCTGTCTAGGGATGGCATTGGCATTGAAAACCGTGAAGAAGCCATTGGGCGAAAAAAAACCCAGCGACGGAGAAGAAGGCCCAACGCCGGATAGAAACTGCAGAAGGTGGCCGTTGTCGCCGCCGGAGACAAGAAGAAGAAGAAGAAGCGAACGAAGCCGGTTCACCCTGATATTGGGTTCCAAGCAAGGCCATGGGACCCTTCAGCAGATGAGATCTTCATTCGCCGTATTCACTGTGAAGCAGTTTCGAAGCTCGGCTTGGCTCGGCGGGCCTTGATTCCTGAGTCTGATCGGTATGCTCTACACCCTCTTAATAATTGGAAGTAACAAAACTAGGGCCAAGAGTTTGTGTAGCTTATTTGGAGAAATAATGGTTATATTTTTGCCTGTAATCGAGCTTATCTAATTCAAAGCCAAACAAGGATAGCAAATTACATTATTCGTTATCTCACAATGTTAAAACTGAAATTGCATTTAGGTTAGGCAAATATGGAGAAATACACAAAGCTTTTGATTTCGGTGGTTAAATTTATCTTTAAATTATTCTATGAAGTAGGTGTTTCTACATAGACTATTTGGATCCACAAGTGTAGTAGATATGACTGTGTATACACTATTTGGATCCACAGGTGTAATCCATGTAATGATTCTGCCTTTTTTTTTATTAACTTCAATATCAGCCAACAGTTACCGATATTTTAGGAGCGAAACGAATTACGATGTAAAAGTTGAAACCAAAACTGTGTTATATCATCCATTTGGAAAAAATTAAAATAGTATCAAGTCAAGAAACTTTGATTATAGGTATGGATATCATTTAATTTTCATTTAAAATGTGTTTTGAGCATGTTTGTGCTCAGTGATTAGCACCAGGTCTAGCCACCCTCTTGCTCGGTTTGATGTTGTTAGGTGTTCCAAAAAAAGATGATCTATATAACAAGAAAAAATATTATTTTTACTGCGTACACTTCAATATCTTTTTTTGTAGATAAGGTACAGAAACCTCAAGATTGGAGATGGTCGGATTGTTCAACGCTCATGGTTTGGTTTTCTATTCATCATTTTCTTTTCGTTTTCTTTTTTTTTTTCCTGTTAGTGTGCATTGACTAACATTGAACATGAGTGTTTCTCCTATTTTGATTTTTATTCTTACTTCAAATACATTGTCAATTATATTATGAGTTCTTATTTGTTGAGAATTTGTGGATGTTTTGATGCTTGGATCTACTAAATTAGTATGGAAATGAAAAGCATGATTTTATTTAGATATGCAGGTGGGGTGGCTTGGTGTTGATTGAAAATATGGTTTTTCATTGGGGTTGATGCTTAATAGGTGAGTTTTGGTTTGTTTTGCATCTCTTAGGCCTAATTAAGAAATGAGGCAATCTAAATGGAAGCTTCCCATAGTTGTCTCATCAGTGATGCGCTGTTTAGGCATAGGAATGAAACCAGTTTTATTTTTAGATTCGTGAAGTTGTGTTTGTGTGTGACGGTGTATTAATCTTTGGGCTATCTGTTGGCAACAACTGTATTGGTTTACTTAATAGTACAAAATTGCAAAATGCCCCCATCGATATATGTTTCCATTTCACATATTGCATTTATCAAGGAGGGTAATTTGTAAATACTGAAATAATTTAACCCGCCCGCATTTAACCTGCGGCGAAGCGCGGGTCACCATCTAGTATATAATAAACATAGTAATCCATATTTTAAATAATCAAGTATTCAACAACAATAAAAAAAAAATTAAAAAAGAGAAAAAAGAATAATATTATTATTTTGGTGTCTTATCCGACATAAACGTGAAATGCAAACAAAGTATACAAATAAAAAAGGGTCAAAAATAATTATTTCACACCATCAAGTACATAACTTAAATCGATATATTATATCATTGTTGAATCACGGAGGCAACTGCTGATCCAAACAAAAGAACTGATAATATATATATATATATATATATATATATATATATCACCCCTATATATTAATACAAAATTTTCATAACCTATGTGTCTGCTTTGTATATTTCGTTCGACAAATAAAAAATTATGGTGCTTCGTTTGCTTATGTGTCATCTGAGCCTAATATTTACCTAATTTAATACTTTTCTTTTGATTGTATTTTACCCATTGTTCAGAAAATCGGACCGGTCATCGAACCGGTAAAGCTACAGGTTTTGTGAATCTCTGAACACTACCTTATCGTTAACGCTACCGCTAAGACTGGACAGAGGCATTAACGATAGCTTTAGCGGTATCTATAACGGTTTACACTTACCGCTACACAGAACCGTTGTCGTAATGCAGAAAAGAAGACTTAGCGGTAACACCTAGGGTTACTATAACCGCTAGAGTAACCGTTGTCGTGCCCAGAAAATCGGATTTTTAACCCTAACTTGTGCTCTAAGACTTCTAAAACTATATAAACCCCCTCTAATCCGACTTTAACATACACCACATCCTAAAAACAGTCCTAAAAACAACCAGCCCTAGATTTTCAACCGTGGTCGGACCAGTTTTATATATATATATATATATATATATATATATATATATATATATATATATATACCACTATTAAATATGTTATAAATAAATAGAATAAATTAGATTAATAAAATATATGATTATAAAATATTTTAAAATTTAATTCAAAGAGTCCATATGAATAAAAATCAATTCGTCAACCACAATACAACATAGAAAAATGTAGTTGAATTAAATATAATGAAGAAAAATCAAATCAAATAGTTTAATTCTAATATTATCACTCCAAGTCCAATAACTTCCAAATGAAATAAAATTAACCATCATAATTTGTATTTATTTGTACTCCAAATAAAAAAAAATAAGACCCCGTCAAATTTTATTTAATATAAAAATTAGAAAGCAAAAAATAAAAAAAAAAAACCAAAAAAAATTAAAAAAAAATCGGTTGAACCTGTCACTGGTTCACCGGTCCAACCGGTTCATGACAGGTTTTTGACCAGTTTTTGAGCCCAGCGGTTTGCACATAAAAACCGGACCGGTGTGGTGACCGGTTCCCGGTTGAACCGGCCGGTCCGGTCCGGTTTTCAGAACTATGATCTTACCTAATTAAATTCTTTTATTATATTTTTCCTTATTCAATATTTTCTTTTGATTCTCCTAATATAAAAATAGAAATAAATCATATATAATTAGTAAATAAGATCTTAATTAGTTATTTTAATTAAAGAAAAACTACATATAAAATAATTTTAATTAAAAAAACTTTATTATGAAAATAATTAAATAAGTTTTATTGATAATATAATTTAAAATAATTTTATTTTTGGAGTTTCTAATATTCTATATAGGTAAAGTATGGGTTATTTCCAATAATATAAGTATGTAACTAAATATTAGTAATGTATTCAATTTAAATATAAAAATATTAAATTATATACTAATAATTAATAACCATTGATTAGACACCATTAAATGGAACACAGGTTGAGAGTATGATATCTTTTAAATATTTCAAAGTATGTAACTAATAATTATTAACGAATTTATTCTAAATATTAATATATAAAATGATTTAATAATAATAATTAATAAATTAGATAATAGACACAGGTTTAGGTTTAGAATGTGACGCCTTTTGAATTTTGTAAGTATGTAACTAAGATTATTAATAAATTTAAGTTAAACATCAAATATAAAATTATTTAATATTTATAATAATTAATAAATAGATTAGACATGTACAAGGTACGGGTTGGGAATAATTATTTTAATTTTTTATTTTAGATTTAAAATTCAGTAATTATCACAAATATCTTTTATATTTATCTTTTGATAAGTTTCGTGTAATACACGAGTGTTAAACAAGTATATATTAATGCAAAATCCTCCTCATCTATGTGTGCTCTTTGTATGCTTCGCTTGGATAATAAAAAATCTTGGTGCTTCGTTTGCTTCTGTGTCATCCGAGCCTAATATATACGTAATTTAATATTTTCCTTTTACTATATCTTGCTTAATTTAATATTTTTTTATTATATTTAGCCTAACTTAATAGTTTTCTTTTATTATATTTTGTCTAATTCAATAATTTTCTTTTATACTGCTAATACAAAAATATAAATAAGTCATATATAATTAGTATAAATATAACTAGATTAATTATTTTAATTAATTGATAAATTACATATGAAATAATTTTAATTACAAAAGAAACCTTATATATGAAAATAATTAATACATTGTATTTATAATAAAAGTTGCAATAATTTAATTTTGAAATTTTAAATATTTTGTATAGGTAAATTATGATATATTTGCAATAATTGGAGTATGCAACTAAATATTAGTAATGAACTCAATCTAAGTAATAGAAAATAAGATTATATAATAATAATTAATTAATATCTATTAGATAATGGCAAAATGAGAGAAGGTTTGAGAGTATGACACTTTTTGAATTTTTCAAAATATGTAACTATAATTACTAACAAACATGAAAATATAAAATGAGTTAATAATAATTAATTAATATAGATTAGAGAAGGGTTGAAAATGTGACATCTTTTGAATTTATAAGTATGCAAATATAATTATTAATGAATTTAATATGAACATTAAAATATAATATTAATCAGTAGTTATAATAATTAATAAATTGGAGATGGCACGGGTTAAGATACACATCATTTCAATTCTTTATTTTAAATTTAAAACTTTATAATTTTCACAAATATTATTTATATTTATTTTTTTATAAATCCCGTGTAATACACGGTGTTAAACTAATATATATTATATATATATATATATATATATATATATATATATATATATAATTGGAAAACTAGTAATTAAATAACTTATAATAAAAATATCACATTTAATTCTAAAAGTTAGAATATACAATTGCAAAACAGTATTGAAATTCGAACCTCAATGCTGTAGTCATCCATTTTTTCAAAGAAATCGAGAACAACAACTTCGTGTTGTAATATATCCAGCTTCTCATGTAAACAAAGAAACACTAATTAGTGTTTTTATAAGCCACAAAATTATATTATTACCTATGTAAAGGCACCTTCCAGATGTGTCTTCTGGGTCATCAATATCCCCAAACCAATCAATATCACAAAACCCTACAAGATTAGAATGTCTCATAATTATACAAAATCTCGAGATCTATTATTCCACCACCATAGCTAATGATCCTCTTGATAGCCTTAAAATGAGATTCTTTAGGATCTCCTTGGTACCTAACACACATCCCAACGCCAAAGGTTAGGTCTACTCGTAGGTAAGTATAGTAACTACCAATCAAATTTCAATGTAAACTTGGGTCTACTGGTACACCAGTATCATCTCGAAATAAATGAACACTTGTACTCAATGGAGGGACACAGAGATGTGGACCCAAAGACGATATCATCGACATAAAATTGTGCAATAATAATGGATCTCTTCGAGTACTTGATTTGTACATATTTTTGTATGTTTTTCATATGCTTTTGTGTCTTGATTTGTGTGCTTTAGTTGGGATTTGAGTTAGATTTTAACCCCTTTTTCCTTGTTTTGCATTCTCATAACTTTTGTTGTCTTTTTAGTATTTTCGTATTTTTCTCATATATTGTAAATTTTATGTTATTTTGTTTTCCTTGATTTTAGAATAGTCGAGCAAGCCCAAGCATGTTCTCGAGAATCACAAATGGTTCAATTTGACGAAAAAATGATCTTAACTCACAAAGCACAGTCGTTGATCAACGGCCGATCGACGCGCCTTTCCTGCCCGCGTCAACCACAAGAGTCAACAGACTGGTCGAGAGTCACCCCCCACCGTAGATCGATGGCTAATCTACAGAAGAGATACCGCCGATCAGTAATTAATTGACGATTGATCGACGGAAGGCCATTTTCAGCCATTTTTTACAAACTTTAATTACGATTTTGCCCCCACATTCATCTTGTATAAACCCACATATCCAGCCACAAGAAAAGAGCTCTTGGACCCTGTAGGGTTTGGAAGCCTTATCCTTTTTTCATCCTTTTTCACTTTCAATAAAAACAATCTTTAGTTAGCTTAGCTTAGTTTGTAAGGATTTAAATTAGTACTTAGTTAGCTTAGTATGTAATGTGGATAAGCTTAACGTAAGTGGTGAATACTCTACTCTTTGGTTTTTAAGACTTTGAAGCACATTCTACTTAAGGTGATTTCTAATTCATGTTCTCTTGCATTCTCCTTATAATTTCTATGAATATTTGAAGCAATTTATTTTCTTATGTTTGGTTTGTAATTTGGATGCATAAGATTTTCTTGTTTAGTTAATGAACTTTTTAATTTTCTCTATTGTTGTCTTCTTGTTCCTTTTCAAGATTTTACCTATTTTGCATGGTTTAGATAGTTGGTAGTGTAAAGAAAGTGGTATAGCCCTATTTGTCTTTGTAGTAGACTTGTAGTATAGAATATTTTTCTAGGTTAGTAGATGTGTAATATTAGCTTATGTAGCTTGTTCAAGAGTAATTTGAAAATCTTTTACCTCTATTGCATTTGTTAGATTTTAATATTGCCCTTGCTTTTATGCTTGCCTTTTGGATTATGGATTTCATTATTAGACTTATTATGTTCATGCTTGTTCCTAGTTTATGTTATTGCATTTCTTGATAGTTTTTGGTTAGAATTTATTAGTCTAGGGTCTAAATGAATTAAGAACCATCAATTGATAATTATTAGATGTTTAATTGATAATCAGGATTGACAACCCCGATCCGTAGAATAAGTGTTTGATAAATTGTCAATGGATTGTGGAGACGCGTTTAGAACTCTAGGCCCCCATTTTATTAATCCTTTCAATCTCTTTGATTTCATTTCTTGTCATTTAGATTATCGCCTTATTTGCTAAAAACTCAAAACCCAAAATTTGATCGTGTGTAGGATAAGTATTTTTTCTTTTTCTATTTCCTTTTTCTTTTTCATGATTCAAACACAAAGACCACTTCCGATTAGTTTTTCATGAGATTCGACTTGAGTCACCTCACCGCACTACGATCATCTCCTTTCTCTTGCGGGCGATCCTCAAACATTTATTAAAAATATTGTGTTTCAGATCACTTCAAAGTTTGGCGCGTAGAACGAGAAGGCTAAAGGTCATGATTTGTGTTTGCTTTTTGTTACTCTAATTTATTATTTTTGCTTGTTTTATTATTGTGTCTTGTTCGTGTTTGACTTTTTACTTTGTTCATTTTTTTAATCTCTCGTTGGTATGTTTCATTCGTTAAGTGTTCCGTGTGCAAATACTTCGATGAACTCAATCTATCCTTCGACGGTTCAAGATTTGGCAAACTAGAGATGGCCAACTATCGAGTTTCTTCGCGATTTGATGATCCTTACAACCTTCATGATCAATATCGGTCTCTTTATTTCGGAATCCAAGTTTCGCGGCTAGCTATCCCACTTAGCCCCGAGATGCGAGCCTACAATATCGAGGATTTTCAATACAATCTACTCCCATTGTTCCACGAGCTTCCGAGCGAGGATTCACTTGAATTTTCCTGTGAGTATTACACAGTTATTCATTCATTTCCTCTCAAGGGCCTCACTATGGATCAAGTGAAGATGCAACTCTTCTTGTTTTAGTTTAGGGGTCGGACACTTACATGGCTTAATAATGCAAAGCCCAAGTTGATGCTATCTTGGAACTCGGTGTATGATCATTTCATGGAGGAGTTCTATTATCCTCCACCCTCCTCCAAATCCTCTTCCTTGAGCTATGATTCATATGCTCGACCCTCTTCTAATTCATATTCGTATTAAAGCTTTTTATGGTATGATTGGTATTATCTTGTAACTTTTTATAGGATGATTGGTATTAAAGCTCGGTATGCCGAGTTGGGGTATTCTATAATATGGTTTGGTAAGCTGGACAAGGTGATTTAATTATATTGTGATGGTTATCTTTAATGCTCTATTTTACATGTCCTGCTTGATTTCGTGCCTCAATCAGCCAGAACATGGGGGACTAGCTGATAAGACACTAAAAATCATTACGCAATATATGAGGGTATTTATGGTAAACGACCTCATCTCTTTGGAAAGAGTATTTCTTCTGGGAGGTAAGCGAGCTGGTTTTATCAAATAGCGAGCTGGTTTTATAGATTAGCGACCCAAAATATGTGGATGAGTTCTCATATAGGGTCGCGACCTCTTATACTTTTGTGTTGGGCGCTAGTTGTTAAGCTCGGTCGTGGGTTTTATAAATATCAGGCCCAAATGGGCTTATATGGATGGTCTATGGGGTCCCGACAAACTATATAGAAAGGTTAACAGGCCCAGGCCTATTCTGGTAATTTAAGTAAGAGATTTATTAATTATGGGAACTTAACATACATGAGAAATCCTAATTCTAAGTCGGTCACGGAATTTATGGAATTGTGGTGGGAGAAGGAAACCCTGACTTGGGGAACACTTCTCTTGTCTCTATAAAAGGGGTGCATACCTCTCTTAATTTTTAAATTGTTTTTATCGTGGCTTGAGCTCTCAGAATATCTCTCACACTATCTAACTTAAGCATCGAAGGACCTTCACCGGGTCTGATCACCGACTCGGCTGAAGGTGTTGTGTTGCAGGATCGGTGTTTTGCATGTAATTGTTGTGTTTTTCCTAGTATTTTTAGTTAGAATTTCATGTTGATTTAAGTAGTTTTTAATAGAATTTTATTAAGTTTTTATGTGTTTTTTCTTGTTTTGTTGTTTTTCACTTGACTTGTTAATTTTACGTTTAATTGGGTTAAATGGTTTCAATTAATTGGAGGTTTGGTGTAATTTTGGATTTTTATGTTTAAAATTTCTATTTTTATAGGTAAAGGCATTGAAGGCCAAAAATACTAGCCAAGGCAAAGCCAAACTTGAAGCCAAGAGAGGCTTAAAAACACCCAAACTTTCTGGAATACTTGCCAACTCGCGCCACTGCTTGCCACAGAACTCGCCAAGGCCTCCTCCCAGCCCAGCACTTGCCAAACTGCTTGCCACAGAACTCGCCAAGGCCTCCTCCCAGCCCAGCACTTGCCAAACTGCTTGCCACAGAACTCGCCAGGGCCTCCTTCCAGTCCGGCGCTTGCCAGGATGCTTGCCACAGTACTCGCCAGCATGGTCAAATCAAGGCCAAATCCGGGTCAACCTTGGTCAAAATTGGGATTTTCAAGCCTTAAGGGCTATTTTGGCCCATTTAAACTCAATTAAATTAGTATAAATAGACTACCACTCTCATTTTTGTAGGGAACCTCTCATTTTTCTCCCAACCCAAGCATGGGTTTGGGGATTAAAAACCCTCTCTCTAGTTTTTAAGATCTAATTTCTCTCTCTTAGGTTTTAGATGCAATTTCAAGTTTTGATGTAATTTCATTTCCAAGATTAGATTTAATTTCAAGCACCTCCTTGGGTTTGTAAGCCTAAGAAGAATCCAAATACTCCTTTGGATTGTTACTTTTGATGCAATTTCATTCAAGCTTTGTTTCATTTCTTAATTCAAGTAAGTTTCCCTTAATTTCATGTTTTATGCTTTATTTCCATGCTTTGTTCTTCATTTCCACGCTTGTTCTTCATGTTATGCTTTTTGCCTTAGCAATTTGATTTCATGATGAAACATGTGAATTGACTATGGATTCTAGATGAGTGACACATCTAGATCATAGATCGGCTCTTGGATCGTCTTGATTTTAAGTTTTTCCTATGCTTTATTTTGAATTTTTATTTTCATGCATATCTTTAGGTTAAATCATAGATCTACTCTTTGTTGCTTGTTATTTTCTTTAAAGTTTTGAACTTTCTTGTTAATTTCTATTGCTCTTTCCATTCATGCTTTCAATTTTTGCTAATTTGCATTATTTAGGATTTTATGCATAGTTGTACCTTGTACTTGCATGCTTGTCCTTGGTGAAACATTGCATTTTCTTGCTTATTTTCATTACTTGCTTGCATTTTCATTGAAGGCATACGACCGAGGCATCCTACCAATATGCAATTTTAATTCCTAGGATAGTTTAGATAGCTTATTTGCTCTATTTTCATTTTTCTTTATTTTTCCAAGTTTGAAACACCTTGAAACTTGCAATTGAATCGATCTCCGATAAAATCAAGACATGAACCCGTTGATTTATTCAACACCACTAAAACTCTTCTAAAATAATGGCGCCGTTTACGGGGATCGAACCCGGGTCACCCAGGTGACAGGCGGGAATACTCACTACTATACTAGGTCGCCAAGGAGAGTTTTGGAGGCTTATCAGGTCGTTGTGAAGGAGATTGAAGGTTATTCTGGTCGTGGACTTCATATCGCAGGCCAGTACCCCATATTCTTGGTAACCAATCTTTTTTGTTTTATCAGTCATTTACTAAATCTCCTCTGTTATACACAGGGATGTCCGTTTCATGGGCTTATTTCGTTTCAATCTCTAGTGGATGACTTAGCAAATGGGAACATGTGGGAAAGATATTCCACTCGAGACACAGTTCATGCTCATTGAGAGCAAAAACACGAGCTCGGACGAGCACGAAGATTCTCTGACTATATACACTGTGTTACTACATGTCTTTGAAGGCCTGTTCTGGGTAGTGCTTCAGGCAAACGAGAAGAATGAGCTCGAGATATGCCTCGAGAGTGGTGAGTAGAGTAGTTCATATAGGTTGCATTTTCTAGAAAGCACATAAATGATGACTTTGTTTCTCTTATCGCAGGAGATAATTATTTTGAGACCGACCAAGGACATCACGTTTTTTACATGCACACTGGGATGAACCCCTTTGAATTCATTAAACAAGTTATAAAGTAAGTCCGTTTAAATGGTTTATACATACAAAGCCGTTTGATATATCGAAACTGATATTTTGTGATACAGAGCTGTGGAGAAACATATGCAAACATTTCACCACCACAAGAAGAAGAAGGTGAGAGATTATGCATCATGATTATTATTATATTCAAAATTGATGTGTGTGGATTCAGGAAAATGTCATAAAATATCCAATTTGTGTTTATATGCAGTTGCCTGCGTTTCTCTACTGGTTTGGGTGGTGTACATGGGATGCTTTCTACACCAATGTCACTGCTGAGGGGGTTTAAGAAGGACTTAAGAGGTTAGCAAGTCCTCAGTGATTATTATTATTATTATTATTATTATTATTATTATTATTATTATTATTATTATTATTATTAATTTGTTCTAAAACAAAAATAAAGGTTTTTGCTGACGTAATATTTGCTGCTGCAGCTTGTCTGCTGGAGGTGCACCTCCACGATTTCTACTTATTGATGATGGCTGGAAACAGATTAGAAGCGGGATCAAGGAGGATCCAAATTGTGTTGTGCAAGAGGGAGCTCAGTATGACCACTAATAGTTTTTTTCCCGAATATAATGAATTGTATAAATTAGCAACTCAATAGAAACACGGTCGTTAATATGTTGAAATTATAGATAAGATTGGTACTTTAAGCTTCTTACTATATATCTTGTATTCGCAGCTCTGATTGAGTTCCACATTTGTCACTAACTGATATTTAACATGCTTCTGTGTTTTAATAAATTGCAGGTTTGCAAACAGGCTAATAGGAATCAAAGAGAACTCAAAGTTCCAAAAGGACAAAAAAAGCCGATGAACAAAATCAAGTCTTAAACTTGTCATTAAAAATGCCAAGCAACACCACAATGTCAAGTGAGCTGTCTAACTTCATCCCTCTTTTTTTTGAAAAAAGAATTATTTTATTTCTGTCCAATAACACGCTCTATTTGTTATTCCATTTGCACCAGGTATGTTTACGCCTGGCACGCACTAGTAGGCTACTAGGGCGGGGTCCAGCCTGCGGGTGACAGAAATGGACGGCATGAATGCTAAGAAGAAATTGTTCTTAGTTGATATAAATGGTTGAATTGTATAATGTTGATTGTTGACAATAATTCTTGATGACTGGAAAATAAGAATGATCAGTGTTTATTATTGAGTTTTGGTGTATTCATTGGTAATATAATTAATATATTCATAATGTGTATTCCTGCTTTCATTTCATTTTTCTTAAATTTTTTTAAACTTTCTAGAAGGTTACTTTTGCACACTCGTTCTGGAAACCGTACTACTTTGTCCGTGTCAACAAACAATTCGAAATGCCTCGACTTTTTTAGAACAGGTACGAGTCAAATAGCAATGATTCGAAGCACTTCTTTTTACACTATTTCGGAAACCCAAGGACTCCCTCGCAATCCTGGTAGCCTTTGCTTTCCCTTGCTTGGGAATTGATCTTTGCGATCTCTTTTCTTACTTAAGGTATTTTTCAATATACGTTTTGGAAAATAGACTTATTAGAACGTATGTTTTGAAATCCGTTCTAGAAAATAGATTTTCTAGAAGGTAAGTTTTTAAATCCGTTCTGTATAATAAACATTTTAGAACGTATGTTTTGAAATCCGTTCTAGTAAATAGACTTTATAGAACGTATGTTTTGAAATCCGTTCTAGAAAATAGACTTTTTAGAACAGGTTTTTGAAATCCATTCTAGAAAGTAGTTCCTAGAATGGGATTGATGAATAAAGGACCGGAAAGACAACTTTCTAGAAAGGGTATAAAACATTCTAGAACTGGTAACTAAACCGTTCTAGAAAGTTAGTCTTTCTAGAACGGCTGTATCTAGAACGCAGCAATATCCGTTTTAAAATATATTTTTTTTTATCAATGTCTCTATTGCACTAGTGTCAAACTAAAAATTAAAACTCCAATAATGTTGTTTAGAAATATAAATCACTCCTTTGGGTTGTGTAATGGAACAAGGTTGGTTATTACAAAACTTGGCGACACTACTGCAGAAACAGGCTTTAACAACACCTAATTGCAGGCAGTTCACTGGAAACCACCTTGAAAATATTTTTAATGGTGGTTATGGCTAAATTGCCGTTAAAAAGGTTATTTTACGGTGGTTTATTTAAAACCGCCGTGAAAACTAACATATTTTACGGCGGTTGTTAGTGAACCAATGTCAAAACTAGATATTCACGGCGGTTTATTGAAAACCGCCGTAAAATGTGTTAGTTTTTAAGGCGGTTTAATTACAACCGCCGTGAAATGTATAAGTAATTTTTTTTTGCACACATATCATTATCCCGTTGTCTCTTCCAATTACTAACACTTTAGCCCTAATTTCGAACCACCCGTCGTCCCTTCCAATTTCTAACACATTTAGCCTAAGAGTACCAGCCGAGTGACATGAATGAATAAGAAATTGAATACAGTAGAGACGAAGACTCCCAAATCTCCACCTTCACCATGACGACCTCCTGTTCGCGGGTCCAGTCCCAGATCGCCTAAGCTCCACCTTGACCACGACAGCCTCCTCTTCTTCAGCCAGCTGTGCGACTTTCAGGTTAGTTGTTTTTTGGTGGTAGAAATCTTTTTTGCACACAGAATCATTATACCCTTCGTCTCTTCCAATTTCATATTCTTCTAACATATTTAGCCCTAATTTCGAACCTCTCAAACAGAGACGAAGACTCCTAAATCTCCGCCTTGACCACGACGACCTCCTCTTCGCGGGTCCAGTCCCAGCCAAGCTCCGCCTTGACCATGACAGCCTCCTCTTCGCGCGACTTTCAAGTTAGTTTAGTGCCATTTATTTCTTATCCACAAATGGTTCCCTTCAACTTTATAGTTAGATTCTTCATATTTGAGAATATATGTAACATATTTGTACATAAAATAGTAAAATTATGTGAGCTCGATTAGGCTCGTGCGCCTGACGAATTTAGAGGGTGTTTGCCAACATGATTAATAGGGGGTAGAATAAACAGTTATGGTGTTAGATTGATTATTATAAGATTTTGAATTTATTTATATATGTTATGGTGTTAGATTGATTAATTTTAAGATTTTGAATTCGTTTATATATGTAGTGATCGAGCACCTGTAATATGTCCAATTACAAAATGAGTATCTGATTGATATGATACAGATCCATGCTTATTTTTTTTTTACAAAGGGAGTGTTTCCCTCTTGACTTTGCATGATTACTTGATCTTGATCATTTGATTGAGGATAGTAAGATCGTGAGAACTAATCCGGATTTTAACAAGGGAATACTGATCACAATCCTAGTTTTATATATATACCCCGTGAAATCCTAATTTTTTTGATTATGTAGAAATTTTCTTAACATAATTATAGATACCTTATTTAATATTATTATGATTTAGTTTTTTTTTTAATTAAAAAGCCACCTTGGATTAGTTTCCTVTTTTAATTATGTAGGAATCTTCTTAACATAATTAGAATAGATACTCTAATTAATATTAAAATAATAAGAATTAATATTATATATATACATATATACACATATATAATATATATATATAATATATATATATATATATATATATATATATATAATCACTTATATGTTATTTTGATTTTGATTTGTTTTTTTAACTTTTTTTTGTTCTTTTTTTTTTTCATTTTAAATCCAATAATATCAAACTCATCAAGTTTTCTTAAAAATAATTTGATCACTTTATTTAATTAAGTTATAAAAATTCAAAATACAATATAATTTGATATTACTTTTATTGGCTATCAACATGTTGTTTATAAAATATTATTACGATTCAACACTTTTTTATTTGAATTGATCTCATAAAATAATGTRTTTTGTTAATATCTCGAAAACCGCGTAAACAATACAAGTGCAAACCCAAAACTAAGGGGAATGAACACTATGACATCAACAACAATAGATTTGGAAAAAAAAAGAACTAATTCGAAAAAAAAAAAAAAGGGGGAAGACTGCCTTTGAAAGCAAATGTTGCTAAATACAGTAATTTTGAAAGCATTCGTGTCATACTTAATTTCAATTGAAATTCAAAATTAAATTTATTCTGTTAGGTATGCATTTATATTTACATACTAACCCCTTCAACATCATTTTAATATTTATATTTTATTAATACTTACACTATCAATTGCTCATTGTGTAGAGAAAAAAATTATCTTCATATGAAATTGTAGACCTACAATCCATGCTACACAGTGAAAATAATAAAAATAACCATGTAAGAGAGAAAAAAAGTCACATAGGATTATTTTTCTTTTTTTAAATTATATAGGAATTTACTTAATATAATTAGGATAGATACCCTAATTAAAATTAAAAATAACAAGATCATATATATATATATATATATATATATATCACTTTTATGTTATTTTGATTTTTATTGTGAGATTTTTATTTTTTTGTTATTATTATATTTATTGTGAGTTCAATAATATCAAATTTGTTACTTTTTCTCAAAAGTAATTTGACCACTATTTTAAATTAAATTATATTAAAATGGCAACATAATTCATTATTTATTTATTGGCTATCAACATGTTACTATCAAATATTATTACGATTCAATACTTTTTTATTTGAATTGATCTCATAAATAATTTTTAATATTAATGATGATTTAGTTTTTTTTAATTATGTGAGTTTCTTAACATAAATAGGATGGATACCCTAATTAATATTAAAAAAATTAACAAGATCATTTGATATATATATATATATATATATTATATATATATATATATAATATATATATATATATATGTGTGTGTGTGTGTGTGTGTGTGTGTGTGTGTGTGTGTGTGTTTATTTTATTTTTATTGTCCAACAATATCAAATTCGTCACTTTTTCTCAAAAATAATTTACCATTTTTTTAATTAAAATATGCAAAATTGCACAATGCAATACAATATAGTATTTGTTTAATTGGATATCAACATGTTATTTATCAAATATTATTACAATTCAGTACTTTTGATTTGAATTGATTTCTTAAAATAATGTATTTGTTACTATCTCAGTAATCATGCAAAATAATACAAGTGCGAAACCAACATCGAGTGGAATGAACACTGTGGCATCAACTATAATAGATTCGTAAAAATATCAACTAATTGTCTATTAGTTATTGGTGATATTGATCCACAAAGTGGTAGCAAGAGAATTGCAGTAGAAAAGAGATCTGGTAATTTGAAACGTATCAACGAGTTGCATCCTTTGTACGTTGCTCTACATTATCCATTACAATTTCCATGTAGCGAAGACAACCACATGGAAGACATATCTTTTTCGGAACCTGAAAACCTAAAGACAAGGGTAAACAATATGTGAGCCAGATAGAGTTCTTTTCTCACCGATTGCATGAAAGAGGTACGGAGGTACTCACTATTCTATATAGTCGGCGACTCACACAAAAATTCACAATTGATGCATATACGATTATTGAATCTTCAAAATTGTGGTACGTTAGAACTCATCAAAAAAATTATGAAGTGAGATTTACAGTAGGATTGTTGATGTAGTGTTATGAGGTGAGGCAGATGGCTGGTACATTTACTAGCGGTTCTCCCGAGGTCATTTCACATAATTTTTTCTATACTGAATTGTGTAGCTTATTTATATGTTAAATAGTGTAACCAATTTAGATCTATCAAGTATTTGTTTAAATAGGGTAATAAATATAACTATAGGTTCACTATAACATTCTATCAGAACAAATATGAGGATGTAGAGGATAAAAATATTGATGAGATCAACATGTATTATGATTGTCATTACATTTTTCCACACGAAGCGGCGTGGAGAATATTAGTTTATGAAATTCATTATAAAACTCCACCTATCATGTGATTGAGTTTTTATCTTGCAGAAGAGCATAATATATTGTATAATGATAATGGTCACGCAAGTCAAAAACACCATAGCATGTTTTAGGTTGGTTCGAGATAAATAAGAAAAATCTAGAAGTATGGAGTTTGCCTTATGTTCAGTTTCCTAAAAAAGAATTTTAGTACTCAAAAACAAAAGAATGGACACCTAGGAAACTAGATTTGTTTTCATTAGTACGAATTTACTATATTCCGCCAAAATTGATATAAGTAATGGATGCAATATGTTTAACCAAGAGTGGTGTATTTATCATATATAGACACAGAAGATGCTTTCTAAAACTTTTAAATCTAATAGTGGAATTGTTCTTAATGTAATATCTAATGACATAACTTTTCTTCTTCTTCGAAAGGAAGAACTGGGCATTCTATATTTAGGGTTACTTTTAATATCCACCCAGATTTCGATCATTACTGGTACTCCACTTGCAAAATTAATGGTGGATGCGCATCTCATTATTTGGGATGAAACTCAAATGATGCATAACCATTATTTTGAAACTCTGGACAAAATATTGAAAAACGTGATGACATTGCAAAATAATTCTAATACACAGCTTCTATTTGGTAATAAAATAATAATTCTTGGTGGAGATTTTCATCAAATTTTGTCGGTTGTTCCAAAAAGTACTAGACCAGACATAGTTCACACAGTTATCAAATATTCGCATTTATGGACTCATTACATAGTTTTGAAGTAGACCAAGAATGTGGTGCTGCAAAATCACAATTCAAATTCCAATTGTGTCAAGTTAAAGAAAGTTTTCAACTTGATAAATAGTATATGAGATGTAATAGTTGGAGGACCAAATGATGGTATCGTTCAAATTGAAATCTAAGTTATCTATTATTGAAAGATGATGGTGACCATGTTCTGTCAATTGTGGCAAGCACATATCCACAATTTGAAAAAACTACTGAATGTTTCGCTTATTTGGAGGGTCGGACTATTCTTTCCCCAACACTTGATGTCGTCGATTTGATTAATAAATATATGATGTCATAAAATTATGGAGAATATGAAGTATATCTTAGCTCTGATAATGCATGCAAATCTGACTCAAACATTGAAATATTGTATGACCTCCACTCACTAGAGTTTCTAAATACCCATAAATGTTATAGATTACCTCTATGAGCTAAAACTACAAAATTAGAATTACACTCATACTGTTGAGAAATATCGATCATTCCCTTGTGTTGTGTAATGTTAGTTGTTAAAAATATATTAAAATATTTAAATAAGTAATTGTATATATGTATACTTAAGTTATATATATATATATATATGTGTGTGTGTGTGTGTGTGTGTGTGTGTGTGTGTGTGTGTGTATTTCGGTAAGAACCATCATTGGTTCTCACACCAGAGATGATTTTACCATAACTGTTCCCTATATATAAATCATCTAAATATTATTTAAAGATCGAATAGTATTCAAAATGATATAACCTGATTCATAAAAGGATTGTTATTAGACGAAATATACTTTACAAATTATGATAAATTTTCTTATACACAACATTTGTAGTTTTGTTACTATGTTTATTCTCATCATCGTCGATCAATATTTGTAAACTCATACGATTCATCACCCTTGATATAGCTACGTATAACTGACCATGGCTGAAAATAGGCTTCTTCAGGAAAATTCCAACGTGAGAGAGATATTGTCCTTGAATTTTGTTGATCATCATAGCATATGACACGATCAGAGGAAATTGTCATCGTTGGAACTTGAAAGGGAACCTCGAATTAAATAAAATAAAAAATTATCGTGCAACGCACGGGTACAATACTAGTATTCAATGAAAGATGAAACAAATCTTAAGGGAGTTTTTGTAATTTTCATAAATTGCTGGGACTTTTTTTTTGTGTGTGTGTTGTATCCCTCGGTTTTTGTAATTTTCTGAAAATCAATGCAAACATCAAATGTCCAATTAGAAGCACATTGGGCATTAGAAACATCAGTCTTACCATCCAAATTCAGCTCCTTATCCAAAAGACCACCAAAAGACCTAAAACCATTAACCATAGAAATGCCAATATGATTAAAATTTTGAGATTTGGCATTTAGCTCAGATTGAGACCTCAAAAGTTCATCGGTTCTCAACACACAAACAATTTTATCACCACCCATGACAGTAGATTTTAAAGAATTAGGAATTTGCTCAGAATGCCCACATACAGAAATTACAGGATTGCCATTGGGATCAAAACTTGGATTTTTGACAAACTTCTCATGGTGAGGACCAGAAATAACATATCCAATCCCACTCCGAGCCTTGTCAATAACCCCAGCATCACCTCCATTCTGATCCTTAACCAATAACTGATGTTTCCATTGATTTTCTTATTTTACGAAACTATTTTTTTCATTTTCTATTTTGGCTGCAACAAACTTTTTTTTTTTGGCTAATGGTGTAAAATAGGAAATAAAACAATTATTTATTTGAATTTATCATTATTGTGAACTTTTGCGAAATTACTCTAGTTAGAAATTACTATTTTTAGGGTTAGTTACTTTTCTTTTAGGAACTACAGAACTGTCAGTTTGAGAAATATAATTGGACTTGGCCTGGGAATGAACTCTCTTATCAAAATTGCGAGCATATGAAGTAGGATCTTCACCACTTAATTGTTCTTTTACTTTTATTTTTATTTCTTTTTTATTAAGTGTTATTTTTATTACTTGTTTATTAATAGTGCGTTTCTTTTACTTTTATCTTTGTTCATTTTTTATTAATTTAATGAAGTTAAAAAAATGTCAACATAAAATTAGGTTTTACTTTCGTTCATTCCTCTCATGCTCAGCGGACATCGCCTCTCCTCTCCTGCTCTTCGCCGCCTATCTAGTCTCCCTCATCCAGTAGTCAACCTCTGTCTCCTCTTCTCTCCAATTTAAAGGTACATACTGCCTTTCTTATCTCTCTCTCTCTCTCTCTCCCCCCAAATAATAAAAATAACACTCAGGAACTTGGAGCAAAGTTTGATCCATTTCTTGGAATTTAACTTGTTGTTTTCTCTTTTCTTTTTAGGATATTTACAAGCTGAGGTTTTGGATTTAATTATAAAAAAGCCCAAAAGTCTATGAAAATTACGAAAATCCCTGGGTTATGTTTTTTTTTTCTCACATCACTTGTGGAATATTTCTGTATCTGTATTCCTATTTTTTTCTTTTGGATTATCACAAAACAAAACCTGAGGTTTGAGTTAATTACAGAAAAGCCCAAAAGTTTTTGCAAATTATAAACCTCCCCTCGGAAAATATGATTTTTTTTCTTAAACTTTTTGGAGTAACTATAATATTTCTATAAATGAAAAGGACCTTTTGTATTTGAATTGTCTTTTGGGCAAAAATGAAAGATGAAACAATCTCAAGGGAGTTTTTTTTAATTTTCATAAATTCACACAGAGAAATTGTCATATTTTTTTTATAACCCTGATTGATTTCTAGCGCATAAAATCAGCTAGTAATTAGGTTATTAGGTTAATCTAATTGTGCGGATCTTGCACTTTGCAACCTTAAACTAGTCGATCTGACTAGAATCTAAATTGTCTTGATGCGTAAGATTCCAACTCTATAGTCCAAGGTGAAAAGCGACTTTGTGAAGGTGTCATGGACTGGTTTCCCTCGGCTCCCCCCTCCTTCATCCAGCGAAATTGTAAGTTGTCTTCACCTCTGACTACTTTCTTTTTATGTTGCATTCTCTCTTATACGTCATTCTTTGAATAATAGAAGTTTTTATTGAATCTTTATTTGTGTGTCTGGCCTACATAATGGAAGTTTTTTTTGAATCTTTATTTGTGTGTCTGGCCTACAGATTGTTATAAAGTGATTGGTAAGTTTGGTTGCATTTTAGATTATTTTTGGATTTTGGTTCAAAGCGTGGATTAGATTGTTTAATTTTGTGAAATTGGGACAACAAATTGGGATATTGTTATAATGTAACTGATATTGTTATAATATGCCATAATATTTTTACGTTTCTTTTAATAGTTTTGTGAGCCCATTTAAGATGTTGGGTGGTACGCAGTTGAGTAAATCTAAGCAATGGGTTAATTATATTTTTCCAAAGGTAATGTATTACATTTCTTTGAATATATTAGGGTGTTACATTTACAATCGTAAGAACATCATTAACGAGTTTATTTTTTAATGAAACCTCATATTTCTCTCACAGTGTAATGAACAAGACGAAGTTTGAGAGTCTGGTTATTATGTCATGCTTTGGATGACGATTGTTCGAGTGGGTATTACGAGAAATTGGCAAGAGGTAATATTTATAATATTTTTTTATAGAAAGATTGATATAACTTTTTTTATTTCATTATAGCTAATACGTATATTGAATATTATTCGCAGATGTGTAGTGCCCAACTATTTAGTGCTGATAGTATCAAAGAAGTACAATATCAATGGTCGAGATATTTCATTGACATTTATGATAGATGATTGGGGTTATATAGTAGATATATACTCTTGAAGTTTAGGTTTCATTGTTAATTGTTTTGGATTATTTTGAATTTTGGTTGCATTTTGGATTATTTTGGAGATTGTTTTATTTGTGTATGAATTATATTGTTTTATTTATGGATGAATTGGATTGTTTTATATGTGGATGAATTAGTTCTAAGCATGAATTGCAACTGAAATGTTCTATTTGTGGATTTGCATTATGGAAGGAAAAACAAACAAAACAGGCAAGAAAAACAGGCCCTAGAAACGGCGGCTCAAGAACCGCCTTAAAAAGGCCACTTTTTACTTAAAAATCGGCGCTTTTTCATGAACCGTCGTTAAAAAGCGTCACAGTTAACGACGGTTCTTGAACCGCCGTAAGAAGTTTTCCTTTTAAGGCGATTCTTGAACTGCCGTGAAAGATCAACTTTTTACGGTGGTTCATGAGCCGCCGTGAACAACAACGATATGTATTTTACGGAGGTTTTAAAACAACTGTAAATGACAAAAAAGAACCGCCTTAAAAGTAGGTTTCTGCAGTAGTGCGATCATATTGTACAGGCTAAGATTTTTCAAGGAAGCAATATAAGTGCGTTAGTGTTGATCCCTAGATTGACCGTCATGTCATTTGATTCGAGGTTTCCTTTCAAGTTCCAACGACGAAAATTCCCTATGATCGTGACATTGATTAACGCAGATTTGTCCTTATTTTTATTAGTATTTTAGTTCTTTTTTCTATTTGTTTTTGGTATAAGTTGGATGATTTAAGCGTAATTCGGTATTTCTATATTTCCAGCTTATTTTACCGTATTTTGATCATAATTGATGAGAATAGGTGATTATTCATTGTTTTTCACCTTACAGCTAAGTAACCAGAAGAGTTCAGCGCGTAATAGATGAAGTTCGATGTTAAAGAGTGGAGAACGAGCCTTCCGATGAACAAGTAGCAGAAAGATCGAGAAAATGAGACGTACTCTCAGTCGCATCGGTCGACGCTAGCGTCGACGCTGATCCTGCCCACGACGGTCGACACTCAGTCGACGCCAAGCCGACGCAACTCTCTGAAGCGTCGATCCAAGAGTGCGTCTGTCGACGCCAAGTCGACGCAACTTGCTGTTGCGTCGATTTATGTCCACTTCAGTCAACGCCCCCGCCCAATCGATGCGAGCGTGCAGGAAGCATCGACGCCGAGCTCCAGCACGCGTCGGTCGACGCAACGTCGATGTGGCTGCCCTGAAATGCATTTTTAGGGTTTCTTGTGCCCCAAGACATGCTATATCTATAAATACCCTTCATATTTTGGGTTTTAAAGAGAGAGAGACGACTACCTAGGGTTAGAGAGCACAGAAACAACGCATTTATACACTCCGTTACGAAGATAGAGATCAAGATTGAAGATTCAAGATCCTTACGCTCAAGAATCACTTCAAGTCGAGATTTTGTTCCCAACTCCGGATACGCTGGAGATTTTTACCGCTTTTACTAGTTCCAATAAGTTTCCTAAACTCTTAGTTAAATTCGTAGTTAATTTCTTAGTTAATTTCTTAGTTAATTCTAGAACTAGATAATTAATTTTCGATTTACTTTATGCTTAATACTTTAGATACTTTGGATTCATCAAGTTATTTATGCGAATTTATTTATGCGAACTAGTTTATTCTTAATTTTCTGTCTTAGATTCTTATGATTCAATTGCTTCATGATAGTTTCTTATATTCATTATCTTAGATTTGTTTAAGTTATTTATAAGAATCTATTAGGTTTAAAACATCTTTTTATTTTATTGATAGTTTCATTATTGTTCTTAGTGGTAATCTAGTTTAAGATAGTTAGTTTAGTCAGTTTTAAATTCAATATTGCTTTAGTTTTTAATGATCAAATCAAATCTTAAAAAAAAAATCAATGTGCATGTATTTTATATTATATATTTAATTGTGAAAATCATCCAAGAAATCGAGCAGTTGTCCTCGAGAGAATCGACTTGAGTCAAACTCACCACCCTACAAGTTCCTCGTAGTCTTACGAGCAAGCTTGCGTGTTTTTAAATTAAATATCTTAAAAGGGGTGCACAAAAGTTTGGATCAGTCATATGCCATTACGATCAATAGAAGTCAAGGACAGTATCTCTCTCAAGGTCCACTTTTCCTGAAAAAACCGATTTTTAGTCATGGCCAATTGTACGTTACTATATCAAGAGTCACCAATCGTAAGTTTAAAATATTGATCGTCTTTGATAACAAGAAATGAATATTGTGTATAAGGAAGTTATTTATAATTTGTAATATGGGCACGGATATACGCACCCCATAATATTATTAGTTGACCCCAATTGATAAAAACACCCCAAAAATTTTAAAATACATATATTTTTACTAAATCAACCCTACAAACACCCCATTTTACCCCTATATAATATAATAAATAATATAATAATTAAAATAAGAATAATAAAATAAAAGTAAAACACGCCCGTCTCTTCTCATCCTTTTTTTCATTTTACGAATCAACCACATTTTGTCTCCTCCGTCGACGGCCCGACGGACTGGAACTCGGCAAACGATCAGCTCTTCGGCAATGATGACATGCAGCAGTCGGCAATGGGGTTTCGACTCAAAGGCCCTTGTACTATTTTTCCGACAATAACGCGATGGTTATGGTGATGGCGATGAGGAGAGTACCGTACGTGGGGTCTAAAAGCGACAATGCTGAAGTGCGGCCACAATTTTGATGGCATTCGGACTTTCACTCCGGGCAGCAAATTTCAATAAATGGCGTGATGACTCTGGTGGCGTGGCTGACTAGAAAAGAAAAAATGGTTTATTGGGTATGGTTGTGAAAGACAGTTTCGGCCGGGATGGGGTGACAGAAGGTGTCGGCCAGAAATTCATTTGGGGATGGCAAAGGATGAAAGTGTGTCTGCCAGTTTCATTTGGGTTTCGGCATGGAGATGGTTCGTATTTCGTTTGGGCTTCGGCGGTGAGTCGTCGATAGGGATAAGGGAGTGAGGGAGGGAGGACGGGGCTGCCAGCTCTGGCGGCGGCGGGATTTCTTATTGGCGTTCTTCTTCACGCTGATGTTGGCATCAAAATAGTGATGATGATGATGATAATAATAATAATAATAATAATAATAATAATAATAATAATAATAATAATAATAATAATACTTGTGTTAGGCCGGATTAACGGGTCATGACCCGTTAGGCCATCTGACCCGGTACTATAATGTATTAGTTTTTGTACTGTGATGTGTTGGTTTTTATATGTAAAGTATTAGTTTTTCATAAATCTCTGACCCGTGCTATGATGTATTGGTTTTTGTACTGTAATATTTTTGTACTATGATGTATTGGTTTTTTATTATAATGTATTGATTTTTGCACTATAATGTATTGATATGAAATTTTGGCCTAACGGATGATCCGTTAGTACGGCCTAACAAGAGTGTTGCCCTATTATAATAATAATAATAATAATAACAATAACAACAACAACAATACAATAATACACTTTCAGTTTTAATTATATATTGTGGTAATATTATTTTAGTCTTTTCATTTATGATTATTCTTGTCTAAAATATTTTGGGGTCAACAAATAATATTTTGGGGTGCGTATATCCGCGCCCTTGTAATATATATTGTGCCTAATAATAATCCTTTTACGAACCAAGTTATACAATTTCCAATACTATTCAATCATTAAATAATAAATACATGATATATATATATATATATAGGATTGGGTTCAAATGAGAACCTGTCAATATATGCGAACCTAGGGACCAATCTGAACCGTTGATTAATTTAATCCAAAGGACAGATTTTATTGAAATTGTGTGTTTGAAAATGAAAAAAATAAATTCTTCACGCTGCTTTATTAATACTGGAGGGTCAAATTAGGCCTAAGATAATATTGTACCAATCCCGCCACTTACGTAGCCCCGTGATATTTGGAACACCAAAAGGCAAGTTCAATATGAAGCATCCCGTATCAAATATTCATTCAAAAAAAAAAATCATTGGGATGTGTGTCGGCTCTATAGAAAGGACTCATTTATACATGCAATTCGCCACGGTTTAAAATTCTCACACTGCGCTTCGAGAAAAAATTCGAGATTTTCTGATGGAGAGCGACGATCGGCGTTCCTGAGGTCTCTGGCGGGCGGTGGCGGCGGGCGTCACAGGTATAATTTGAACCGACTAAGGCGTGATTTTTTCTATAAACCCTAAAAAGCAGTATATAATTGAAAATATCATACAACTGTAGTTGAATGACTGAAATTCCAGTTAAACAAAATAATTCCAATTGAATTCATGAATTCGATTTTGCTGGGCCTCCTCTTATTTTTATTTTATTTTATTTTTTTCTGTTTTGGCCTGGAAAATGGGGTTCCCTGATCATGCATTGGGGTAAAATTGATTTTTGAAAAGTAATGTTTTTACATTTCTATAATTCCCAAACTAACTTTGAAGATTCGTAGTGCACTTTGTAGTATGGTCTAACTGCTTGCACATATGAAATGTAGTAATGTTATGTTATTGGTGTTTTCTCATATGTATTCTCAGTGCTTTCACTGTTTTATGGTGTTTTGAATCGTGCTTTGTTGTGCTCTTAGATAGTGAGTGTGTAGAACTGCTTTTTGGAATATGTTTCCACTGCTTCCATCTCTGTCCATGGAAAAAAAGGATATGTGTCTGGTGCTTTTTGATATATGTTGTGAGTGCTTTTTGAATAAATATCAACAACATAATCTCGTGGTTATGTTGGAAAAAATATTTTTAAAACAACTAATGAAAAAAGAGCAGCAATGAATGATATTTTTAATTAATAATATATATATATAATATTTTTTTTTTCCGAGCAGTGGTGAAACACAAATTAGGTTAGTTATAGATACATGCAAAAAACTATATAAATCTTCAAAACTCAACTAGGAAAAGGTAAAACCTGTTTGTCGAGTACGTGGCATCAAATGACACAACATCTCCGAAGGCGGCAAAGTTCCTCCTACATGTAAGGTCAGCCCAAAATAACCAAGTCAAATTATCGTGCTCGTCAACTGCATAATCGAACACAAATGCCGGGTGCAATTCTTTCTTCCTAAAAAGCTTCTCCAACAATATTTGAGCGTCAAACCCAACAACATATGCTTTCAAATCACGTGCAAAGTTTTTGAATTCAATTTTCGTACAATCTATATTCGAATACCCATCAACAACTTCCTTAAAAAGCCTATACGATCTCGTTGCACCGATATTCGCCCTAGCACAACTCAACATGAATTGCTTATGAGCAGGATCTAGATTTATATTCTCTTTAAGGAATGGCTTGTATCAATTTTGCTAGAAGAGTTTTCGTGGAGTTGAAATGAATCAACGGGTTCATGGCTTGGTATTATCGGAATTTGATTCAATTGCAAGTTTCAAGGTGTTTCAAGCTAAAAAAAAATGAAGAAAAATGAAAATAAAGCAATTAAAATATCTAAACTATCCTAGAAATTGAAAGTGCAAGTTGGTAGGTTGCCTCGGTCGTATGCCCATAATTGAAATGCAAACAATTAAAGGAAATAAGCATAAGAATGCAAAGTTTCACCATGTACTACCATGCATGCACAAGGTACAACCATGCATGAAAACTCAAATAATGCAAATTGACAAAAATTGAAAGCACCAAAGTGAAGAGTAATAAAAAGTTGACGTAAAAGTTCAAAATCTTTCAGAAAAATAACGAGAAACGAAGAGTAGATCTAGAATTCAATTCAAAACTATGCATGGAAATTTAAATCAAAATAACGCATAAGTAAAACTCAAAGTCATGATGATCAAGGACCCGATGCACAATCTAGATGTGTCACTCATCTATAATTCATAGCCAAATCACAAGTTTCATCATGGAATCAAGTAGCTAAGGCAAAAAGCATAATTGAAGAACAAGCATGGAAATGAAGAACAAAGCTTGAAATTAAAAGGAAAGCTTACTAAAATTAAATGGAGAATCCAAAGCTTGAATTACAATGAAGGTGCTAATCCAAAAGGAGTATTTGGATTCATCTTGAGCTTACAAACCCAAGGAATGCTTGAAAATTAAATCTAAAACCTAAGAGAGAGAAAGTAGGTCTAGAAAAAAAATGAAGAGAAAATTAATCCCAAAACTCATGCCAGAGTTGGAGAATGAGAGGATGGTCTTCATAAGTCAAGTGGAGGGTTTTTATAGTGGATTAGCAGGGGGCAAGCTCTCCAAAACACTTTAAGTCCCGGACAACCAGTCGATCGACTGAGGACTAGTCGATCGACTAAAGGCAGTCGATCGACTGCTCTTCAGAGAGCAACACAACTCTCTGTTGATCAGTCGATTTTTGATGGCGACGGTCGATTTCCTCAGGATCAGTCGATCGACTGCCCAGTCGATCGACCAGGGGCCAGTCGATCGACTGCTTCGCCAATTTGCAGCGCTCTCTGATGGTCAGTCGATCCTCCAGTCGATTTCCTGGATGGCAGTCGATCGACTGCGGGCAGTCTGGGCAATCGCTCGGGCAGTCGTCCGGGTAGTCGACCTGGCTCGATTTCCTCGTTTCAGCACGATTTCTTGAGTTTCAACGCCTCGACTCGCTCCGTAACAGCTTTTAGCTTCGGTCCAATACCTCGTGCCACCTACAACATACAAATTTAGGTTCAAAACCCATGGATCATCATCAATAAACGCACATATCAAACTTCAATACTAAAAACGGAGAAATGACCGAAAACCTAACGAGAATGACTCAAAACGACTAAAAACAAAGCTAAACCCTAATTATAAAAACTAAGAAAAACACAACAATTACATGCAAAACAACTACCCCACACTTATCGGTTTGTTCGTCCTCGAACAACGAAAAGAATCGAGAGTGTACATGCAATGAACATAGTGTAAAAGAAAGAAAAACCCTTGTGCTTATCCTTATTTAATACGATGGAAGCATCAACATAAACTCATTATCGTCAAGCATTGCTCGTATTACTCTTCCTCAAACTCAAGCCAAATCGATGACTTCCTCACAAATGGAAATTTGAAGTGTTCGCTCAATTCGCTCAAGTGTTTGATAAGGGACGTGTATACGCTCGAATCGGACAATGCATGCATTTGTTAAGATTTTACAAATTGGACGCTCAAGATTGCTCGTAGCACATGACCAAACAAGAATCAAACGAGGTCTTTATTATGGGTTGTAATGTTGGCTCTTTGGTAAGGTATGGAACATTTGGATATAGTGGCTAACACACGACCCGACGTGATCAATAACGCACAAAATCCTACTTTCTAAACCCGAAGCTTATAATTGCTTCACCTTCCCAATTCACCAAACTCTCAATCGAAACCCTTTCTCTTTCACATTCTTTCCCGACTTTTATCTCACAACACTTAGAAGCTTTATGAATTGCCCCCTTTTTAGTAAACTTAGCCCTTTTTTAATTAGACTTTTCACTTGAATGCACGCTTAATCACTTTTCGTGATTTGTGTTGGAGTATTATTCTTTTTTTTAATCTTATTTTTTGTATAAGCACTCTAAAACCCGAAAACCCTCATTTGATTTCCCACACATTTCTCGTTAGCTAACAATACACTCTCCCTCCTCACAATTATGAATACATAAGAGCTAAAATCGAGCTCGGCTAACAAGAAACGGGATAAAGGCTCAAGGGGCTCATTTGGGATTTTTAAAGTAGCTTAAATATATGGATATGGTCGGAACAAGGGTGGTATATGTGCCTCGAGGTTATTTTCAAATTCAATCATGTGCGAGCAAAATTAAACCTCTTCAATGCAATTTCAATAAAAACACAAGCAAGCTGATAAATCACACAAGGCTACTCGCTAGTTTGCATCGAAATTGAGAGCAAAATCAAAAGAGCTTTTGGAGCTTTGCAATCTTTTCACAAGAAAATGTTTATTATATATATATATAAAGGCGGTTTTGGACGAAGCACAAAAATTCGACCCTTCACACAAGAGGCAATTAACATGTAAAAACTCGACAAGTAAACTATTCAAACTTCAAAGTATGAGGAATTGTTCCACCATGTAACAAAGACATAAAAACGACACACAAGAAACAAACAAAATGACTCAACGATGACTCAACCATATAATAGCGCAAATAGTAAGCGTCACTTCACCAAGAATGCGTCACTTCGCCAAGGCTCGATTTAAAATTTACAAAACATGCTTGATTAACGCCCGGACCCTAAGCACCTACCCACCCCACACTTAAGCCATGCAATGCCCTCATTACATTTTAATGAGAATCAAGTAAAAGGAGTGTGAATAGAAACTTCCTCAACCGAGCGAGTTTGGGTCGAGCTCGGTGGGATCCACCTAAAAACCAAGCAACCCAAGTAGAATCCGAGCATGGTTAGTGTCACCCGACTTCATGAACGCTACCAAACCATCCATTCGCACAAGGTTGGAGTCGGTAACCGAGATATATACAAAAATAATCACATGAAATTAAAATCCAAGAAAATTATGTACATAAATCACAAAAATAAGGAACAAAAGCACAAAACACTATATTTTGGATTTTTAAGTTTTCAATTTTTTTTTTGGACTTTTCAAGAATAAGATGAGAAACAAAAGAACATAATCGAATTAAATATAATACAAACCGAAATATCAAGTCTAAATAAAACAAAATAGCCGAATAAATGTAATAGAGCTGGGAAAGATCAATGGCGCCTCCGACGTCGGGGTTGGAGGTTCGCTTCCTCGTCCTCTTCCTCTTCTTCCTCCTCTTCATCGCCGTTCTCCTCCTCTTCGTTTTCATCGTCTCCGTCCTCCTCGTCATCGATGAAATCCTCGTCTTCATCGTTCTCGTTCTGGGCCATGCGGCTCTCGATTAGCAAAAGGCGGCTATGGAGGGCGCGGTGTGCTCAGTCGGCTCTTGCTTGCCCCGTGTCGAGCCGATCAAAATGCTCAAATACTTGGTGTTGAAACTCGTGCCAATTCGTGTTGGGACCCGGGCCGGTGCTCGGGCCCACATAAGGTGATAAAGCCCCATGGCTTGTGCTTGCATGAAATGGCACCCCCGAACCGGTGTTCGGAACATCGTCGACATTGACACCTTCGTTGTGCCACCTATCATACTCGTCCTCCTCCCATTCTTGCTCTCGGTGGCGCGAGCGTTGGGGGTTCGTCGGTATCTTTGGCAATTTCCACCCCAACACCATCGGCTCAATTCTAGTCATCCCGGCCGCCTCCGAGTCGAATCCAAAATGTCTAGCGATCATGGTGATCATGGGCCCCATTCCGACCCGGGCTATACTTCCGCCCCTCGTCTTTGTAATCGCTCGTATCCCGGCCCAGATGAAAGGAAAAAACAGAAGTCGACGCCCATTTTCCACACGCCAAAGTACATAGACCTCGTCAAGGGTGAGGTTGGAGCTCTCGTGCTTGCCCATGACGACGTGGGCAAAGAACTTGTACACATTTAAAAGGGCAAGGTCGGTAATGGCCGAGGCTTGATAACGAGAAGTTCCTCGTCCACCCGTGATCGAAGCCCAAAATCTTGTCGGGGCAAACTCTCTTAGCTGGTCGTCCCACAATTCTTCACAATTGAAACCGAGGACCGCTTGGAGCGTTTCCCATGTGATCATATGCACCCTCCTTCTGAAACGAACCCAGAACTCCGAGACATCACGGGAATTATATGTGGTAAAGAATTCGAGCATCAACTCTTTATAGGCCGGTGCTCGAAGGGAGGCGAAGTATTTAGCTCCCAACACGTCCATTAGGGTGAGCACCCGGGACCCAACCCCTTGGTAATCCCCGCTTGTCACCCACTCATCAAGGCGATCGAGCGTTACGAAACGTGGAACGGCAAAGTTCCTTTGAGATAAGTTTTCAAAAAGCTCACCCTCATACGTAGAATAAATGGGAAACGGGGCGGAGTAATTGCCGGCGAGGTCGGGAAAGTGGGGGTAATCAACCATGGAATTGGTGAGAAGGAACGATTTATGTGTCTAAGAACTTCGAGGATCATTATGAACGCTCAAAACGGAAGAAACGGGGGAAAATTAAAAAGAGAAGTTCATTGAGGCATTCCCTCGAACACTTGGTGGGGGCAGTTTTTGAATATGGAAATTCGAAGAATTGGAACTCAAATACCCCCCCAAATCAAAACCAACCAACCAACAATGATTCCAAGGAGTAAGCTCTAACGAAGTACCTCGAAGAAATGGCTCGAATTAGAAGTTTAGAGTCGAAGAGCAAGAATTTCCCCCAAATTGCTTGTGTTTGAAGATGGAAGATGAAATAAGAAATCCCGCGTAAAACTCGGTCGATCGACTCCTCACTCTTTCTTTTTTTTTCGATTACTTTTCCATTTTTTTATTTCCTTGCTCTTCGTTTTTTTTTGTTTCTCTCCTTTTTTCACGTTGCAGTCGGCTGGGCAAATGGGGGAAATCGACTGCTACTTATAACCTTCCTGCCCAAACCGCGTCAGTGGGGCAGTCGATCGACAGCTCCTCAGTCGATCGACTGGTCAGTAGATCGACTGTGGGTCAGTCGATCTACTGCTCTTCAGAGAGGTCCGAGAGTTTCTGTCCGCAAGTCGATCCGGGGAGGCTCAGTCAATTTTGCAGTCGATCGACTGCTCAGTCGATTCGACTGGAAGCTGTCGAATCGACTGCTCTTCAGAGAGTCATTTTTCGGTCCCCATAGCTCCAAGTTTGCACCTATACAAACAAAAACGTAAGAAAATGCAAAGACGAGGGGAAAATGCACATAATTTCAAGAAGAAAGAAGAAAAATAGAATAAAGAAAAATAAAATAAAATAAAATAAAAGTGAATAAKAATAAGAAAGATAAGAAAGAGATAGAAAACCCATGGGTTGCCTCCCATGTAGTGCTTTTTTAACGTCTTTAGCTCGACGGTTCCTTTGCGCGATTATGAAACGGATAAGACGGGAGGATCCACCAAAGCTACCGCTTCCTCGCCGGGTGGCAAAAGGAAACCATGATGATAGGGTTTGACTCGATGCCCGTTCGCTTGGAAACTGTCTTGAGTCGTAGGATCGATCAACGTGACCGCCCCACTCGGATTAACGAACTCGATGGTGTAAGGACCCGTCTATTTAGACTTTAACTTTCCAGGATGGAGTGCTAAGCGGGAATTGTAGAGTAAAACAGACATCCCAACCTCAAGCTTCTTTGGGACTAACCTCTTGTCATGATTTCTCTTTGTTCTTTCTTTATAAAGACGACCATTGTCATAATGAATATTCCGAAACTCATCAAGCTCCTCCAATTGCAACATTCTCTCAAGGCCGGCTTCCTTCAAATCTATTCTCACGGCTCTCATTGCGGTAAACTCATCAATTGGCTCAATGACTTGTTTCTCATCAACAAGCCCCACCTCCCTCTTCGAAAACGTGTCGTTGACCTCAACGACGCTTATGCAAGCACTCCCAAAAAGACTCGTCGCAATACACGATTCGGTGCTACGCCCATAAGCTCTTTCACCCTCAACATCACCGCTATTACCATCCTCCGGCTCGATTACCCTATCATACTCATATGTCAAGAAAACTTGCTCAAGCGATTCTTCAATATCGTCGACGAGAAGACAATCCGCATGAAAGATGCTTGAAGGAATCGACGGCAAGGTGGTCATTGAAAATGTAACCGACTCACCCGCCACGGACAAGGTTAGGTTCTTCTTACCAACGTCAATTATGCATTGTGTGGTGGCCATAAAGGGACGACCGAGTAAGATGGTGTGTTCGGCACCATCGTTTGACACCATTCCCACATCGAGAACAACAAAATCCACCGGTACCACGAGCCCTCCAACATTGACGAACACATCCTTCACAACACTTTTCGGATATCGAATTGACCGATCGGCTAATTATAAGCAAAAATGCGTTTCTTGCAAGGGTGCGAGCTCCAATTGCTCATAGATCGAGGATGGCATCAAGTTTATCCCCGCCCCGGAATCAAGCATACCGGTAGTGACCTCTCCGTTGCCAAGCGTGATATCGATACAAAAGGAGCCGGGGTCGATCTTCTTGAGGGCTAAGACCGAAGGATCACACACTACACTCGCCTCTTTGGATGACACAATCTTCTCGTTTGGAGAAGGTATGAACTTCTTGGATGAAAGGTCTTTGAAAAACTTGGAGTAAGTGGGTATGTCTTGGATGGCGTCTAACAATGGGAGAGTGATGTTCACATGGGACAAAGTATTGTAGATTTTTTGGAATTGATCGTCCTTCTTGTTGTTTTGGATCCGTGACGGATAAGGTGGAGAAGCCTTTGGAATCGGAGGCTTATAGGCATTCAAGGATTTGTGAAAGCCATCGGGGCCCTCTTTCGTCGGGATGGCACCCATGGGGGTAGACTCGGGAATAGCAACAACGGGTGGAATAACAACTTCTTCAATCTCGGACGGTGGAGCCACTTTGCTATCGATAGCCCGGCCACTTCGAAGACATGTAATTGCATGGGCATGGGAAGGTTGACTCGGTAACTTCCCCTTTTCATTGGCTTGTTTAAGCAAATTAATTTCGGTAGCCATTTGTCCAACTTTCGTATGCAAACTGCTATTCGAGGCCTCTATAGCGGTTAACCGGGCTTCAAAGGAAGATATCGTGGTGGAAATGGATTGCAATTGTTTCATGATCATGGCAATATTTTGATCGGTAGCCGGGGGTGGAGTATTTATCGGAGGAGACGGACGAGATGGACCCACATGAGGAGGGACTCCCGATTGGGCATTCGCATAGCTAAAGTTCGGGTGCATGCGGTTGCTCGGATGATGAGGAGGATTGTGAGTAGGAGGCCGAGCATAGAAAGGCTTAGAAACATTATTACCCGATTGATATCCTTGGACTCCACAAACTTCCTCCGACGGGGGCACCGGCATGTAAAACGAGGGATTTGATGGACAAGCAAGTGCCTCATGCCCAACTATTCCACAAGACAAACAAGGAGGCTCCGGGTTGGGGCAAGATAACTTCGCAATTTGAGCCTCCAACGCCGCAATTTTCCTATCGGTTTTAAGTTTCTCGGAAGAGGGCGACTCCATCACCTCGTTAGCACTTGAATATAAAGCACGGAAAGATTTTTTTTGGAAGTCTCGGCCAAATCGCGGAAAACTCGGTGAAGTGTTTGAGGGGAATGAATCGTCATGTTGCCACCCGCTCTTGTGTCGACCATGTATTGATATTGCGGGTCCAACACTTCATAGAAAGTTTGAATCAAAAGATCCTTCGGAAAACGACAATGAGGACAACTATCGACAAGATCCTTGAAACGAAACCAAGTGGAGTGAAACGGCTCGTTCTTCATTTGCTTGAAAGACATAATCTTAACTCGTACATCGTTAGTCTTTTCCATGGAATAGTAATTGTCAAGGAAGACTTTCGAAAGTGTATCCCATGTACGAATGGAGTTAGGGGGGAGACCCATGAACCATGTTAAAGCCTTATCTTGGAGAGCATATGAAAAACAACGTAGTTTAAGATGATCCAAGCTCATCATGTTTGGGCGGTGAAAACTCGAGACATGCCATTGAAATTGCCTTATGAATTGGAGAGGATCCTCCTTAGCAAACCCGTGGAAAACTGGGAGGCGGGCGAAATCAAGGGAACGGATATCAATGGCCATAACCTCGGGGGGAAGATAGATACAAGATGAAATATTAGCCCCCACAAAGGCTTGGCTCACCTCCTTCATCGTACGAACGGGTGGGAGAAGCGGAGCACTCGGATCATAACCACCAAACGAAGCATACTCATCATCCATGTCATCGTCAAACTCAAGACCGGTATCACCGAAACCTAGACCATAATCTTGCCCATACAGATTCACTCTCGGAGTTGGATTCGGTTTATGCACGGGGGGAACACCAAACGGGCCTCGGTTCGGGCTCGGCAATTTCAAAACGTGGGGAGGGGCTCTATAACCATGCGGACCGGGATTCGGGGAACCAAACTCGTCGAATGAGCCATTATACCCAACATGGTTTGCACCATGCCCTCCCATGTCGGGTCGTTCAAAGACTTGAGAAACCGGGGTAACGTGGTTTGCACCATGCCCTCCCACGTTACCCATTCCATCAGAACCACCACCATTCCCAACATGGTTTGCACCATGCCCTCCCATGTTGAGAACGAAACCTCCGCCGAAAGAGTTGGGAAACGAAGTCATACCTTGGGGTCGGCCCGAGGCGTGCTCATGAGTGGTAAAACCACTCCCTTGAAATCCAAGTGATTGCTCGGGAGGCAGCGTGTGAATGGGAAAGGAAGGCCCGACTATGGAACTCGGAACGGGCTCTTCATGAATGCCGGGCTCGGTCGAGGTAGAACCTTGAGGGTCGACCCGGGGGGATTTCCCGTGAGGGTCGAGAAAGGGGCCCGAGTAAGGAAGATTGTCCGTCATAGGAAAACCAAGATGCGAAGAATGTCGAAGACGTCGTAATTGTTCGGGGCTAGAAGTATAAGGAAATAATTCGTGTCCAAGCGAACGACGACCTTGCATACACTCAAAGAAATCGTCAAATACAAAGAGTAGCTAAAAACACAAAGAAACAACAATTAAATTGAAGGCCTTAACCGAGCCGTGTCGCAACGGTGATATTTTGTTAGAAGAGCTTTCGTGGTGTTGAAATGAATCAACGGGTTCATGTCTTGGTATTATCGGAATTCGATTCAATTGCAAGTTTCAAGTGTTTCAAGCTAAAAAAAATGAAGAAAAATGAAAATAAAGCAATTAAAATATCTAAACTATCCTAGAAATTGAAAGTGCAAGTTGGTAGGATGCCTCGGTCGTATGCCCATAATTGAAATGCAAGCAATTAAAGGAAATAAGCATAAGAATGCAAAGTTTCACCATGTACTACCATGCATTCACAAGGTACAACCATGCATGAAAACTCAAATAATACAAATTGATAAAAATTGAAAGCACCAAAGTGAAGAGCAATAAAAGTTGACGTAAAAGTTCAAATCTTTCGGAAAAATAACGAGAAACGAAGAGTAGATCTAGAAGTCATTTCTCCATTTTTAGTATTGAAGTTTGATATATGCGTTTATTGATGACGATCCATGGGTTTTGAACCTAAATTCGTATGTTGTAGGTGGCACGAGGTATTGGACCGACGCTAAAAGCTTTTACGGAGCGAGTCGAGGCGTTGAAACTCAAGAAATCGTGCTGAAACGAGAAAATCGAGCCAGGTCGACTACCCGGACAACTGCCCCGAGCGATTGCCCAGACTGCCCGCAGTCGATCGACTGCCATCCAGGAAATCGACTGGAGGATCGACTGACCATCAGAGAGCGCTGCAAATTGGCAAAGCAGTCGATCGACTGGCCCCTGGTCGATCGACTGGGCAGTCGATCGACTGATCCTGAGGAAATCGACTGTCGCCATCAAAAATCGACTGATCGACAGAGAGTTGTGTTGCTCTCTGAAGAGCAGTCGATCGACTGAGCAGTCGATCGACTGGTTGTCCGGGACTTAAAGCGTTTTGATGAGCTTGCCCCATGCTAATCACTTTAAAAACCCTCCACTTGACTTATGAAGACCATCCTCTCATTCTCCAACTCTGGCATGAGTTTTGGGATTAATTTTCTCTTCATTTTTCCTCTAGATCTACTTTCTCTCTCTTAGGTTTTAGATTTAATTTTCAAGCATTCCTTGGGTTTGTAAGCTCAAGATGAATTCAAATACTCCTTTGGATTAGCACCTTCATTTTAATTCAAGCTTTGGATTCTCCATTTAATTTTAGTAAGCTTTCCTTTTAATTTCAAGC
>BMAC01000097.1:119727-131212 GCA_014905375.1 Phtheirospermum japonicum | reverse complement strand
CATGATTTGTATGACTAAAATACGACTTACAAAGTTCAATTGAAACTGGAATGTCTTGTGTGATTGTGGTTAATTTTATTTAAAATTGTCCATAATTGCACCGCATCTGTTACTATTTAAGGGATATAATAAAACTTTTTATTTATTTATTAAGTGAATACTTAGATAACGAATGTAGGTTTAATCTATTTATCTATCTACTATTCTAAAAGGATTATTTAAAAAAAATTGAATCGTCCAAAATATCTCTTATTTTGTACATTTTAATGCGTTATATTGTAATTGCGTGTATTCTAATGAAAAAATATATTTTGATAGTTCAAGAGATGATGACCCTAATTATATAGCAAAACAACAATTACATAATTACACGTCAGATAATAACACACATACTTAATTATAAAATAATAACACGTCAGATAATAACACACATACTTAATTATAAAATAATAATCCGTCCAATTTATGATGTTATTGTCCATCTCCTCTAATTGTAGAAAATAACTATTAAAAGGACATTTGAATATTAATATTAGGAGTAGAGGACTCTAATTAATGGAGTAATTGTCAAATAATACATGAAAAAAATTATTTTATCAAATACTTCAATTAATTATACAAAATATTAAATATTCTAAATCAATATATGGTTATTATAAAAAACAAAAAAGAGAATTTTGGGGTTGCAGTGTTTTGATCCCCTTTTCTAAATCAATATATATGCGTTACAAAGTTATTCCCAATCAAAATAATAATAATATTATTATAAATAATAATAATATCAATAACCAACACCACCACCACTACCCCCCCACCCCCGCCGGCTCGTCGGAAAAACTTTTTGACAACATGTATTTGTTTTGCTCAAAAAACATAAAGTAAGAAATTATCGGACATTAAGTAAGCAATTTTCTTACTTTTTCGCACATAATATATGTAATTTTCATTATAAACTAAGAATTTGTCTTGTTTTATAGGTAATAAAGTTATAAATTTCACTATAAAATGAGAATTTTTCTTACTTTTTTGAATATAAGTTAATAAACTTTCTTGCTTTATAGGATATAATTATATAATTATTGTATTAAATAAGACTAGTATTATACCCGTGCGTTGCACGATAATTTTTTATTTTATTTATCTAAAATAAAAATAATTTTTTAAACTGTATTAAAATATTTAAATAAGTAATTGTATATATATATACTTAAGTTATATATATCTGTGTGTGTGTGTATTTCGGTAAGAACTATCACTGGTTCTCACACCATAAATGGTTTTACCATAACCGCTCCCTATATATAAATCATTATGATTATATAGTATATATATATATATATATATATATATATATATATATATATATATATATATATATATATATTATTTAAAGATCGAATAGTTTTCAAAATGATATAACCTGATCCATAAACGGATTGTTATTAGACGAAATGCCCTTTACAAATTATGAAAAAATCCCTTATACACAACATTTGTATTCTTGTTACTATATTTATTCTCATCATCGTCAATCAATATTTTTAAACCCTTACGATTGGTCACCCTTGATATAGCAACGTATAACTGATCATGACTGAAAACTGACTTCTTTAGAAAAAGTCCAACGTGAGAGAGAGATTGTTCTTGAGTTTTGTTGATCATCATAGCATGTGACACAATATGAAGAAATTATCATCGTTGGAACTTGAAAAGCAACCTCGGGTTGGATGGCGTGACAGTCATTCTAAGGATTAACAACAATTCACCTGCATTGCTTCCTTGAGAAATACTAACATATACAATACGATCGTCAAGTTAACAACCAACATTACACAACACAAGGGAATGGTCGATATTTCTCAACAACATGAGTGGAATTCTAATTTTTAGTTTTTATCTCATAGTTCGGCAATCCATAACATTTAATGATATTCAGAAACTCTGGTGAGTGGACGTCCTACAATATGTCAATGTTTGAATCGGATTTGCATTCATTATCAGAGCTAAGATATACTTTACATTCTCCATCATTATATGACATCATATATTTATTAATCAAATCGATGACATCAAGTGTTGGGAAAAGAATAGCACGACCCTCCAAATAAGCGAAGCATCCAGTAATTTTTCCAAATTGTGGATATGTGCTCGCCACAATTGACGGAACATAGTCACCATCATCTTTTCAATAATGGATAACCTGGATTTCAATTTGAATGATACCATCATTTGGTCCTCCAACTATTGCATCTCCTATACTGTTTATCGAGTTGACAAATTTCTTTAACTTGACACAATTGGGATCCAAATTATGATTTTGCAGCAGTTGTCATTTTTGGTCTACTTCAAAACCATGTAATGAGTCCATTAATGCGAAGATTTGATCACTGTGAACTATGTCTAGTCTAATACCTTTTAGAACAACCGGTAAGATTTGATGAAAAATATCTACCAAGAATTATTATTTTGTTACCAAATGGAAGCTGCGTATTAGAATTATTTTGCGATCTCATCACGTCTTTCAATATTTTGTCCAAAGTTTCAAAATAATGGCTATGCATCATTGGATTTTCGTCCAAAATAATGAGATGCGCATCCACCATTAATTTTGCAAGTGGAGTACCATTAATGATCAAAATATTGGTGGATATTAAAAGTAACATTAAATCTACAATGCCAAGTTCTTCCTTTCGAAAGTAGAAAGAGAAGTTATGTTGTTAGATATTACATTAAGAACAATTCTATTATTAGATTTAACAGTTGTAGAACGCATCCTCTGTACCTATAGATGAGAAATACACCATCCTTTTTTAAATGTACTGCATCCATGATTTTATCAATTCTGGCGGAATATAGTAAATTCGTATTAATAAAAATAAATCTAGTTTCCCAGGTGTCTATTCTTTTGTTTTTGAGTATTAAAAAAAACTTTAGGAAACTCAACATAAGACAAACTCCGTACTTCCTGATTTTTCTTATTTGCCTCGAACCAACCTAAAACATGATATGATATTTTTTACTTGCGTTTCATTGCGTTTAACTAATCATTATTATTACACAATACATTATGCTCTTCTGGAAGATAAAACTCAAACACATGATAGGTGGATTTTTATACTGAATTTTATAAATGAATATTCTTCACGCCATTTAGCATGGAGAAATGTAATGACAATCATAATACATGTTGATCTCATCAATTTTTTTATCCTCTGCATCCCAATATTTGTTCTGATAGAATGTTATAGTGAATCTATAGTTACATTTATTGACATATTTGAAAAAATTCTTGATAGATTTAAATTGGTTACACCATTTAACATTTAAATGAGCTACGTGATTCAGTAATAGATAAAAATTATGTGAAACGACCATCTGGAGAACCGCTAGTAAATGTCGAGGGCAAGACAACATGAATACCAACACTTGAACCATTTATTTCACCTCATAACACTACATCAACAATCCCACTGTACATCTCACTTCATAATTTTTTGATGAATCCTGACGTGCCATAATTTTGAAGATTCAATAATCATATATGTATCAATTATGAATTATTTTATGAGTCGTAGACTATATATAATAGTGAGTACCTCCGTGTATCTTTCATGCAATCGATGAGAAAAGAACGCCATTTGGCTCACATATACCCTTGCCTTTAGGTTTTCGAGGTTCAGAAAAATCTATGTTTTCCTTATATATGTATGTCTTCACCGATGGAAATAGTAATGGATAGTGTAGAGAAACGTATAAAAGATGCAACTCGTTGATACATTTAAAATTATCAGATCTCTTTTCTATTGCAATTCTCTTGCTACCACTTTGTGGATCAATATCACAAACAACTAATAGACAATTAGTTGATCTTTTTACAAATCTATTATAGTTGATGCCACAATGTTCATTCTACTCGATGCTGGTTTCGCACTTGTATTATTTTGCATGATTACTGAGATAGTAACAAAATACATTATTTTAAGAAATCAATTCAAGTCAAAATATTGAATCGTAATAATATTTGATAAATAATATGTTGGTAGCCAATAAAACAAATACTACATTGTATTGCATTGTGCAATTTTGCATATTTTAATTAAAAAAGTGGTAAAATTATTTTTGAGAAAAAGTGATAAATTTGATATTGTTGGACTCACAATAAAAATCAAAATAACACACACACACACACACACACACACACACACACATATATATATATATATATATATTCAAATGATCTTATTAATTTTTTTAATATTAATTAGGGTATACATCCTAATTATGTCAAGAAAGCTCCTACATACTTAAAAAAAAACTAAATCATTATTAATATTAAACGTTATTTATGGGATCAATTTAAATAAAAAGTTGAGTTGTAATAATATTTGATAGAAAACACGTTGATAGCCAATAAAATAAATACTGAATTATGTTGTGATTTTTATAAAATTAATTTTAGAAAGTGGTCAAATTACTTATGAAGAAAAGTGACAAATTTGATATTATTGTACTCACAATAAATAAAAAAAAAAACAAAAAAAATAGAATAACAAAAATATCACAATAAAAAAAAATAACATAAAAGTGATTATATATATATGTGTGTGTGTGTGTGTGTGGTGTGTTTAAATGATCTATTGTTTGTAATGTTAATTAGGTATCTATCCTAATTATATTAAGTAAGTTCTATATAATTAAAAAAGAAAAATAATTCTAGTGACTTTTTTTTTCTCTCTCTTACATGTTTTTTTTTATTTTTTTCACCGTCTAGCATGGATTGTAGGTCTGCTACAATTTCATGTAAAGATAATTTTTTTACTTCGCACAATGAGCAAATGATAGTATAAGTATTAATAAAATATAAATATTACAATGATGTTGAAGCGATTAGTATGTAAAATATAAATGCATACCTATAGAATAAATTTAATTTTGAACTTTAATCGAAATTGAGTATGACATAAATGCTTTGAAAATTACTGTGTTTAGCAATATTTGTTTTCAAAGGCGGCCTTCCCCCTTTTTTGTTTTGGAATTAGTTGATTTTTTTTTCCAAATATAATGTAATTGATGTCATAGTGTTCATTTAACTTAGTGTTTTGATTGCACTTGTAATATTTACGCGGTTTCTGAGATAATAACAAAATACATTATTTTATGAGATCAATTCAAATAAAAAAGTGTTGAATCGTAATAATATTTAATAAACAACATGTTGATAGCCAATAAAAATAATATCAAATTATATTGTATTGTGCGTTTTTGTATAATTTAATATAATAAAGTGATCAAATTATTTTTGAAAAAAAGTGACAAATTTGATATTGTTGACTCAAAATAAAAAAAATAACGAAAAAACATAAAAAAGAAAACTCAAAATAAAAATCAAAACATATAAAAGATTATATATATATATATATATAATATATATATATATATATATATATATATATATATATATATATATGTGCATATATATAATATTAATTCTTCTTATTTTTCATGTTAATTAGAGTATATATTCAAATTATTTTAAGAAGATTCCTACATAATAAAAGAGGAAACTAATCCTAGGTGGCTTTTTAGTTGAATAAGGTATCTATCATAATTATGTTAAGAAAATTCCTACATAACTAAAAAAGAAATTAGTTGATCTTTTTCCAAATATATTGTAATTGATGTCATAGTGTTCATTTCACTTAGTGTTTGGTTTGCACTTGTAATATTCACGCGGTTTCTGAGATAATAATTACAAAATACATTATTTTATGAGATCAGTTCAAATAAAAAAAAACGTTGAATCGTAATAATATTTAATAAACAACATGTTGATAGCCAATAAAAATAATATCAAATTATATTGTATTCTGCGTTTTTGTATAATTTAATTAAATAAGATGATCAAATAATTTTTTTAGAGAAAGTGACAAACTTGATATTGTTGGACTCGAAATAAAAAAATAACGGAAAAACATAAAAAAGAAAACTCAAAATAAAAATCAAAACATATAAGAGATTATAGATATATGTGCATATATTTACCCTATATATTAATGCAAAATCCTCCTAACCTATGTGTCTGCTTCGCATGCTTCGTTTGGCAAATAAAAAATTCTGGTGCTTCGGTTACTTACGTGTCATCCGAGCCTAACTTTTTTTTATTATATATTTATAAATTATAAAAAAATAGGATTTATTGTCCTAATAGTATGGCAAATTATTAGTTGGACCTGGGTGCACCTTATAAGGTGCACCCATTCTCACATATAAAAGTCAAATTACACATTTACACGCGCCTTCTTCATTTTTTTTTCTAAGTGCCTTTCGACCACACGCGCTTCTCTCTCCAGAATCTACCAAAAAATTCTTTCCCCAATCTGAACAAAATCCGAATCGATTGCTTCTGATTAACAATCGATCAGCGGCGAGAGATGTTTTAATCCGATTAACAATCGATTAGCGGCGAGAGATTTTTCAATCTGCTTAACAATCGATCAGCGATTTTCTACGATTTTCATCAATTATCGCCGAATCGATTGCTGCTGTACAAATTCTTTCAATTCTAAATGGACTTGAATCTGTTACAAGTTCCAATCGACACGAATCGGATCGAGGGTAAGTTATTTTTTGAAGTTGATTTATTTTCGTATTGAATTAGGTTTAATCTGTTTCTATTTTTATTGCTGTAGCTCTTCCGATTTGTGTATCTACTGCAAATCTGAATGTAGAATGTGATGATATCTGAATGTAGAATGTGATTATACCTGAATGAAGAATGTGATGATATGTCAGTATGTATTTGATGCCATCTGAATGTAATATATGATGAGTTGTCTCATTGTTATGTAGTGAATGATGATAGTCAGTCAGCTGCGAGAGCAATGCGTGATGATGATTTGGTTGGCATTATTGTGAATTCTGTTGACGAGGCTTATAATTTGTATAATGATCATGCGTTTAGGGTTGGGTTTAGTGTTAGGAAAGGGAAGGATAGGAAGAGGGTTGATGGCTCAATTTCGATGAAAATGTTTCTTTGTTCTAAGGCTGGTCAGAAACAAGTTTCAAAAAAAAGTAGGTCTTATGCGAAATTAGATGTGAGAACAGGCTGTCCTTCTTTCATTCGGTTTGATATTGATCGTAGTGGTTTGTGGGTTGTTACTGCACATAAAAATGAGCACAACCATACATTATGTCCACCTACTTCAAGTCATCTTCTTCCATCCCATAGGAAAATTTGTCCGACTCAACTTGCTTACCTTAAAGAATTAAAAAAAAGTGGTGTTGGTGTGGCCGATGGTGTTCGGGTTTTGAAAAACCAGTCCGGTGGTTCTCCTTTTTTAAGGTTTAGCGTTAGAGATGTATATAATGCATTAAGTAAATCGAATGCATTTGACGGTACAGATTCGAATACTTTAATTCAAAATTTTAAAAATAGGCAAGCTAATGAGAAGGATTTTTTTTTCGATTTTGAGGTCGATAATGAGTCTAGGCTTTGTAGTTTTTTTTTTTTGGAGAGATGGTCGTATGCAGCAGGATTATGAATTATTTGGTGATTTGTTGGTGCATGATACTACGTATCGCACTAACAAATACGATATGATTTGTAAAATTAGAAGGTCTATGGTTTTAAAAATAAGGATCGGATTTACGATATTGTTAATCAATGTTAACAACACTAGTTAACAACATCGACTAGAATAACGTAAAGTTATGCAGCCGGAAATTCAAAATAGAGAACACAAGTAAGTACTTGTGAACTTGGGTGTACAAACCCGAAAAACTATATTACTTTCACTTCACGTTCAATACACAATATAAAGTAATATATGAAAACTAAATATCAAGAAACTCGATACTAAATACTTGTTGCCGGAATGGCAAGATCTTCTCCGTTGGTCCACAGCAACTTCAGCAAACCAACATTACAAACCAACATTGTTCAAAATACTTATCAAAACAAACTGAGTAAAGGAACTTAATGACTTCGAATCCTCTTTGACCGTCGAGGAGATGTCGAAGTTCCTTCACCACTCTTCTTCCTCTTATTCTTCTCCCTCAGTTTCATCATTTTCTTCAAAGCCTTGTTGCGCGCCCGTATTCGCTTACGCCTCTTCTCTTGAGCAAGGCTCGCCAAGGCTTCGGCGGCAGCAGCATCTTCAGCATCAGCAGCAGTCTCAGTTCTGGCAACATCAGCAACATCCTCATCCTCCTCACTTTCTCCAGCAACACTTTCTCCCCCTACGTTCGCGTCACTCTCTCCCCCTTTTTGACCAGAAAGGGAAAGGGCCTCCAACAACGAGCAACGAAGTGCGCAACTTAGAAATCTGCAAATCTATGGAAGCAACATGCGCACACAGGAGCTGCGCAGAAATGCGAACCATGTTGGGATCGTCCTTCTCAACATCACTATCAACATCGGCAGGAGCAGGAGCCTGCCAAGGTAAATCGAGCACCCTAGCACCAGTAGTGTGTTGGCCTCGAAATGCAAACCAATCCGCATCACCAGTGAGCACATCATCTGGGTGAAGCATCAGACCTTGGCTCTTCAATAGGCTGAAAATAAGAGAAGGAAAACACAACGAGGCAGCAGACCTTGATGTGGCAAATTTAGTCACAATATCAAAAACATGGTGTCCGAAACTGAACTTTACACCCTTCCCAAGCTTAAACAAAAACTGGGCCTGAGGCCGAGTAACAACCGTGGTGTTCCTGGAAGGGACCCAGTTGCAAAGTGCCACTTTATGCATAATAGAAAATAAAGACGAGAGCCTCGTGCTTGGCAGTTGCTCAAACCACGAATGWACCATCCCACCCGACAAAAAAGACACAACCTCATCCATATCRTCCACAGAAAAATTACCCCGGTGTGTAGTGGTGCCAAACAAAACATCAATTAAGTCAGGGGTAAAGGCAAACACCTTGCCACGCAGAAAAACTTTCCCATAGTTTACAGAACTCAAATCAACAATTGATGGCAGCATATTGGCATAGAACTCAAGAACGATATCCCTAACAAAAGGAATGGTGGTAGAGATGTGGAATACATACCATGAAATCGGAGGTAGGCTATCAGGTTGTGGCGCTCAAACAGATCAAACGGCACTTTTCTCTCAGTGATCATATGACGGGTTTGATACATATCAAACAGCTCAGCAGCTTCAGCGGTTAAAAATTTCGCTGAGAAGGGCTCCATGTCCTCAATCTCGGGTGTAGGAGTTGAAGTGCCAGATGAGGACTGGGAGTGATCACAGGCAGCCTCAGAGGACTGCGTGGGAGAATGCGATGGAACAGGAACAGATGCAGTGTGGGAGGACGAAACAGACTTTGAGTGACTCAATGTTGGTAAGGGACTACCAACATGACTACCAACATCATCCTTGGCAGCTGTCTTCTTTTTCTTCTTGTCCTTTTTGAGAGCAGTAAAAATCTCTTGCAASGGCACATCCATTGAAGAGTCAGGGGAATGTTCAAAGAGGCCTGTATCAAACTCAGGCGATGCAGCAGGAATTGGAGACGACGGGGGAACATCAGCAGGCGACTTGGCGGAACTAGTAACCCGCCGGTGATGAAATCGAGCACAGTATATGGAGGCAAAGAGTACTCAATAGCAGAAGACTTTGGAGAGACTTTGATATTCGCCTGGCTCGGAGAAACACTATCTTTTGTCTGGCCGGGTCTCCTGTCGGCTTTTCGTACGAGCTGCTTCCGGTGAGTAAATCTCTTCTTCTCCGGCAAACTGGGAGCAGAAGCAGACGGCGGCACATCTCCGGCAATCGGAGCAGTAGGCTGAAAATCATGATCATCGGGATCAGACTCCACAACAACATCCTCCTGGAGGTTGATGTGTTCAATCGGCACATGGCGGCGCGGACCTGCCTTGCTCTTTGGGACCGCGGGCGGCACAACACCGGGCGGTATGTTGCGCAAACGCCTGGACCGCTTCAAGGTAGGATTCCCTACGCGGCCAAAGGTCTCAGCCACAAAAGCTAAATCGGGGGGGTTATCGACGTCAATCTCGTTCCCGGGCTGTCCAGGGAACACCTGAGAAACCGGCGTAGCATCAACCGGCGATGGAACAAGTACATCGGCGAGAGAATCTGGCGCATGCAAAACAGGCGACGATGTTGATAGCGGTGAGCTTGAAGAGCTACCACCACCAATCTTTTCACGGATATCCAGGCCGCCTATCTTTGGATATGGCAATGGAATCTGGTCGCCGGAGCGGCGAACCTCCTCTGGTAGTTCAGGGACTGTCGGCGGTGGAGAGCTAGACATCCTGCAAAATTTCACAGCAACAAAGAACCAAGAACAGAAATTCGATAGAATTGGAGAGGAGAAAGGAGTCTGAGAGTTGTAATTGGAAAGGGGTTTGGGGGTTGTGATCAAACGGTAAAAAGAAATCAGCTTTTTAAGCCCCCAAAAAGTGACCGTTGAAAGAGGGGAGAGAAAGAGTAAAAAATAAAAGGAAAAATCCCTAAAATTCTCACCGGTTGATTTTTAGGAATAAAACACGATTTTAATTCCTTTTTTTTGTTTAAGGCACCACTCCTCCTCAAAATAGGCTTAATGACCACAAAAGCCGCCCCACAAACTCTACTCATTATTCCTCATTTTTTTTTTTAAAAAAGTTGTATGACTTAATCTACAAAATAGGCCGAAAAATACAAAGCTGGATTTTATGAACCATCAGCACAGTTGTACCTATCTTGTGTAATGTTACCTTTCACTCACCAAATTCACCTCGTTATTACCTGTCCAGCCATCCGATTATAACTCCACTGAAACACTTGGTTAGCTCAATTTAAAACAGAATTAAGAGATTTCAAGCACGACAAAAACACAAGAAACATGACGCACAATAAGATGGCATCTTCACAAAGTATGAATGTCCTACGGGATGCCTAAAAATCATGACCTAAAAGGTTAAAACAGAACACATAAAGATTTCAGTGTTTTGATCCAATGTTGCTTTGTATTGCTAACAACATTATAAACCAACATTGCCGTAGGTGAAGTCAATGGAAACTTACCCCTTAACCCAAGTTAATGACTACGTCAAAATCTCTCAAGAAGGCGAATTTTAAAGATTGGAGCATTTTGAGTCCAGATTTTATTCATCCTTGAAGGGATTTAAATCTTTTAATCTTCAGCAATTTCTGTTAAACGCCTCTTGTTTTTGGACCTGGGAGAAAACCAGTTTCTGCGGGCAAGTTCCATAATCACCTAATTTCGAACAGGTTGGTCCTTTTTGTCATTACTTTTATTGCAACAGAGGATCTTATTTCACTTTCAATCAAACTCAATGCATTAGTATAATGTATGAAAAGAAAGATAAAAATGCATGCAAAATAGTACAGATGTTGTGACTGATGTTGATAAGTRGTGTCACAACATCACAACCAACATTGGTTAGACAATGCACATACCGAGATCTCTTCTCAAACGAGAGAAGGTCTCGTAATCTAATGCCTTAGTGAAGATGTCA
>BMAC01000097.1:89655-102662 GCA_014905375.1 Phtheirospermum japonicum | reverse complement strand
TGAAAACTCATATATTCGCAGAAAAAAAAGTAATATGAGGTTTACAAATGATATATCCTCGCTCAGATCTGGAACATATCATCAGATTGTTCTTGCACATACCATCAAAATGTACATATAAAATCTTATTACAATTTTTGAAATACAGAACATGCAGAGAATTGAAAGCCTATAGTTAAAATACAGATGAACTATATCAACATCAGTTGATGGCTAAACCCTAGAGTCGGAAGAATTGAAACTATATTTAAATTTTGTGAACTAAAAGCGTTTTGAGATGAATTAACATTAGTCGACAATGAAACTCATCAATCGACGCTGAAACTTCACCAACATTAGTAAACTGAAATCAAAGTTGAATGGGAAAAAAATTAAAAACTCACTGGAGAAGATGAAAATTGTTGCAGCGTCCGGTGGAAGATGATATTTGCTTGAAGAAAATTATTTCAGCTTCTGAAAATTGCAGCGCCCGGTGGAATTGCAGCGTCCGATAGAAGATGAAAATTGCTTGGAGATTGAAGAAATTGTTCTGGGAGAATGAAACTGCAGGCGGGAATTTGGACAGATTTTTTCACTTTTGGTGAAAAGAAAGGCGCGTGGACGGGGAAAGGCGCGTCCAATTTGTTGCCGATGTGTAATGAAATTAGGGACCCGGTGCACCTTATTAGATGGTCCCGGGTCCATGGTATACGGACTCTAATAGTATTACTTCTTACTTTTTAATTATTTAAACTACCTAAAATAAAATGCCTAATAATAAGAGTCTTACCTTTAATAAAACATCCTAAAATGAAATTCTAATAATATAAAATTAAAGAAAAAGAAACATAATCTAATAAAACAGCCTAAAGTTCAGATTACCTTTTCATATTATAATAACCTCAATAATATAATTATTAATACTACCTAAAATAAATAATCTAATTAATATATGAGTCCTTAACAATATAAATTGAAGACTCCAGGCTGCGGAAGAAACATAATCAAAAATCAATAATATAATTATTAAAACTACCAAAAATAAATAGCCTAATTAAAGTATGAGCCAAAATCACATATTAATAGACTCTAGATGGTAGAATTTTCTTGATTGAATAGCTATGACCTTTCTCAAACTTGCTGTAACCATTTTGTACGTAGCTAATTCTTGTATACTAATTTGTTGTCAAGTGTTTTTGCTATAAATTAGCTATGGAATTCATCGTACCTAATTTCAGAAATTCTTGCTGGGATAAGGGGATGATATATGTAACTTTGAAATATAGTTAATTGTGGTATTTTGAAGTAATATTAAATCTCAAGGGTATCTTATTCAAATAACCCTAACATTATTGTACAATGCTTAATTTTTTGGGGTAATTGCCAAATACTATTTAGGAAAAAGTATTTTTGTCAAATACTCTAACTAATTATACAAAATGTCAAATAATTCAACTATAAATATACAATTACAAGGTTACGCCTATTAAAAATAATATAATAATCATTCATATATATTAATGCAAATCCTTCCAATTTTTGTGTCTGCTTCGTATGTTTTGTTTGACAAATAAATTATGGTGTTTCGTTTGCTTAAGTGTCATTCAAGCCTAATATTTACCATATTTAATTTTTTTTAATTGAATCTTACCTAATTTAACTCTTTTATTATATTTTCCCTTATTCAATACTTTCCTTTGATTATCATAATATAAAAATATAAATAAGTCATATATAATTAGTAGCTAAGATCAAATTAGTTGTTTTAATTAAAAGACAAACTACATATGAAATAATTTTAATTACAAAAAAAACTTTATTATGAAAATACTTAAATAACTTTATTGATAATATAATTTAAAATAATTTTATTTTTGGAGTTTCAAATATTCCATATAGGTAAGATATGAGTTATTTACAATAATCTAAGTATATAACTAAATATTAGTAATGTATTCAATCTAAACATAAAAATATCAAATTATATACTAATAATTAATAAACATAGACACCAGTAAAATGCGACACGGGTTTAGAGTATGATATCTTTTGAATATCTCAAAGTATGTAACTAATAATTATTAACGAGTTTATTCTAAATATTAATATATAAAATGATTTAATAATAATAATTAATAAATTAGATAATAGACACAGGTTTAGAATGTGACGCCTTTTGAATTTTGTAAGTATGTAACTAAGATTATTGATAAATTTAAGTTAAACATCAAATATAAAATTATTTAATATTTATAATAATTAATAAATAGATTATACATGTACAAGGAACGGGTTAGAATACATTATTTTAATTTTTTATTTTAGATTTCAAATTTTATAATTATCACAAATATTTTTAATATTTATTTTTTGATAAGTCCCGTGTAATACACGTGTGTTAAACAAGTATATATTAATGCAAAATCCTCCTAATTTATGTGTCTGCTTCGTATGCTTCACTTGGATAATAAATATTTTTGGTGCTTCTGTTGCTTATGTGTCATCCGAGCCTAATATATACATAATTTAATTTTTTTTATTGTATCTTGCCTAATTTAATATTTTCTTTTTATAATATTTAGCCTAATTTAACAGTTTTCATTTATCTTATTTTGTCTAATTCAATAATTTTCTTTTATATTCCTAATATAAAAATATAAATAAGTCATCTATAATTAGTAGAAATAATCTAAATAATTATTTTAATTAAAAGACAAATTACATATGAAATAGTTTTAATTACAAAAAAAAAATTATATATGAAAATATTAAATAAATTGTATTTAAAAAAAAATTGAAATAATTTGTTTTTAGAATTTTAAATATTTGTATAGGTAAATTATGATATTTTGCAATCATCGGAGAATTTAACTAAATATTAGTAATGAATTCAATCTAAATATTAAAAAATAAAATTATATAATAATTATTTATTAGACAATGGCACAATGCGAGAAGGTTTGAGAGTATGACACCTTTTGAATTTTTCAAAGTATGTAACTATAAGTATTAACAAAATCAATCTAAACATAAAAATATAAAATGAGTTAATAATAATTAATTAATATAGATTAGAGACGGGTTGAAAATGTGACATCTTTTTAATTTTTATAAGTATGTAAATATAATTATTAATGGATTTAATCTAAACATTAAAATATAGGAAATGACTACGGTGCCTTCACGGTACCATGCCTCCCACCCTACGTGCATTTACATCCATCAATCTTTTAATATTTATAACTTTAAATTGATCCAACGGTTGATAATAAGTGAGAAAAGGTGAGGTATGGTACCTTCACGGCACCGTAGAACTTCCCTAAAATATAATATTAATTAATAATTATAATAATTAATAAATTGAACAGAGCACGGGTTGAGAACACATCTTTTTAATTTTTTATTTTAAGTTTAAAACTTTGTAATTTTCATAAACATTTTTTATATTTAATTTTTTATAAATCCCGTGTAATACATGGGTGTTACACTTTAATCGAAATTGAGTATGACATAAATGCTTTGAAAATTACTGTGTTTAGCAACATTTGCTTTCAGAGGCGGCCTTCCCCCTTTTTTGTTTTGGAATTAGTTGATTTTTTTCCAAATATATTGTAGTTGATGTCATGGTGTTCATTTTACTTAGTGTTTGGTTTGCACTTGTAATATTTACGCGGTTTCTGAGAAAATAACAAAATACATTATTTTATGAGATCAATTCAAATAAAAAAGTGTTGAATCGTAATAATATTTAATAAACAACATGTTTATAGCCAATAAGAATAATATCAAATTATATTGTATTGTGCATTTTTGTATAATTTAATTAAAAAAAGTGATCAAATTATTTTTGAGAAGAAATGACAAATTTGATATTGTTGGACTCGAAATAAAAAAATGAAAAAACATAAAAAAGAAAACTCAAAATAAAAATTGAAACATATAAAAGATTATATATATATGTGCATATATATAATATTAATTCTTACTATTTTCTATGTTAATTAGAGTATATATTCTAATTATGTTAAGAAGATTCCTACATAATAAAAGAGGAAACTAATCCTACGTGATTTTTTAGTTAAATAAGGTATCTATCATAATTATGTTAAGAAAATTCCTACATAACTAAAAAAAGAAAATAACCCTACATGGCATTTTTTCTATCTCCTACTCTTCTTTTTCTCTCTCTCCAGACCTCTCTTTTAATATATATAGATAGATAGATAGATAGATAGATAGATAGATAGATAGATAGATATACATAACAATAATACGCTATAAGTACTCCCTCTGTTTCTTAATAAGTGTCGTTTTAGTGTTTTTTGTTCCAAATTAAGGAACATAATATTTGACTAATACATTCTCAATCAATTAATAATATTCTCTTTTTATTACTTTCATTCTTTTCCTTTAGTTATTCTATTACCATAAACTTGTTTATATTTCTTAAAATAAGCGGGGATAAAATTAGAATAAAGTGGTAAAGATTTTTAAAAATGACACTTAATTTGTAATAAAATCGAGGCTCTAAAACGACACTTATTCTAAAACGGAGGGAATAAGAGTCATAACAACATCTGCACATCAAGAAATAAAGTTTTTCAATCAAGTTCGAATATTTGAACACAATAAGAATTTTGTGGACGTATAATAAGAAATCCGTATATGTACTAAGAAACTAGAACATATAGTAAGAAGTATTGTGTGTGTATATATATATATATATATATATATATATATATATATATATATATAGGATTATCGGAATTTTTTTGTGGACATTAAGAAAAAGAAATTCAGACACATAGTTAGAGTTTTTCTGGCCTAAAAAAATTTTTTGGGAAAAAAGAAAAACTCGTTGGAAAATATTTTTCGGCGGCAGCCACCATGCTGCCCACTATATTATTATTATTATTATTATTATTATTATTATTATTATTATTATTACTACTACTACTACTACTACTACTACTACTACTACTACTATATTATTTATTTATTTTTATTAGATTTTTTCATAATAAGGATATTGTTGTATATTCAAGTCATGATTTTGGACTACTTAGCAAAAAAGAGGGAATATTTGAAATAAAATTGAATTTAAAACTAACTGAAAAATGGACCACAATTAGAGACTATTTGACAATTTTATCCATGAATATAAAACAAAAACTTGCATTTTTTTTAAAGTAATAAATCGCATAAAGCAATTGAATCAAACAAAATATTCTTTAACCTTTTGAATCTTCTATTTATTAATGGTAAAGCTTTGATCACATATATCATCATAAAAAAAGACTATGAAAGGGTGTTCTCAATATAAAATTTTATACTATTTCTTGAATTTCTTAACTTATGAAATCTCGATGATTTGCATAGTGTCCATCATATTATAATGGAATTCTCTAGATATTATTCTAATGCAGTTATGTAGATATTAATAGATTTTATTGAAATGTGTTGAATGTTCCAAAATATAATATTACGAATTCTAATAAAATTATCACAACTTTTATAGAGTAAGAATTAACACAACTCAAGAGAATATACAATAATATTTTCTTTTGTATAAGAAATTAATGAAAATACGACTTAACTGAGAATACATAATATGATTTTGTCTTATTTTCCTTTTCTCTTCAAGAGCTTAAATAACTAATTTTAAAAGTATTTAAGAGGCCATTATTGTAACTTGTTGTTAGCTCTAAATTTATAAATTCATCAATAATGTTATTTTCTCTTATTTTTTTTATTACAAGCTGAATTTATTCCTACTCAATAAATAAAGAAAATCTATTTGAAAAAATAAACAAACTATGCAGATAAAAGTATACATATTAACATTGTCTTTTCTAAAATTGAAGAGTTTTTCAGTTTTAAAAACTAAATTAAAAAAAGTTAATAATAAGATCTCATTATACTTATGTACGAATAGGTATTAGACTAATTTAATTATTTTCATATCATATTATATTAAAATATGACGGCGTTATAAAAAAATCATAAGACCAAAAAAATATTTTTTGGTCATTTGAATTATAATAATTTTACATCTCGCTCACTAATATTTTCTCTGCATATTGATTATAATTAATTTCAAAATTAGATAAAGGAGTTTAAAAAGTGAATACTTGTTTTAAAACTAGAGTGATAATAAAAATGAGCTCTAATATCTTTCAATAACATATTTTCAGTAATTATTCGAGTATTAAAATAAATAAAAAGTGGATTCCACGAGAATCTGAGGGTAGAAGGCTAGATTTTGAAAAGAATTGTGTATGCGTGTTTTTAACTATAAAATCCATAGAATTTAATGAAAATTCTTCATTTATAGAAATTCACCAATTGGCTAGAAGTTGAGAATACTAAAATTCTATATAATTTCAAATTGAGAACATCATAATTTTATGGAATCTACATAATTTTAAATTGATGATACTTGAAATTGTTTAAAATTTTAAAGTCAACCAAATTCCATATCGAGGATCAGCCATTATTACGTACACCCAGGTGGTTGTTATAGTGTACAACCAGATATGAATATTTAGTACAACAAAAATGAACATTTAACACAACGAAGTTGTACATTTTTACGATTGTATTACCGTTACGTGCTCATTTATATTATGAAAAATTGTACATTTGTAACATTGAAATTCATATTTATCACATTGCAGATTAACACACATACAAACACATATAAATTAATTAAACTGTATATTAATATCTATCATAACAGAGATGAACTTTTATCAGAACATATATGAATATTTTTATTACAATAAATATGAATATTTTTATATCTGTTATGTGTTTATAAATGCTCATTTATCATAGTAAAAATGAAAATATTCACAACAAATATAAAAACTTATCTGATGAAAGATGAACACTTATCACATTTAAGATGTACTTTTCACCTGAGTGTATGGTACAATGTACACCCGAGTGTACATAATAATTTGCCTATTGAGGATCCCCCCTCCCAAGGCTACACTAATGGACCACTGTTAGGCCGAACTTCATAACTAATACATCATAATATAAAAATCAATACATCATAGTACAAAAAATAATATATCATAGTACCACTCAATGGCGTAGCGTAGCCAAGATGTTAACATGCACTGAGTCATAATATTTTTTCTTCAAACTAAATAAATCTGATATTTTTATTTTTTTTTAACATAGCTGTGATAAGGATGGGACTAAGTTTGAATAGTTTTTAATAAAATATATCATATATGTCTAATATTTTTTTAATATTTCTTAGATATAAATGAGGATGGGCCTGATGATGTTTTCTTAAAATATATAATCTTACTAATTTTCTTATTTTTTTCTATTTTTTTTAATTTTACACTGGATAAATGACGATAGTTTGGTCCCGCGCCTAAGTTTGCCACCCTAAATGTGCCATTGTTAAAGCCAATACATCATAATACAAAAATAGATATATCATCGTATTGGATAAAGATTTATAAAAAAAAATCAATATTTCTGAATAAAAAAAATATATATTATAATATCATTTTAGATAGCCTAACAAATTATGATTCATCAGTTTGAACTAATACAAGTGTTTGCCAGTGATGTATCATTGAAAAGAAATAAGAAAAAAAATTTAACAAGGTAAAAAATATAAGGTCATATAGAAAGATAGCTTAGGTTATGGAACTTGTTGTTCGAGCAAACCAATTTTGTTATGTCTAGAAATTGTCAAATACTACAACCCTGAGTTGATTGGCAGAAAATTAAAGGATTATACGTTATGGATGATGTTCAATAAATGCAAATTAGATCAAAGAGTATATAATTCTCCAACAATAGATCAATTATTACAGCAAAATGGGTTGAAAGGATAATCTAACATACTATTACTATGGACGTTACAAACCTTTGAAATATCCTCTTCTTTGGTGAAAAGAATGTCGAATGGCATCAAAATATTAAAAAACTTACACTCGGGAAAACCTATACTCAGAAAAATGTATATTATTGCTTATTCAGAATAATAATTATGTATTATCATGTAAGTCGGTCATGTTGCTAAAGGCATGTAAATTTGTTTTAGTTATAATAACACATGATAGTCATTGTTAAGATACAGTTTTAAGTTTTAGAGCATTCATTAAAGATATTCTTGCATACAAGTATTTTTATTAGTAATAATGTAATGGTGCATCATGTAAAGAAACAAATCCTAAATGCATATTTAACATAAATCTGAGGAAGAGAATTTTATTTCTTATTTTCATGATTACAGCCAATGCATGAGCTCGCATATATATAATACAAGATAGAATGATCTAGAACTAGGGTTACATGAGTCTGTTGGTGTAGGTAGACCACAATGCCACGCTGCACACTGAATATAATCCCACGGTAAGTTTGTCTTCATGCGTAGCTGTCCTTCTTTGTCTTCTTCTGTGTTTGTCTTTCCTGTTTCTAATCAGCTCGCCGACAACCTATGTCTGTCCTTAGTGACCTTAGCTCGCAACCTAAGCTCAACGACCTTATCTTTATTTTCAGCGAATTCTATGTTGTGCTTAGGCATAACAGTTAACTTGTTTCTATGCCTGCAGTAGAATTGCCCTGTCAAAGGTTTGGTCATGATATCTGCTATTTAACCCCATTTTGGCACATGATGCATCATAATCAACCCCTTAATAACCTTTTCTGTGATAAAGTGCAAGTCAAGCTGTGTTTAACTTTCTCATTATTTATGGGATTCCCAGCTAAGGATATTGCCCCTAAATTTTCCATCCAAACCATTCCAGGGTTAAGATCATTTATTTTCAACTCATGTAGCAATGACTTAATCCATATAATCTCACAAACTGTAACAGCCAAGCTCCTGTATTCAGCTTTTGTTGATGATCTGGCAACTGTAGGTTTCTTCTTTGCTTTTCTTGATATCAGGTTGTTTCCTATGAACACACAAACACCTTAAGTTGATCTTCTGTCATCAATATCTGAGGCCTAATCCGCATCTGCATAAGTTGTTACGTTGAAATATTTGCAAGGACTGATTCTCAAGCCAAAATCCTTGGAGCCACTAAGATACCTTATGATTCTTTTTTACTACTCTCCAATGAGTATCAAGTGAATTTTGCATATATTGACTTACTTTGTTCACTGCAAAACTAATGTCAGGTCGGGTCAAAGTAACATACTACAATGCTCCAACAATTTATCTATAGAAGCTAGGATCCTCAATTGGCTATCCAAAAAATCTTGATAGAGTGGGGTTTGAAACCATAGGAGAAGTTACACCATTTGCCCCCTTCATACCTGCTCTATCAAGTATCTCTTCAATGTACTTTCTTTGGGTCAAAATGAGTCCACTAGGATCACGGCATACTTCAATTCCCAAGAAATAATGTATCGCACCTAAATCCTTAAGAGAGAAATGTCTGTTAAAGATTTGAATGAGGTCACGGATCTCTGATTGATCGCTCTCTGTCAGGATAATGTCATCAACATAAACCATAACAATTATGCATGAGTTCTGAGTGTGTTTGATGTAGGGAGATGTGTTAGATTTTGAAGAAAAGAATTCCAATGAGATCAAGACATTTCCAAATTTACTAGACCATGTCCTTGAGGCTTGCTTCAATACATAAAGGGCCTTATTCGGTTTGCAAATAAGTTGTTGTGTATCATGTTTTACAAAACCAAAAGGTTGCTCCATATAAATATATGTACCAATGTCTCCATGAATAAAAGCATTATCCACATCAATCTGTCTTATGGGCCATCCCTTAGTGAGTGCAAAGGACAAAACAGTTCTAATAGTGACTGGTTTCACAACTGAGCCGTAAGTGTCTGTGTAATCCAATCCAGGTCATTGTGTGTAACCTTTTTGCTACAAGTTTGGCCTTGTATCTGGAGATTGAATCATCTGAGTTTTTCTTTATCTTGAAAACTCATCTAGAACCAATGATCTTTCTGTTGGGAGGAGGTCGCACAAGTGTCCAAGTATTGTTCCTTGAGAAAGCTTCATATTCTACTGTCATTGCATCGTTCCAGACAGGAATTTGAGTTGCCTCTTCTGATGTCCTAGGCTCAACATTCTCAACTCTGCTTGTAGATGCATAGGTTTTTGGCTTGTGAATTCCTGATTTGGGCCTGGTCTGCATGTGATGAGTACTTGTAACAGGTTGCACATCAAGGTTAGTAGCAACATGTATATCATTATGCCCAATAGGTAAATCTATAATTATATGACCAATTGGAATGGATGAAGTATATGAAGGTGTGTGATTGGTTGATCTATGTGTGGGAGAGGACTGTACTTCGGATGAGTCAGGTATGTCACGGGAAGAGGCTGTAGAAGACGAATGCACGAGTGTGTTATTAGAATAGTTATTTTCAGATTGAGTGGAAGCTAGATTATCTTGATCAATATTAACTAAGGCTGTATGATGAAAAACTTGGTTCATGTAGGTCGCGGTAACTGAGGGCTCCTTGTTAAACGGGAAAATGTTTTTTTGAAACAAGACATGTCTTGTGACGGTAATCTTATTTGAGGGAAAAAGTAATTTATATCCTTTGTGAACTGAGATGTATCCAATAAATGTGGAAGGTAGACTCCTGGGCTGAAGTTTGTGAGTGGAGTAAGGTTTGAGAAGGGGATAGAATAAGCATCCATAATTCCCGAGTAAGGTGTAATCTGGTTTGGTTTGAGTGGTTGTCTCAAAGGGTTACTTGTATTGGAGTAGTTTCCTGGGTGTTATGTTGATAAGATAGACTGCAGAGCTGAAAGCCTCACTCCAATATCTAAAAGGGAGATTGGATTGAGATATGAGTGAGAGAGCAACTTGAACTATATGTCTATGCTTTCTATCTGCCATTCCATTCTGCTCAGGTGTGTGAGGACATGAGATTTTGTGTGTGATACCAAACTTATCCAAAATACCTTTCAAACCAATGAATTCTCCCCCACCATCAGTTTTTAAAGATTTAATGGTTGTTTTGAATTGGTTTTCAACTAGGTTTTTAAAGTGCAGAAAAAATGATTTTGTGTCAGCCTTAGATTTTAACAGCTATAACCAAGTAAACCTACATGCCTGATCTATAAAGCTCACATAATATCTGAAACCATTGTAAGACACAATAGGTGAAGGACCCCAAAGATCACTGTGGATTAAGTCAAAAATCTGATAATTATGCACCTGGGAATCATTGAAAGAAAGTTTATGCAGTTTTGAACTCATACAATCAGAACACAGGAAATCATTCTCGTTATTATCAAGAAAAGACAAATTACAATGTGTCAAGGTTCTCTGTACAATATCATAGGAAGGATGACCAAGCCTAGAATGCCAAAGACTCAATCCTAATTTATTTGTGAGCTCAGCAGAATTGACATTTGACTGAAAGCAGGAAGGAATAGGAGAATGATGTTCTTGATGAGTATCTTAGGAGCAAGTTTGAATTTGTAGAGTCCATTACTGAGATTCCCTTGGAGCAGCACAGATTTTGTTACTTGATCCTTCACAAGACATAAGGAGGGGTGAAACTCAAAGAAAATATTATTATCTTTAGCAAACTGAGGCACACTAAGCAAATTTCTGGTAATGTGAGGAACATGTAAAAGATTGTTAAGAGTAAAGGTGTGGAGATGGTCATCAGAGATCACTAGAGATTTACCATAGTGAGCAATAGACATACCTGCTCCACTTGATGTCTGAATCATTTCACCTCCTTGATAATCAGAAGACATGTTCAAATTTCCCAATTCATAAGTGAGCTGGTTGTTAGCACCAGAATCAAGATACCAAGAGTGTTCTTGAATTGCCTCTGAGGTCGCATAACCAAAACTGACAACATTATCCATGAGATTATTTCCTGTTTGATTTCCTTGCTGGAATCTGTTTTCATTGTTCCCATGAAAGTTTGAATCAAACCTATAGTAACATTTGTCAGCTGTGTGGTTGTTGTAACCACAGATTTGACACCTTGGCCTATTATTGCCATATCTACATCATGTTCCTCGGTATCAATTTTCTCTTCCTGAATTCCCTCTTCCTCTATTGGTTTAAAACTGATCCCTGTTGCCTTGAAACTGATTGAAACCTCTGCACTACCTCTCCTACTTCCAAGATGAGAGCCTTGAGTAGTGAGGTTAGCACTGAACTGAGGATTGTCTGATCCCTCACTAAAACCATCAATTGCCTCCAATCTATTTTCAAAACTCAACAAAACAGCATATGGCTCCATCATAGAAAATCTTTCAGCTCTTGTGGTAAGAGAAATAATTAGACGATTGTATTCTGACCCCAGACCATTCAAAATATACATAATTTGGTCATTCTTACTTATTCTTTATCCTATTGAACCAAACATGTCACAAGTGGACGTAATCTTCCCAAAATAATCGTTAATTTGTAAATTTTCTTTCATTAAGGACTGCAATTGCATTTTTAGATGCATAATCTTAGCCCTATTGTGACTAGCAAAGCTTATTTTCAGGCAATCCCATATCACTTTAGCATTACTCAAACCAACGGTAGTGATAAGAATGTTTTCACTCAAGGAGGACAGAAGCCAAGAAACAATAAGTTGATCTTGCTTTTATTCATTTAATATATTGGGGACTAATCATACCTTCAGTTGAATTTGTTTGGTGTTATCTCAGATCCATTAATGAACCCTTCTAGTCCATATCCTCGGATTGATGCTAGCACTTGTTGCTCCCAAAGTAGAAAATTATTGTCACTGAGCTTGATGCTCACCAGTTCGCTCTGTAGATGCATAGTGTCTGCAGTTTGAAAAGCTGCAGGTGGGACCTATGTGTTCATCTCTGCCATTGTAGCGATAAAGTAAAATAAAAAAGAAAAACAGATATAGAAACGAAGGATACCAGATCAGAGACAAGATTAACCTGCTTTGATACCATTTAAAGAAACAAACCCAAAATGCATATTTAACATAAATCTGAGGAAGAGAATTTTATTGCTTATTTTCATGATTACATCCAATGCATGAGCTCCCATATATATATAACAAGATAAAATATTCTA
>BMAC01000097.1:19798-61310 GCA_014905375.1 Phtheirospermum japonicum | reverse complement strand
GGTTTGAGCTCCAATGACCAAAATGCCCCTCCCGACCTCGATATTCCGATGCATGCTCCTATTCCACCCCCGACCCGACCTCTCTTGGACATGAATTCGTTGACCACTATGTTGGGCCTCAATTGAGGCTCGGCTTGTTTCTATTGAGACTACGAACGAAAATTTGCACACGACACTTGGGCAAATGGAGAGTGATTTGGCCGTGCTAATTGAAGCTAATGAGAACGAAATATTGCCAAGTCAACCTTCGCATCCTCTTGCGATCACAATCATCGATAAGTGTGGGGTGGTTGATAATGAGCTTGTACAACCGTCCGAGGTAGAGGTGGTTTCTATTGCGAGTACTCTTACTCTTCCCGATTCTACCCTCCCCCATCTTGCAAAGAATATTCGGGATGCTCCTATACCCTATCCATCAAGCTTCCCCTTCGAGGTTTGCTTACGTATGGACGTGGCCCAAGGGTCGATCGAACAATCTTATATGGAGGATATGTACCATGAGGGGGAGATTGGCCCGGACGTTGATATTGAGGATTGTTGCGAGGTTGTCGAGCCCTTTGTTATACATGATAAATCCGTTGTGCTCCAACGTACCCAAGACTTGTGTGACAAAGATGTTTTATGGGTCGTTGAGGGCAACGACGACTTTCTAAAGGGGGAGGTGGCGATCATTGATGAGAAGATTGGAGAGTTTGAAGATCTTCTTGGGTAGAGATTGTTGATGGTGGGTTGAGAGTCGACTCCGTCGAGAAATTTGAGGATTTGCTTGGAGTGGAGATTATAGAGGATAATATGGGAAGACTTGATGATTATCTCGAGAAAGAGGAGGAGTGCAAGTCGATTACCATCTTGGCTAGCTCGACCCGAGGTGAAGAGGAGAGGTCGGTTGATATTCTTAAAGTTCTCAAGGGGGATATTGGTTGGAAACCCGGAGTGATAAAGGGAGCTAGTCCTTGGGCTTACTTGCATAAACTTGTTTTGGAGGATGATGTCACACTACCTCAAGAATTTCAAAGGCATTTGACTCCAAATTCTAAGGAGTTTGTGGACGACGAGAGGAGGATCGAGGACGAGAAAGGAAAGTGGATGGCCCCGAGGGATAAAACGGGATAGAGGATGTTGGTGGATAATGAAAAGTTGAATGCGGCTACCAAGAACGATCGTTTCCCTTCCCCGTTGCTCGACCACATGTTAGAAAAGATACCCGGCCATTACTCCTTTTGTTTTTGGGATGAGTCCTTGGGTCACTTCAAAACAACAATTCCACCCGAGAATCGACCCATGACGACTCCTATTTGCCCGATGAAAACACTAACCGGCCACTATTCTTTTCACTTCCTAATTGAGTCATCGGGCCACTACAAAACCACCATTCCACYCGAGGAYCRABHCRAGATGAGTTTTGATTGTCCGCTTGGAACGTTTGCTTTTTGGCGGATCTTATTTGAGCTATGCAATGCGCCAGGAACGTTCCAACGAGTGGATCCTCCCGACAAGGAGGAGATTATATTGGTGGACCCTCCCGTGATCTTTCCACCTTGATAAAAAAAAAAGGGGGAGTACGTCAAGCTAGTGACGTAAAACAAGTGCTTCTTGGGAGGCAACCCATGTTCTTCCCAYTTCTTTCTTTCTTTATTTCTTTTATTGAAAAATCCAAAAACATTCAAAAACTCAAAAATCCAAAAACATTTGGAAAATTAAAAAAATAAAAAAAAATATTTAGTTGAGTTCATGTACATATTTCCTTGTGTTTTTATTTTGAGTGATTTTCTTTTCTAGGTTTTGTTCTTCGACTACAACCATTGGGCGAATTGATAAGTTAGTAGCGTTCATGAAGCCGGGAGATACTAGCCATGCTTGATTTTTGATTGGATTGCTTAGATGACTAGGTGGACCCCACCGAGCTCGACTCAAAACTCGCTCGGTTAAGGAAGTTTCTATTCCCCCTCCTTTTACTTTGTTTTCATTAAAATGCGGGTATCGCATGGTTTAAGTGTGGGGTGGGTAGGTGGTTTTGGGTCCGGGTGTCGAAAAGCATGTTTTGATGTTCTTAACTCGAGCCTTGGAGGCGAAGTGACGCTTACTATGTGCGCATTTATATGGTTGAGTCAATTTTTGTGTCTTTTGTGTCTCGATTACATTGTTGAACAACTCCACGTGCTTAGAAGTTTGAATAGTTTACTTGTCGGGTTTTTGCATGTTTATGGCCTCTTGTGTGAGGAGTTAAATTTTTTGTGCTTCGTCCAAACCCGCCTATATATATATAATCAATATTTTCTCGTGAAAAGATTGCAAAGCTCTAAAATCTCTTTTGACTTCGCTCCCAAATTCGGTGCAAACTAGTGAGTAGCCTTGTGTGATTTATCGGCTTGCTTGCATTTTTATGGAAATTGCATTGAGGAGGTTTGACTTTGCTCGTACATGATTGAATTTGAAAATGACCTCGAGGCACATATATCACCCTTGTTCCGGCCATATTCATATATTTAAGCCACTTTAAAATCCCAAATGAGCCCCCTTGAGCCTCTATCCCGTTTCTTGTTAGCCGAGCTCGATTTTAGCTCTTATATCTTCATGTTAGTGAGGCAAGAGAGTGTGTTATTAGCTAATGAGAGATGTGTGGGAAATAAAGTGTGGGGTTTGGGTTTTGAGTTGCTTATACAAAAAAAAAAAATAATACTCCAACACAAATCACGAAAAGTGATAAAGCGTGCGTTCAAGTGAAAAGCCTAATTCAAAAAGGGTAATTTAGTAAAAAGAAGCAAATTCAAGAAGTTTCTAAGTGTTGTGAAATAAAAAGTCGGGAATGTGGGTGAATGAAAGGGTTTCGAATGAAAGATTGGTGAATTGGGAAAGGTGAAGCGATTATAAGCTTCGGGTTTTAGAAATTAGGGTTTTGTGTGTTATTGATCACGATTGATCGTGTGTTAGCCACTATATCCAAATGTTCCATACCTTACCAAAGAGCCAGCATTACAACCCATAATAAAGACCTCTTTCGATTCTTCTTTGGTCATGTACTACGAGCAATTTTGAGCGTCCGATTTGTGAAATCTTGACAAGGTGCATGTATTGACCGACTCGAGCGTAAACACGTCCTATATACACTTGAGCGAATTGAGCGTACACCCTCGAAAATCCCTTGGAGAGGAAGTCATCGATTTGGCTTGCATTTAAGAAAGAGTATACGAGCAATGCATGAAGATAACGAGTCTATGTTGATATTATCACCATAATAATAAGGATAAGCCCAAGGATTTTTCTTTTTTCATAATACTCATTGCATGTACATTCTCGATTCTTTTCGTTGTTCGAGGACGAACAAACTGATAAGTGTGGGGTAGTTGTTTTGCATGTAATTGTGGTATTTTTCTAATATTTTTAATTAGAGTTTTATGTTGATTTTAGTATTTTTGAGTCGTTTTTCGTTAGGCTTTTAGGTTGTTTTTCTTGTTTTCTTATTTTTTGTGTTTCTTGTTAATTTTAGATTTAATTGGGTTAAATGGCTTCAATTAATTGGAGGTTTGGTGCAATTTTGAATTTTTATGTTTAAAATTCCTATTTTTATAGGTAAAAGCATAGAAGGCTAAAAGTACTAGCCAAAGCAAGCCAAACTCCAAGCCAAAAGAGGCTAAAAAATACTCAAACATTCTGGAATACTAGCCAGGGCACGCCAAGCTTCACGCCAAGCAGCGCCAGCGCAAGCCAAGGCTCGCCAAACTTCACGCCAAGCAACGCCACTTGGTCAAACCGGGTCAAAATTGGTCAAACCAGGTCAAACTTGGTCAAACCGGGTCAAACTTGGTCAAATTCGGGTCAAACTTGGTCAAATTGAGATTTTCAAGCCTTTTTGGCTAGTTTGGCCCATTTAAACCCAATTAACTTGTATAAATAGGACCTCTCTTTCATTTTGTAAGATACCTCTCAATTTTTCTCCAAACCCAAGCATGGGTTTGGGATTAAAAATTCTCTCTCTAGTTTTTAAGATCTAACTTCTCCCTCTTAGGTTTTAGATTCAATTTCAAGCTTTCATGTAATTTCCTTTTCTAGATTAGATTTAATTTCATGCTTGGCCTTGGGTTTGTAAGCTTAAGAAGAATCCAAATACTCCTTTGGATTGTTACTTTTGATGCAATTTCATTCAAGCTTTATTTCATTTCTTAATTCAAGTAAGTTTCCCTTCAATTTCATGTTTTATGCTTTAATTCCATGCTTATTCTTCATTTCCATGTTTTGTTTTTCATATTATGCTTTTTCTCTTAGCTACTTGATTTCATGTTAGATCTTAAGATTTGGCTATGGAATTTAGATGAGTGACACATCTAGATCATAGATCGGCTCTTGGATCATCTTGATTTTGAGTTTTACACATGCTTTATTTTAAATCTTATTTTTGTGCTTTGTTTCATGCTTAATCTTAGATCTACTCTTTGTTGCTTGTTATTTTCCTTAAATTTTGAACTTTCTTGTTAATTTCCATTGCTTTATCCATCCATGCTTTCAATTTTAGTTAATTTGCATTATTTGAGTTTTTATGCATAGTTGTACCTTGTGCTTGCATGCTTGTACTTGGTGAAACATTGCATTTTCTTGCTTATTTTCATTATTGCTTTGCATTTTCAATTAAGGCACACGACCGAGGCATCCTACCAACTTGCACTTTCATTTTCTAGTTTAGTTTAGCTATTTTAATTATTTTATTTTCATTTTTCCTTTATTTTTCAAGCTTGAAACACATTGATTACTTCAATCGAATCGATTTCCGATAATACCAAGCCATGAACCCGTTGATTTATTTGAACCCGTCTGATGCGGTCCATCCTCGACGTCGACGCATCATCGACGCACCATCCTGATTCTTGATTTTTTCTCCTTGATTCGTCAATCCTCGTTTCTCTACTTCCTTGTGAGACATCCTTTGATAAATATAGCACCAAATACTGCAAAATAGAGAAGAAATATACGATTGGTGCTTGATTGCTCATAATAACAACTATACGAGAAATAAGCATATATGATAATATTAAGCACATAAAATCACCGGAATTAAACCGTCAATTAGTGTGTAATTTCTCGTTTGTCAGATGGAACAGGTTCAGATGACTCGGAATCATTTACATCCTCAGTGAAATCAGTAGCAACCATGCTTTTCTTCCTAAGAGTGTTAGGACACTCATTTTTGTAGTGTCCCCAACCTTTACATTCATGACACTGCACTTCACTGAGAGGTCTCGTGGGATTGAACACGTTTGGAATTGAGGAAGTGGACTGAGATCTGGGAAGAGCTCGTCCAGTGAATTTTGGCGTGGACACCTGTGGTTTGGTCTTCGTAGTTGAGCCTCCAAGGCTATTCTTCTTCTTCAAGAAACTGTTGAAACGTTGGGTAACAAACGACAATTCGTCTTCACAGAGCGTAGTAGATTCCATCTTCTTCAGAATTCCATTGAAATCAAAGTCCTCTTCATCTTCATCGTTGTCTGGATTAGTCTCGGAAGAAAAAGCAACACTCTTTTCTTTTGAATTGGACCCAAGGTGTTCCATCTCATACTGCTTAAGGTTTCCAACTAAGTTGTTGAATTCAATGTTATCAACATCTTTAGATTCTTCTATGGCAACCACCTTCATATTGTATTTCTTTGTAATAGATCTCAGCAATTTTCCTACAAAACGAGAGTTAGTTATTGCCTCACCAAGCTCTCTGCACTCGCTTTTGATTTATGACAGTCTCATGGAATAGTCCATGATTGATTCTTTCTCATCCATTCTCATTGCTTCGAACGTGGACATCAGCATTCTTAGTCTTGATTTCCTCACGCTTGCAGTTCCTTCACACTCTTTGGAGTGCGTCCCAAGCGTCTTTTGCTGAATCGCAATTCTTGATGAATCTGTAATAGCTTGCATCAACATAACTACACAAGGTGTTGATACTTTTGGAATTCCAATTTGCAGCATTCATTTCGTCAGCAGTCCAGTCTTCCTCCTTTTTTGGGATAGTGTCGCCTTCTCCATCAGTGACACGTGGCTTTTCCCATCCAGCGAGGACGGTTCTCCATGCTCGTTCATCTATGCTCTTTAAGTGCCAGTGCATCCTTTGTTTCCAAAGAGAATAATTCTCCCCGTTGAGGATCGGTGGCCTTGGGTTGCCTTGAGCATCCATAGCACCTAAAATAAGGATCGGTACTTAAAAGGTTAAGTAACCCGCTCTAGATGCCAATTGTTTGATTTGATAGTCTATGATTTTAAAAATAAGTCTCAGATTTTACGATGTTGTTATCAATGTTTAACAACATTGGTTAACAACATCGACCAGAGTAAAATAATAGTATGCAGCGAAAAATAAATTTAAGAACACGGTTTAAACAAATTCAGTTCACAAGTAAAATTACTTGTGAACTTGGGTGTACAAACCCGAAAACTATATTGCTTCCTTGTTTTTAGATCAATACAGAAATATTAAGCAATATATGAAAACTAAAATATCATAAACATGATACTAAATACTTGTCGCCTAGGTTGAACAAGCTCTTCTTCGTTAATCACGCAACTTTGAATCACTTGTCGATCTCAATCAATGGCTCCAAGTAGTCTTCATGTTCTTCAGTTCTAGTCGTGCGTCTTGCGTTGCTTTGCGTCGATCTCCTCTTCAAAATCCCGTGTGTTAAGATCGATGCCAAGCTTTAGGAATCTCCTTGTCTTAAATAGACAAACCTAGAATCCTAAACTTGGTAAATACCTAAAACAAATCCTAAACACATTTTAGGAATAATTAAAGTCTTGTACACATACTAGGAAACACAATATACTCCTAAATCTAGTTTCCTAACTTATTTTGTTCCCAAAAAAGGCAAATAACAAAATAGGAATTATTGCCAATAATAAATTCCTCAACAGGTAACTTCATTTTCCATGGTGAAATCCTGATTTCAATTATTCTGAAGAGAATATTACACTTGAGTTAAAAAGGATTAGTAATATTATATGTTGATATTTCATTTGAGTTCGATTAGAAGTCTATTATGTTGATATGTACGGTATTACTAAGATTTTTATTTCATTTACTAAGTCTTTTATTCGCTTTTGTCTAAATATTATTTTCACTTTTTTACGGAATATATTAGATATTGATTGTTTAGGGAAATTTTTATACTTGTTTTATTTGGTATTTATCTTTATCTTGTATATTATTATAATTAATTTATTCGAATTAGTTTAGTTTGTAATTATCACTAGGTTTTTTTGCACAAAGTTAAATATAGAAATGCAAGTTGTATTAATATTACTTTTATTATTATTTAATATGTGAAGATATAAATAAATAGAGAGATAGAGCTTGAGAGAAATAACTAAAAAATCCACACTTGATAAATTATAGATCGAGTCCACACTACATACATGAACGTTAAGATCATACGTTAGTGATTACTTCTTTATACACCATATTATTGGTTATATTCGATCCCAAATCGTCATCACCACAAACCAATATCTTCAATACCTTTCGATGGGTTACGCGTGACACGACAACATATAACTGACCATGAATAAACACGGGATTCTTCAGATAAAGGCCGACGTTCGAGAGCGATTGACCCAGACTCTTATTTATCGTCATCGAATATGAAATCATGAGCGAAAATTGCCTTCGTTGAAACTTGAAAGGTATCCTAACTTCGGAAGGCGTCATCCGGGGAAGCAACACTTTTTCGCCCAACTTTGCGCCGGTTAGAATTTTGCATTCAAGTACGTGCGTGGAAAATCTCATAAAAACCAATCTCGTTCCGTTGCACAATCCCATTGAGGTGAAGGTCTCGTAACAACCAATCTCGTGCGAGCAATTTAGCCTCAACTCCATTAAATGAGCCGTATTTTCAATGACATAGTTGAATGGAAGTGATCTGATAATATCGTAATAAATCTCTAAAATTATAAACAATCTGATATTATATTTATATTTATTATTATTAAAATCAGAAGATTAAATTAGATTAATCTACAGTAATAGAGAATGATGTCTAAACAAATCAAATGTATAATATACCATGTATATAATCATACAATAAAATATCTTATATATTCGAAATAGATAATAGATAATCAAATCTACAAAAAAAGTTAAATCAATCTACTTGCAATAGAATTCAAAATTAAATATCGAAATATATACATAATTAATTTAATTGAAATTGAAATATATATATAATAATGCATAATTATTTTAATTTAAATTCGACCATTAAAATTTATTTTAAAATATCATAATATAATTTTAGAATTCATATAAATTTAAAATAATCAAAATTAATTTAGAAGTATTTTTTTTGGCTTGAATTAATAATTAAGCCCACTTGAATAATTAAATCCAACCCAAAAGAATATTTAATTGAGTCCAAACAAATTACCAGAAGCCCAATATTAGGAGTCCAGTTAGAATCCGGGTAAGCCCAATACCCAACCCGGATTCGAGCCCATAAACCAACCCACACAACATCGGACGATCAGAATTTAACACACGGAATCTAACGGCCATGATCAGACCCGTCCAATAACCCTAGGTATAAAAGGCCCTAACCCTAAAACTCGGCCCTCCAGCCTCATTTCTCCCGTCACCTAACCTTAACCTCAATCCTCTGCAGCTCTCCACTCCTCTCCGCCGCTCATCCCAGCCCCCCACTTCTCTCCGCCACCCACACCAGTCATAGCCTCCCTAAAACCACTCAACCATCTTACCGTCTCCATTAATTTACTTTTTATACCTTGTTCGTTCGAATCGATCTCACCGATACACTTTGATTTTCATGAAAAAAAAGGGAAACATACCACAAACCATCAGATCGATGAACGCCGAAAACATGTGCCAAATTTAAAATTTGCATCGATTCAGTTTAGGTACAGGTTCTTCAACCTATTTTAATATTAAAAATATAACTTATTAATTACTTTTCATCGATCCTCAACAACATCAGTCTGTTCTTATTGAAATATCGAAACTAATTTTTGATCTGAGTCAAAATCATTATACCGTGTTAGATCTACTAAAAAAAATGTATAGATCTGATTGTAAATAATTCTATCGTGTTGGGTCTATTCAAAAAATGTATAGATCTATTTCAAACCCAGTCTATTGTGTTAGATCTATTAAAAAATACGTCGATCTTTTTCAAAACCATACTATATTTTAGATCTATTAAATAAGTATGTCGATCTGGTTTAAAACTCGGTCTATTGTGTTAGATCCATTCAGAAAATAATTTTTTTTTTGTATTTTAACATATTTCTCTCTGTTTATTTTGAAACATAATTCTTTCGGTATTCTAACGTATCTCTCATTTCATTGGAAACTCATTTCATCTGAGGATCTATTTACCAAAGATAGATCACGGATCCAGTCGAAGATTTTAAGATGAACAATGATTGTGAACGATCATTAAACAGGTAAAAACCTTCAAACTTCAGATTTATTTATTCTTTTATATGCATAAAATAATTTTTAGAAGTTATATTTTTTATTTAAAAATTGCTACTACCAGTTATCATTTTTATTAAATTATCTATTTTTAAAATTAAAAAAAATAATAATTAAATCTTCAGATTGCTGCATGTACAATTACCTGAAGGATTTTTTTTATTTTGAAACTGAACTGGTGTGAATTTTTACACTGATTGCCAATAATTACATGTAACTTGCATATTTTTTGTTTAATCAAATGCAATCATTTGGTATTGAGTCTGCATGCTGTTTAATCCACTTGGAAAGATTTGATTAGCTAAATCATTGAATGATTAACCTATGAAGCATACTGAAATGTGATTTTTTTTAAACAACATTAATGATAAAGCTTTTTATGATTTATAATTATAAATATTTCAGTCTGCTTTTAGTATGTTAATGTGTTCTTATTTTGCTATGTGTATGTTAACAATTTATAATTGAATCTCTTCTTATATATTGTAATTGCATGCTCAATTTTGTATGATTGCTATTGTTTTGGTGTTTTTCCTTCAAAGATTGGCTGAGCAGTACATTTTTTTAGAAGTTTTAAATCTTTAAACAAAGATGATTGCTTGTTGATTTATATGGAGTGTTTTATATCACAGTCTTATGCATGTTGCTTGATCTACGTGGCAGAAGTTTTTATGTAATCACTGAAAGCCTAACCTGCTAATCTGTTGACATATGGGTTATTTTTATAAAACAATGTATTATATAAAACATTTTATGTTCACCACATAGTAAACATTTTCATTCTGTTTGAGTATGTCTACAGAGTCAACATACCTGAGTATGTTATGTTCAAAATTGTAATCTCATTGCTTTTCATTTACTTAAGTTAGCTCAGTTTAACATACTTCAGTTTCACATGGAAAATGCTACTTAGGAAATGGAGGAAGCAAGCAAGAACATGCAACAGAGTACCAACAACAGAAAAAAGATAAGTACACAAATTAACTTTCTTCACATAATACAATTCATACTTTCACAAATTGAATTTTTTTAAAGATATGTCAAAGTTTATCGGCTGGAAACCTGACATGACCTATCGTAGTATGATAATGCCTCCGAATAGAGTTCAGGTTCTAAGTAGGTGTAACAATACCACGAATAAAGACATATCTTTTAAAAAACTAACAATTGAAAAGAGAACTATACAATCAATTGTTGTATACTTACAATGCAATATTTATTTTTATATGTTTGATCTAAAACTTATTTCATTGGCATTGCAGATTAAGGAACATAGTACTCTGGATAACAACACAGCACGAAAAAAGATAAGTATCACAATGTCATCCTTACATTTTATATATATATATATATATATATATATATAGGATTATGTTCAAATGAGAACCACGTCATTATATGTGAACCTAGGGACACATCCACAGCGTTGATAAAATAAGATCAATGGTTAATATTAAAAGGAAATTCTGACTCTAATTCAAGCATATTAGGGTTAATTTTGTCTTTTCAAAATCTATGCAATTAATACGTCCCATAATAACGTATATTCCTTTTTTATAATAAGGAATTAATCAAGTGATTGGTTATTCCTTTTCCATAACGTCATTAAGCTTAAATTTWTCTATAATGTAATGTGCAGTATGTCATGTATTTGTTTTTTTCTATTTTATTAATTCTTCATTAGTGCATTTGTGTGGTTGTTAGTTATTTACACTATTTTTCACATATCTAGACCATTAAATTTTTTTTATATTATTTGTTAGTTTGTCATAAAAATTCTTATTTATTTTATTTTTTGGGCAAAAATCTTTTTTTTACAAGTGGTTGGTTATTTTCGGATATGTGGAGAAGTTCTCAATAATACAGGTCACTAATCAATTTCCTCTAATGCTTTCTGAGTACATTATTGATTATTAGTTTTTTGATTTTGATATAATACGTTCAACACAATGCTTATTTGGTTGGGGTGTTTTAAAGATTTGTTGTTTTTACTCTTCAAAATTTGAATCTACCTAATATAATGCCTTCAACATAGTGTCTTCAAAATTTGAATCTACCTAACAATACTGATTAATATTAGCACCATCAATAACGTGAGCACACAATATATCAAGCAATGTCAATACAAGCATTATGTCAGAGATATACAAGCACCATAACATTGTTTACTTGGCAGCTCACACTGTCACAAAAACATTCTAGCACCATAACATGGTTTTACTCTGCATTTCATAATGTGAACAATTTATATTAAGGTTTTACTCTTTATTACATATCATTCTGTGCACAAAAAAAAAAATCTTAACATCAAATCTAAAAGACTACAAATAACACCTAATAGATCATACTAGTGAATGGTAAGTTGCTAATTATTTATTGCATGATTTTTTCAATTTTAGATAATGCTTTCAACGGTGTTATTTGGAAAATAAGGTGCCTGGAAGTCAATAAACAAACAAACAAAAAAAAACAGTGTCTGAGGATAACAAATATCATAATATATAGTCTGATGTGTAATAAATTTATAAAAAATAAAAAAAATAAAAGGCGAATGTGTTGGAAGCGAAATCGCTCATTTGTTGGGACTACATTGATTAATTAGTAGGTCAATCACATCAATATCATAATCTTTGCAAGGGCATCAAAAGTGGTAACTACGTGCTGCTAGATTATGATCCTCGTATATATTTTTTCCATCCGAAAGAATTGTTAGGTGCGTCAGGTTCATCAGAATGTCCATGGGGAGCATCATTTCCATTGTTTCCCACTAGTATTTGTTGCTCAAGTGGATATTGTCACCACTTTGTGTAGGACCCCCGTTACTTGTGGTAGATGGAATATTAATTATTGCATTATGACATTAGTTTGCTTTCATTTGCTTCGGTTGCTGGCCACTGCTATGTATTTTCCATGGTGCTTGTTATATTCCACAATTGCATATATTCATCTCAGTTGACTTAATCAACACAACGCTTCCTCAAACTTGTTCATAAATCTGCATTTTATATACGTATTAAATATTTTTATATAACTATTTTTTTATAACTAGTTTACAATATGAAAGGCCTAATACAACATCACTAAGTATAGTTTCAATTTTATTACTGCAGTTATACAAACATTAGAAACTGTAGACATTTAAGTATTTACAAACCAATGTACATATTTTTATTATCATTTATTATCCTAAAATAAAAGGCATTGTTGATCACATATTAAAACATCATTTAAAGTATACAAAAGCACTACCTATCAACTTCAAAAATATTACAAATAGACTCGGTTTAGTGAAACATCTTTTAAAGCACTAAAGTAGTCATTTTAAAAGAACCTTAAAAACTACTTTTAACAGTATACATTAAGCTTCAACATGCGTGTAGTATCATAGGATTTACATTTAATCTCAATTAAATAATATGTACATTATGAGAAAACTTTCAACCGGAAAGCACTATTGATCACATTTAAAAGCACCACTGCAATTATATAGAAACACTTGCAAAAAAAAAAAAAGAAAAAAGAAGAACACTCCACACTATAATTGGTACAACTTAGTTAAACATCCTTCAAAGAACTAAAGTAGCGATTTAGAAGCACTTAACCTATTTTTTCATATTACAAGTTCCAACATTTATGTCCCATCATAGGTATATACATAAGTTAAAGGAAATAATACATACAACATTACAAAACTCCTGCAATACAAAGCACTTTAAATTACATTTGAAAGCACTATTTTAATTATACAAAGCACTACCAGTTTGTTTTCCTCTTTCTATTTAATCAAACTAAGAAATCAATACGAATGGGCACAACAGTATCAAGTGCCTTCAAAGTAAAGTATTGATTTAGAAGCCCTTTCTAACCTATTTTCCACATTGAAAGTTCCAGCATGTATGTTTCATCATAGGTGTATACGTAAGGTGAATGAAATAATATTTACAAAATTAGTAATTTCCTACACTACAATGTGTTGTTAATCACATATGGAAGCACTATACAGAAGCACCACCAACAAATCTGCCATATTTTTATTTTAAAGAAATGAGAAAACATACAAGTGGGCATTTCAAGTATTATTCAAAACACCAATGTATTGATTTAGAAGCACTTTACACACGTTTAGATGAAATAGGAAAAACAGTAGGTCCAACATACACGCCAATGTAACATATACAAAACAAGGTCAATTTATCACAAAGCACTGTTAATCACATTAGAATGCACTATCTTAATTATAAATTACAAGAATATAAGATAAAATCTTCAATATAATTACCAGAATATAAGAAAAAAAATATTGACCCAATTATTTTTGCAATTCGCTTCCTTCTCCATTCAAGCTACTTTTTTTTTTAATTTTAAATTTTGGGTTCTACGATACTTTTATCCATTGGAATTTGGGGTTTTGTAAAGAAAAATCAACAAGTTATTTAGGAGGCTTGTTCGAGTTGTACCTTTTTCTTACTCCCGATCTTCATTCGACAAGAATCTTATGCACTTTTGGCCTCGTTTGTCCCTCTCTTACTCGTTTCCCCATCTTTCTTCGACAAGAATCTTCTGCAAGATTGATCTCTTTTTTTGTGAAATGCTGGGGCTCAAGGAAAATAGTTTTTAGTGGAGATTTGGATGGGCTTTGAAGGGTTACAAATAGAATTGAGGTTTTTAGAAAGTGACGGTTTATCTGTGCAAATATTGCGGCTTATTGGGAGCAGGGATTTCATAGAATCAACAATTTGACATTTTTAACCCTATAGTAAATGTTTCAATTGGGTTTAAATTTTTATTTTTTTTTATTTTTACACTTTAATGAGAGTCATTAGATTAGATTAATAAGTGGTGTAGATTAGTCCTTAGGTTCACATATAATGACGGTTTTTCATTTGAACCCAACCCTATATATATATATATATATATATATATATATATATATATATATATATATATATATATATATATATATATAAAGTACAATTAAATACTAACTGTGTATTGATGTATCATAKGTCGAAGATAACTGGCARAATCACACATCTCGGGAAAAACAACTTATAAGACTGCACATAAACAGGTAAAAAATAATTTCTGCACATGATTCTTTTTAAGTTTTTCAAAACAACCTAATAACATATAAATACAATATAAATATAATATTAGTTTCTCTAATTTACTAACTTCATATTTGGAGGATTTACAGGGAAACAGGTATGACAGTTTCTCACTGATATTACGTATAAAACATAATTAAAAAAAAAAAGAATTACCTGCCAATGCATTGTCTATTTGTGCTCTTTTACGTATGATATCGGTCTTCTTCCCCATATTGCCAACAACCAATGCGCTGCTACAAATACTGTCTTCGTTTCTGTGTTTATATTCAGATGTATGTATGAGTGTTCTTTTAATAATACTGTAAACCCTATTACACTTGTCGGCTACGCGGCAATAAATTTATGATGTAAGGGTTAATTATAGGTAATCTTATAAGCACCCAGAGAGAAATTTAAAACAAATCTTTTTGAAAATTAGTAAGATACGAATTAAATCTTTACATTTTATAGTTAAGAGATAACCATATAACTTATCTTTAACCATAAAACTTATCTTTTAAATAGAATATTCGGTGGTCAGGATTCTTAAAAATAGGAAAAACTCTCTAACAATCGCCGAAGATTGACCGCAAAATATAAAATATTCTTTCCTATTTTTAAATATATCATATCACAAGCTTCTCAATAATGAATCTATATGACTTAAGGTAGAAAAAATATTTTTCTATAATGTCCTATTAGATTTTCTACAATTATTAGGGAGAATAATTATTGAATAATTGAATAATTTTAAAGAGTTTATACAACTTTGATATTAATAAAAACATATGATTTACAACCTTTCAAAATACTAATATTTTCTTTTAATTAAATCAAAGATTTATTATTCAAAAAATCTACAAATTTCAAACATTAACTCCCTAGTATCAAATTTTTTTTAAATATACTTGTATAATAAGAAATACGGTAGCTTCTAAAATTCTACTGCAACATATACATCAATAAAAAAAGATCGAATAATTATTTAAATTTTATTAAGTAATTGATTTTCATAATTCTTATTAAAGTAAATGTTGTTCACAACTAAAAAGGGTACTCACTCAATTACCATTGTTTGTTTATTTTTGAGCATGCGTTACCTGTACTTTAATTTTCTTATTACAAATGTTTCATTAATATCGTCGATTATCACAGTATGCGCTAAATTTATATTTCCCAATAAACAGTGCTTTGCTACTTTCTTTAATTTATTTCTTATAACTCATTGGTTAAAATAGGAGATGATCATAGATCATGCGTTAATTATCTGTACTTTCTTTAATTTATATGAATGTGTTTGTGTATATTAGTTACGTGTGTAATTTATAAGATTGTTCTATTTGATGTAATCTCTAGTTGATAAATAATTCATGTCATAAATAACCCTTCTACGTTAGGCAACCATCTTTTACACTACCTCAAATATCAATCCATTAAAGATAAATATTTTGTAGCAAAATATGTATAAAAGATGAAGCAACATACATTCACGTAAAAGACTATACTATTTGTAATAGTTATCTAAACACAAAAGTTAATAATAATAAAATGATTTTATTAAGTAATTAAAAATTCGAAAAATATCAGATTTTTAAATCACATAAATAATGTCAAATCATATAATGTTTTCTCCTCCAACTAAAAATAAACCCAAAATATCAATATCAACTTCCAAAACTAAACCAACTTCATAATAAAAATTCTCATCGTCCTGCACAACTCCACCAATTCTTGGTTCATCTTCTTCATCTTCCTCCAATTTATTTTAATTCTACATATTAATTAATTAACTAATAATAATGAGTAGGTGCTTCAGTCCCATATAAATCACTATGAAAAAATGACGAACAATTACCTCTGGATCATTGAATACAATTTCAATAGAAGATCTTTGATTCTTGCCGTCGAATCCAAATCTCGCAAAAAATCGGACGACTCTAAGTTTAAGGGCCTTCTTGTTAGTACGTTCGATGTCCTTCGTCAGTCCAAATAGCGGAGGCATTGTTCCAAAAACCCTAACTGCCCAAGTTTTGAAAATAGAGAGAAAACAAAGGCACATCAGTAAGAGAATGATATTGATCTCTGCAAATGAAAGAACCATATATATATTTATAGAGTGACTTGTGTGAAATTCGCGAAACCCTAAATACCGTGTAGTTGGAATACCGTGTAACTGAGAAAAGATCAGATTTAATATCCCTTAATTATAGACAGTGCATCGGTTTTATAATTTTTGTAGATTTGTATAGGTGTTTTTGGAATTAAAAACTACTATTTTCTAATCGGTTATTTTTTCAACAAAAACTATATTAAATTTAATTGCCTATCAACAAAGATTTTAAAAATCTCCCGTTTCTTTTTTCTTTTTTTGTTTCTTGAAAGAGCCCTTTTCGTGAATGAACTGTACATGATGTGCATTAATAAATACATTTTCGATATTGATTTTATTTTGTTGCCTAATTCTATTTTTTTTTTTTGAACGTTTGTTATTGGTTAATTTTATTTATAAATAATCCATACGTCTCAATTAAATAAATTAAGTATCTTAAATTTGGCCTCATATAATTCTAATTCTGATGTAATGTATTTACTTTGTTTAGAGTTCTAATTTTGCAAGTGAATCGGATAGAATCAACTACCGATTTTTTCAAAGCCCACGCGCGTGAAAGATAATAGAAATTTTGGAGTTTAAATGTAAAGGGTCAACAGATTTAGAGTTTATTCCGATTTTTTTATTGTATTATTGCTAGATTAGTTATATTTGTGATCTGTAATTTAATTTATTTGCATGCTTTGTTTTTATTTATTTGGGGACTGTAATTATTTTTATCTTTGTATCTACTTTAGTCTTTCTTGTTTTATTTATTATTTCAATTGAATATTAGATATGTATATATATATGAGGACTTCTATGGTGGCGTGAAGGTGCCATTCCCCACTTAATCAGAACCATTAGATCCAAAATTGATTATGGATAATGGTAAGATCAAGGGATGTAAATGCAGTGGGGTTGGGAGGTATGATGACTTCACGGCACCGTAGTCATTTCCTATATATATATATATATANAAAAAAAAAAAAAAAAATTGATCCGTTAGTTGACATTATTATCCCAAAAATTATCCCAAGAGGATCTTTAGGGAATTATATGTACCTTGAGACAAACACTAGGGGCTTATTTGACCCTTGTTCCAATTAAGCCAAAATTCCACCAACAGCTTGCCGCGTTTATAATGATTCGTACGACTAAAACTATGACTTACAAATGTTGAATTGAAATTGTATCGCAAGCATTAATTAAACATACGTGTAAATGATATTAATATTTTATAAAAAAAAATTTCAATACATCAATATTAATATTATATATATGATAATTTGTTATTTTATTTTTAGAAAAAATAAAGAGAGAAATAACATAATTGGATGATATATTTAAAATTAATTGTAGACATTGTCAAGAGCAATGTCTAAAATTTGACATTACTCTTGACAATGTTAAACATTTAATGTGCCACATAATTATTTTTATGACATGTGTCAGTTTTTTGACTTTCAATATTGATCCATCGGAGATGCTCTAAGTGTCATTGTGGTTTTATTTGAAACGTGTCCATAATTGCACCGCCTCTTTACTATTTATGGGATATAAAAATTCCTTTTTTATTTCATTTATTAAGTGAATACTTAGCTAAATGTAGGCCTAAATTGGTCAAAGATGAGATCAAATTTGTACTTTTGCATTCAACTTTACATCATTTTTTTAATGTAATTGAATTAAAAGAGAATGATAGGCACCATTCATTTTCCATGGTAAAATCCTGATTTCAAATTATTCTTTTGATGAAACCGCGTAACAATCTAGTTTGAAATTATAAAACCGCAAGGGATTGTGTTTTTAGTGTTTGCTTTTAATTCTCTCTCTCACACACACACAATCGTCATCACCACGTGAAATCATTTTTTTAGTGAAATCACACACATGACAATTTGATTTGAAATTTGGTTATAAAATGGCGCCAAAACCACTCATAACTGTGATCAACCTCCTTTGATATTTCTTGCATGCCTCTTTAATTCTCCCTCTCTCGCACACACAACCAAACACATACAATGGCATCTCAGACATGGTCAATAATCCTGGTAATAATCTGTGCTTTACAGATATCTGTAGTGACAAAAGTCAAATCCTACTATGGAGCTGATAAAATATCAAGCTTACCTGGACAGCCAAAGGTCAGTTTTCAGCAGTATTCAGGTTACATCACCGTTGATGAAAAACAAAAAAGATCGTATTTTTACTACTTTGTGGAGGCAGAAAATGACCCTGCTTCAAAACCCCTTGTTCTTTGGTTAAACGGAGGTACATCAAAGGATTTATTTTTATTATTATTATTATTATTATTATTATTATCATTATTATTTTGTGTCACATTCTCCAAACTAACAACCGGATAAAGTTTCATCCATTAAAATTCTTTTATGGGATTTTAAATATATATGAGAAATTAAATAATTTTAAAAAATGGCAGGACCTGGTTGCTCATCTCTTGGAGCTGGGGCTTTTAGTGAGCATGGCCCTTTTCATCCAAGTGGGGATGGTAATTTGGTCAAAAATAACTATAGTTGGAATAAAGGTAGCCAATGTTTTACAAACATATTGTTACTATAAAATCCGATAGTGGTTGATGTGCACTGATCGATCAGGCACAAGAATCGGGTTGAACTGTCCCGCGCGACTCAAATCATGAATCAACCTGCAAAAGCGATTTTAATACTACATCAATTATGAAGCAAGAACAAATAAATACATTATGTACTTATATATATACCTTTTCTCTTCTTTTTTTTTCAGAGGCAAACATTATATACTTGGAATCACCTGCCGGAGTTGGTTTCTCTTATTCTACCAAAAAATCTTTCTATAAATATGTCAACGACAAAATGACAGGTGTGAGAGTATAATCAATTACTTATTATTACATTTTTTCTTTTGTAGTTTAATGTTAAGGAATCATTTGTGCTTCTCTATGTCTGGTGTTGTTTAGCTAGAGACAACTTCAATTTCCTCCATAAATGGTTGGCAAAATTCCCAGAATTTAGGAGCACAAAGTTTTTCATCACAGGAGAAAGTTACGCAGGTACATTAATTATTAACTACTTAAAATAATAAATTAAGCTTTAATAATATTTACTGAGAGAGTCCATTTGTTTTAACTGTTAACAGGGCATTATGTTCCGCAACTAGCCAATCTCATTATTCAGTCTAAACCAAAGCTGCTAAATCTCACAGGAATTGCAGTGAGTGTGACAATAAATAAATAAATAAATTAGAATTCTTGATATATTATATATTTTTGTGATGGCATGCATGCATCAGATTGGAAATCCTCTTCTGGAATTCAATACAGATTTAAACTCAGGGGCTGAGTATCTGTGGTCTCATGGACTAATATCCGACTTCACATATAACCAATTAACTTTCGTCTGCAATTTCTCTCAAATCAGACGGCAATATGATGCCGGAAAACTAACACCCAAGTGCTCTAGGGTGGATAACCAAGTTTCATCGGAGATTAGTAGATTCGTAGATGCTTATGATGTCACTCTTGATGTTTGTTTTTCGTCTGGAGTTTCGCTGCAATCTCAGTCTCTATATAAATTGGTGAGTTGAACTCACATTACCATTTCTATCGTTTCTTTCATCTCTTGGCTTTAAAACAGTAGTAGTTTTTAGCCTATTCAAGTTTTTGAGCTGATTGAATTTATGTGTTTTTTATTTCTTTAGCAAGATGAACCGAAGATAGATGTATGCATTGGGGATGAAACGGGTGTGTACTTAAACAGAGAAGAGGTGCAGAAGGCTCTTCATGCTCAGCTTATCGGAGTTAAGGAATGGAGCTTCTGCAGCGAGTAGTTTTCACTCTCACCTCAATTGTAGAAATTACATACTGAAAAATTAAAATACAGATTTTTCTTCTTCTTTTTTTTTTCCCTTAGAAATAAAATAAAAAGATAGAGACAATTGTTTGGGACAATTTGGTATTATAGTCACATATGCTTAATACAATTTGGTATTTTGCTTCTCTTCTGTTTCTAATTAATATTGCTTTGTCACAGTGTTGTGAATTATGACATGCGAAATCTGGAGATACCAACAAATGACATTTTAGGTGAACTTGTCAAGTCCGGCATTCGGGTTTTAGTTTATAGGTTAGCCAGCTCTCGGAATTGAGAATCGAATACTTGTTGATTTCCCGAAAACTTACTTGTCTTTCAAACAAACTTATACTTGAACTTTCTTTTTTCTTTTTTTCTTTTTTTTTTTTGGTTAGCGGTGATCAAGATTCTGTTATCCCACTCACTGGAACCAGGAAGGTAATTAATGATCTTGCAAACCGCTTTAAACTGAAGACAACACGGCCATACCGTCCTTGGATTGTGCGAAATCAGGTTAGAAATATTTGTCTACAAAAGCTTCAGCTGCTTTTAATTAATCACTCTTGGTCACATTTCGTCAAGTGATGTTAAGCTGGAGAAATGCGACATACATATGTTTCGACGTTACAAATTGGACCGATTAATATGTGAAATAAATAGACACCTTATAAGTATGATAAGTGTGAGATTGTAATCACTTCTTGATAATATTAATGTTTCATGACACTGCAGGTTGCAGGCTGGACACAAGCCTATGGTGAGTTGCTAACATATGCAACGATAAGAGGAGCTTCTCATGAAGCGCCGTTTACTCAGCCAGAACGATCCCTCCTTCTCTTCACTTCATTACTTCATGGCAACCCATTGCCACCGATTAATGGCACTAAATAGAAATTATGGCTATATGATGCATGGCAATGAATAAAAGCATAGATAGGCAGCTATTCTGATAATTAATAAGTCTTGTGCAGACAAACATATTTTCATTGAATAAAAGATGAGTTCGTTCTTGGTTTTAATAATATTGAAAGAGCAATTGACATTGTCCTCACAATATACTGACTCAATCTAATGAAACACGATTGTTTTCATACGACATTAAAATTTCGATATGTATCTTCTGCACATGATATAATGTGGCAAATTCTTGCCATTTTTTTAATTAATTAAAAAAGAATCTTATTTTAAAAAAAATATACTAATATCTTTTTACAATTCTGAAATAATTTTGTTTAGTGATAGTTTCGCTAAGAAGTAAGAATAAGAATAACTCGATGAGATAATTTCTACTAAAATGTATTATTTTCTATAGAAAAATTAAATATTTATATTGATATCTTCTAAAATTAGTAGCATATGATATAGGCAAATTTTGTTGTGTAATTGAGGTTTTAACAAATTATTCTCAAATCGTCTCGAACAATAGTAAACAAAGAACAGGCTTATGTTGAATACTACACTTCGATTTAGAAACCAAGATTAATACTCCAATGCAATTAGGGATTTCCATCAATAGCATTCATGATGGATAGTGTGATTATGACACAATTGAATACTAACTAATACTACTTATTTATGCATTCTTCAAATTACTCGTGCAAGGTTCCAGAATGTCATCATCACGAAATAGATGGTACTTGAAACATTGATCACAGAGTCATTAATCATAAAAAAATTATCAGTCTTTAGAGAGAAAAAAGAAAAAACCCTATTTAATTGGCTTCAACATATCAAACATTGAAATAATCCCTATAACCAAACTAGAATGAATAAACACACTGTTTAATGAGTTTTTCATTCTCAATGTACCTAAAGACATAGCAATGAGATAACGTATGTACGTGTTAATAAACGACAAAGAACCAATGCATGTGCATGGAAACCTAAGCCTACACCAGCAGCTGGGGACCAGTCTGAACAACAAGACAAAAACACCTCACCACATGCACACAACAGCTCCCATGCACCAGCAGCAGGAAATCAAGAACGGCTAGATAGTGTAGGCTGGCATCCTTATCACATTGTACGGAGTAAATGACAGCTGGTAGGTCTAGATCATTCTATGACTTGTATAAAAAGATGATAATGTAATGGATATAAATCAATGAAAAAAATAATTCAAGTTGTTCTCTAACCCTAGCTAAATTGCTCTACCGCTTTTTGTGTATTTCTGGCTGGTTTCCTTTTATGGTACCAGAGCCATTGATCTGTCTCTTTCACTGAAAAGCTTCTGCCTTTTTCATCTTTTTCTTGCTTTACCTGACTTTTCTTCATGGCTTCATCTTCAGCATTAAATGTCTTGGAGCCCGTGGTCCAACTTCAAACTCGGCTTGTCACTGTCAAGTTAAGTGACAATAATTATCTATTATGGGAGCAGCAAATTTTGACTGCTCTTAGAGGGTATGGCCTAGAGGGTTACATTACAGGAGATGTTATGGCCCCAGAAAAATTTATTGCTGATCCAAATGGTGAAACACCAAGGCTTAATCCAGCTTATCTGAATTGGATCAAACAGGACCAACTTATTGCCTCTTGGCTTTTATCATCCCTCTCTGAAAATCTCCTTGTAACCACTGTTGGATTAAGGAGTGTCAAGCAAATCTGGGATACATTGAAGATCTCCTTTGCCACTCAAAGCTCTGCCAAAGTCATGCAACTCAAACTGCAGCTTCAGACACTCAAAAAGTGAAACCTTTCCATCAGGGACTACTTCAACAAGGTCAAATCTATTTGTGACATGATTTCCATTGTAGTTGAAGGGATAAAGGAAACGGATCAGGTTCTACATCTGTTAACAGGACTTGGATCTGAATATGATCCAGTCATTGTCTCCCTCACCACAATTACCAAGGCATGCTCATTGATGGAGGCCTATGCAGCACTACTTTCTTATGAAAGCAGGATTGAAGGACTTGAGAGCCTTAATCAGACTATGGGATCAGATAATGCTCAGTTTTCTGTAAACTTAGCCACTCAATCTCAAGGAAACGGGAGGAGTTTTGGCAATTCAAGTGCTAGAGGAAGAAATAATCCATCAAGAGGAAGAGGTTCTTATTCAAGAGGAGCTGGAAATAACACTAGAGGCAGAGGAGGAAGGTTTTCCAACAATAGAAGGCCTAAATGTCAAATCTGTGGCTACAACAATCACACTATAGAAAAGTGTTGCTTTATATTTGATATGAATTATTCCTCTACATCCTACAGCAACAACAATCAGTTCAACTCCAATGCTTCTCCTTCTGTTCACATGGCCAGTTTTGGAAATAATGGCTCAGAAAATGGTCAAGACAGCCTTTGGTATCCTGATTTAGGGGCTACAAACCACCTTACTTATGACTTTGGGAATTTGAACATGGCATCAGATTATCAGGGACTTGATAGAGTTCAGACAGCAAATGGAGCAGGTATTAACATTGCCCATATTGGCTCTTCTGTTGTAATATCCCCCTCACAGACTAATCCCTCTACCTTTCTACTGAATAACCTTTTGCACACTCCTGCAATATCCGAAAATTTTATAAGTGTGGCAAAGTTTGCACAAGATAACCAAGTATTTTTTGAGTTTCATCATTTTGTGTGTTTTGTGTAGGACCTAGCAACAAAGGAAGTTCTACTCCAAGGTAACCTTAAGGATGGTCTTTACAGTTTCAACCTTGTTCAACATAATCAAGCCTCTTCCAAGAATAGACAATCCCACAAGTCCATTTTGAAGTTCTCTCCTTCAGTTTTTTTAGCTACAATAAGCAAGGAACTAGACTTAGCCATTTGGCACTCTAGGTTGGGTCACCTTTCTCTTGATGTTGTTAGAAGGGCCCTTAAACATTGTAATATTCCTTTCAATGATAATAAAGCTGATTTCTTATGTTCTACTTGTCATGAGGCTAAAGCTCATAGATTACCCTTTTCTGATAGCATTACTTCTTACAATCATCCTTTTGATCTTATTCGTAGTGATCTCTGGGGTCCAGCTCATGTTGTTTCACATTCTGGTATTAGGTACTATGTGAGTTTCATTGATCATTTCACTAGATTTACCTGGTTCTATCTTTTAAAACAAAAGTCTGACACCAAAACAGCCTTCCTACACTTTAAGGCGCTCATTGAGACTTGGTTTAATTATAAAATCAAAACATTGCAGACTGATGGGGGAGGGGAATTTCTGGCCTTAAGGCCTATCTTTGCTCAAGATGGCATCCAACATAGGGTATCTTGTCCTTATACACCCCAACAAAATGGGCTGGCTGAAAGAGAACACAGACAGATAGTGGAGGTAGGACTTTCTCTCATTTCTCAGTCAAAAATTTCACTCACATATTGGGATGAAGCTATTACAAGTGTTGTTTTTCTCATTAACAGGATACCTGCTAAACTCCTGCACTATAAAAGTCCTTTAGAGGTTCTTACTGGTCACAAGCCTGATTATCATCTTCTGAGAGCTTTTGGCTGTTTGTGTTATCCCCTACTCAGACCATATAATGCTCACAAGCTACAACCAAGAAGTGTTGCTGCAGTTTTTATAGGATATAGCCCTTATCATAAGGGTTACAAAGTGTTATTGCCATCCAAGAAAACCATCATCACTAGACATGTTCTCTTTGAAGAATTTGTTTTTCCATTCCTCAAGAAAGACTCTACACAGCAACCTGTTCCAGATATACCTATACCTGTAGCTCCTCTACTCACTATCCCAATCCCATCTCTTAACACAACTCATACATCCCCTCCTCATACACCACCTCATCACTCTCCTGAAATGAACATATCCCACACTACCTCCACATCCTCATAAACATCATCCTCATCCATTCCAGGGGCACTATTACAATTGATTTGCCAATTGACACTGTTCATACTTCTTTGCCTTGTGTTGCTACTAATGGTTCCAATCAGACTGCAGGTACAGGTTCTAACCAAGTTGCAGGTACACATCAGATGGTTACTAGGTCAAAGGCTGGAATTTACAGACCTAAAGTCCTTCTTGCTTCCAAAACAGAATATACTGAGCCCCATACTGCTCTTGAGGCCTTGCCTATCCCAGCATGGAAAAAGGCTATGCAGGCTGAGTTTCAAGCCTTGATCAAGAACAAAACATGGACACTTGTGCCACTTCCCCCTCACAAAAAATTTATAGGATGTAAATGGGTGTTTAAACTAAAAAGAAATCCAGATGGTGACATCTTAAGGCACAAGGCAAGGCTTGTTGCTAAAGGATATACACAGGATCCAGGTTGGGACTATACAGAGACTTTTAGCTCAGTCATCAAGCCAAGCACAATCAGAGTAGTGCTTTCTCTTGCTCTATCCTTTGGATGGTCCTTTAGACAGATAGATGTGGATAGTTCTTTCCTCAATGGTGACATTGATGCTGAGCTCTACATGGAACAGCCTGCAGGTTTTGAGTTGCTTTCTAATCCTCCTTTGGTGTGTAAACTGAACAAATCACTATATGGTCTCAAACAAGCCTCAAGGGCTTGGTCCAGCAAATTTGGTGTTGTTCTGATCAAGTTAGGTTTCAAGGTTTCTCAGGCCGACACATCTTTATACATTCAGCACTCCAATGACTCCTGTTTGCTTGTTATGGCCTATGTGGATGACATAATCATCACAGGAAGTGACAGCAAGGCAATTGATAAATTAGCGCATCAACTTCAGGCCTACTTTTCAATCAAAGACCTTGGATCCTTGAGTTTCTTTCTTGGGATTCAAGTTTCACAAACCACTGATGGATTGTTCCTAAATCAGAGACAGTATGCTGCTGATATCCTACTTAGGGCTGGTATGAAGGGGTCAAACAATATATCCACTCCTATGGTTTCTCATCCACCCCTATCTAAATATTGTGGTCAACCTTTTCAAGATGGATATCAGTACAGAAAAATTGTAGGAGCCCTTCAGTATCTAACCTTGACTAGGCCTGATATCTCATATGCAGTGAACAAAGTGAGCCAATTTATGCAATGCCCTCTTGATCTACATTGGAAGGCTGTGAAGAGAATTTTAAGGTATATTGCAGGTACAATGGATTATGGATTGAGGTTAACAAAATACAACAGTTTCAGGATCACAGTATTCTCAGATGCTGACTGGGTTGCTGATGTGGATGACAGAAGATCTACTTCTGGCATGTGTGTGTTCCTTGGTGATAATCTCATCTCTTGGAAATCAAAAAAATAGCCCACTGTCTCTAGATCTGGCACAGAAGCAGAGTACAGGAGTTTGGCTTTAGCTACCTGTGAAATCATGTGGCTGCATTCCCTCTTTAAGGAGCTGAAGGTACAACTGAGCAAACCTAGTACTGTTTGGGTAGACAACAAAGGAGCCATAGCTCTTGCATCAAACCCTGTACATCATTCTAGGGCCAAGCACTTAGAGCTGGACCTACAATTTATCTGAGAGAAGGTGATGAACAAGGTGATTACTGTGAGGCATGTCCCAGCTATTGATCAAAGAGCAGACATTTTCACTAAACCTTTGTCTGGACAATTCTATGCAAGGATGAGGAATAAGCTGTTCATTAATTCTGGAGAATGCATAGAATTGAGGGGGCATAATAAACGACAAAGAACCAATGCATGTGCATGGAAACCTAAGCCTACACCAGCAGCTGGGGACCAGCCTGAACACAAGACAAAAACACCTCACCACATGCACACAACAGCTCCCATGCACCAGCAGCAGGAAATCAAGAGAGCAACGGCTAGATAGTGTAGGCTGGCATCCTTATCACATTGTACGGAGTAAATGACAGCTGGTAGGTCTAGATCATTCTATGACTTGTATAAAAAGACGCTAATGTAATGGATAGAAATCAATGAAAAAAATAATTCAAGTTATTCTCTAATCCTAGCTAAAATGCACTGCCACTTTTTGTGTATTTCTAACTGGTTTCCTTTTACGTGTGTATAACAAACTAGCTTCAAAATGTACCATCTGTATTGACATGATAGTATCATACACACAACTTTAAATAATTAATTCTAAAACTCTTCATATATAGTTTTACAGGTAATATACACCCCTCGAATAATTTGTCACGTGAGATTAAGTCATCATTAAGCAAAAACTCAGATCACGCGCACAAAGACACTCGCAGACTTAATAAATAAATAAATAAATAAATAAATAAGTAAAATTAGAGCACTAATATCTATAACAAATGGATGTAGAATCTGTTGGAAGTTGAAGAGTATAAGCTAGATTGCTTAAATAAATAAATGGATGTGACTTTTGATATGATGTTCATTCATGCACATAAATGTGTCCTTTTATATTGTGGCTTTTCATATTATGGAATTAGTTGTGTCCTTTTATTTTATATGGTTTAATCTTATAAATAGTCATATCGTTTTTTATTTCTATGTGAGTTTTGTATAAGATTTACAACAAGAAAAATAAGAGTATTCATATATTTTTTCGATGCAATTTATATTTTGAGCCCACATTTTCCAACAAAGTGGTATAAGAGCAAGGTTCGATTCTCTACAAAGACGATGGCCGCAAGTGGAGCATTGCCATTTCTGAAGCTCTCGAAAGATAACTTCAATCGATGGAGCATTCAAATGAAGACATATCTTGGTGGGAAAGATGTTTGGGAAACCATTGAAAGAGAATATGATTTTTCATGGAAGAAAAGCGAGTTGTTGAAAAGATACTTCGATCTCTTGTGTGAAATTTTAACTATATTGTAATAGCCATTGAAGAGTCGAATGATGTCGAGACTCTTAACTTGAATGATTTGCTCGGAAAATTACAAGTGCATGAGAAAAACTAAAAAGACGAAATAGAGAACCGGAAGTCGAGCAATCTCTTCAAGCAATGACGATCAATTCCGACCAACATAAATCCAATAGTTTTGGATATTGCGGTCATGGAAGAGGCCGCGGTAGAGGTCGTGGTCATAGACAAGGATGCGTTCGCATCCGTAAACAAGGTCAAGAAGAAATGGGAGATGCTTGTAGAAGAAGATAGTAGGGAAAAGGATAAAGAGAGAAAAGAATCAGAATGTAGAGATTATTTACCAAAAGCTGGTTTCTCCTCCTTCATTCCTCCTCTAAATAGGGAATTTATTTACAAAAATGGTACCACTTTCAATTTTCAGCATGTTGACTAACTCCCAATTGTCCCCAATTCCCCATTTGAATTTCACTCTCAATTTTCAATTAGGTTTGTTTCGTTTTCTTCTCCTTCTTGCAAATTCTCGGTCTAGTTCACAACAATACCCCCCACCCCCACCCCCGAATTTGAGATCCTTGTCCTCGAGGATCAAAAGAAGGAAACCTACGGAGAATGTAGCTGAGATCTTCCCATTGGCAGTCGGTGGCTCAACCTCATCCTACGGAACTAGTACCTGCGGGATTAGTTCACCTCGGCGGTGGATTTCACAGGAAGCGAGCATGGCATAAGGTTGGATCTTGAAGTTCCCTTCGGAGTCAGCCGAGTGTGGCTCTGTGAATATTGGAGTACCAGGCCACACCTTTCCTTTAAGCAAGGAGACATGGAACACCGGGTGGACCTTGGAGATTTTAGGTAATTTCAGCCGATAGGCTACCTTCCCTACTCTCTCAATTACAGCATAGGGAACGTAATACCTTGATGATAACTTGATATTCTTCCTCACCACTATTGGTTTTTTCCTAAATGGTTGTGGCTTAAGAAAAACTAAGTCTCCAACTTCAAAAGAACCTTCTTTTCTGTTGCTATCTGCATATGCCTTCATGTGTTATTGTGCCTGTAGCAGGTTTTCTTTTATCAGTTTTGTCATATGCTGCCTTTCTTGCATGATTGTTTGTACCTCCTTGTTATCTGTGTCTAGGTATGGTCTCAAATTGTATAGTGGGGGTGGGTAGCCGTAAAGGGCCTGGAAGGGGGTTAGCTTCAATCCAATGTGAGATTTTATGTTGTACCATAACTCAGCCAAAGGAATCCATGTTGACCACTATTAGGGTTCTTGTGGACCATGTACCTTAAATAGTTTTCTAAGCTTTGGTTCAATATCTCACTCTGTCCATCAGATTGGGGATGGTAAGCTAAGGTCATATCCAAGCTCATCCCCATTAATTTAAATAACTCTTGCCAAAAATCACTAGTGAAGATCTTGTCTCTGTCAGTTACCATGCTAATTGGCATCCCATGGAGCTTGTAAATTGTATCCAGAAAAATGTGAGCTACATCAGCAGCTATGTAGGGGTGGGATAGGTAATAAAATGGGCATATTTAGTGAATCTGTCAATAACCACCAATATCACATTTTTTCCATAAAATTTAGGCAATCCTTAAATGAAGTCCATGGTTAGATGAGCTTGCTCAGGGACAGGTAAGGGTTGCAATAGCCCTGGGTAGGCCCCACAATCAGGTTTATTCATTTTACACACATCACATTCATTCACTGCCTTTATCACATCTCCTTTCATCTTAGTCCAATAGAACACCCCTTTTAGCCTCATGTAGGTGCCATCTATCCCTGAGCGTCCCCTATAAGCTGAAGAATGCATGGTTTTAAGAATTGTCTGCCTTAACCCTGTGTCTTCCCAAGCTGTTTTTATACATTAATATCCATCCTTCAGGACAAAGTGGGTATAGGACTGGGGGTTGATGGTGTTGGCACCACCTGTTGTACCAAGTTGGACATATAGGTGTCTCCCTTATAACTTTGCACCACCTGTTGTACCAAGTTGGGGTCACGGTGGTGATGGCTTCACAACTGGCTTCAGGTGAATGGCTTCTTGACAAAGCATCAACAAACATATTATCACTCCCCTTCTTGTACTCAATCACATAATACAACCCTAGGAGTTTAGTTATCCACTTCTGTTGGTAGGGGTCATCACTTTTTGATCTAGCAGGTGTCTGAGTGCTTGTTGGTCAGTTTTTATAATAAATTTACTACCCTATAAGTAGTGCTTCCATTTTTTTATTGCCATTAATACAGCTAAAAAATTCCTTTCATAAATGGAAAGAGCTTGATTTCTAGGTCACAAGGTCTTACTCATGTATGATATGGGCCTTCCTTCTTGCATCAGTACTGCTCCAACTCCATTACCACTGACATCAGTTTACAGGGTAAAAGTTTTCTTAAAATATGGCAATGCTAGGACTGGTGTGTTAACCATTGCTTCTTTCAACTTGCTGAAAGCTAATTGCTCCTGCTCACCCCACCTAAATTTTCCATTCTTAAACAACTCAGTTAATGTCCTACTCAGTACCCCATACCCCTTCACAAACTTCCTGTAGTAACTAGTTAAGCCCAAAAATCCCCTTAGCAGCTTAACATTGTTGGGCTTGGGCCACTGAATCATGATACTAATTTTGTCTAGATCAGTTGATACCCCTTGGTGGGAGATTTTATGGCCCAGATGTTCTATCTCTAGCCTCCTAGAATTAAATTTTCTCCTCTTGGCATATAACTGGCGTTCTCTTAGATTCTGTAATACATGTTCTAAATGTTCCCTGTGTTCCTCTAAGCTCTGGCTATAAACTAGGATGTCATCAAAGAAAACTAGTACTGATTTCCTTAGGTAGTTCCTGAAAATCTGGTTCATCAAAAAAATGGAAGGTAACAGGTGCATTGCACAACCCAAAAGGCATTACCAAGAACTCATAGTGACCATTATGAGTCTTAAAAGCAGTAAGGAACCTGTGTTCTGGTTTCATAAGTATCTGAAAATACCCTGGCCTCAAATCAATCTTAGAAAAGTATTCGGCCCCATGTTTCTCATCTAACAACTCATCTATTACAGGTATAGGGTAGTCATGTTTAATGGTCAACTGGTTTAGATACCTGTAATCAACAAACATCGTCTAGGTAGAACCCTTCTACTTGATCAGAATAACAGGAGATGCAAATGGGCTCTTGCTATTCTGAATCAGCCCTAATTCCAACATTTCCTTCACAATCCTTTATATCTCATCCTTGTGCTCATAAGTTGTTCTGTAGGGGTATTGGTGTTTAGGAGAGCTGGCAGGATTCAATAGAATTTGGTGCTCAATCTCCCTGTTAGGTGGTAACCCCTTAGGTTCTTCAAACACATCCTGGAACTTTTCAATTAAATCTTGCAGCAATGGATTTTCCTCCTGGTCAGGATTATGTAAGTTGATTCAGTATAACTCTTGTACTTCATTAACTGTGGTCTCATGCATCAATTTGTACAATGTTGGCCATGTTATTATTTTGAGTTCAGTCTGTGCAGTAAAAGCCTGCAGTTTAACCCTTATGTTCCCTATATTAACTATAATTGTCATCTTATCATTGTCCAATTCAGTATGAGTGCATGATTTGAACCAATATCCTCCTAAGATCAAATCATATCCCTCATGCTTCAACAACCTGAGTGGATAATTGAATTTCTGGCCTTGCATATCCCATTGGAACCCCTCTGCCTTGTGAGAACTAACTATCTTCTGAATATTAGCCACCTTGATTAGCAATAGTTTGACTACTTCTAACCTGCACCCTAGCTTTGTTACAGTGCTTTCTTTCATACAACTCAAGGTGCTACTTGAGTCAATAAGAATGTGAAGCTGATGTTCCCCATAATAGCCCATCATTCTCATCGTAGTGACTCCTGTCTCCCCTGAGATGGTGTTCAAGGTCATTTGTATCTCTTCCAGGTCTGCCTTATGCTCCTCTGATTGCACCTGACTGTCATGATATTGTGAAAAGGTCATTTCCTCCTCCTCTGTCATTATCATATATGATTTGTACGTTTTTTACGTGTTTTTGTTACTTTTTTGTGTCGTGATCGCATGTGTTTCGCTTGTATAGTTTGGGTGTTAGAAGTCGATTAGGCTTATTTTGTTAGTTTTAGGTTTTGTAGCGTTTGCGTGGTTTCTGTTACATTTTTCGTTTATTTTCACTTGTTTTATATTTTTGGCTGTAGAATGACCAAAGCGGGACCCGCACGCTTATGGCATTCTAATAGACTCGATATGTAACAGACAAGTGAAAATATGCAAGGGAACACAGCGCGGACAAGAGACGACGACCGGCAGACGTTTTGGAGTGGAAAATAAGAAAACCGAGCCGGAAGCAGCGGGAATCGACTGCAAGGGCAGTCGATCGACTCAAAGCAGTCCGAATCGACTGCTCGACAGAGGCTGGGAAGCTTGAACAGCAAGGCAGCCGATCGACTGCCTCGCAGGGAATTTTGGCCTATTTTGACGATTTTGCCCCTGCGACTATATATATATATATGTCCCAGCCTTTTCTCCACCAACCTTATCTCTTCCTTGGCTGATTTTGAGCTTTTTCAATCTCCTCCAAGGCCTTGTCACTATTCCATTGCTTTTAAAACTTTGAAACCCTAGCATAACCCATAGAATAGTGTAGTTAGGTTTAGATTTTCATAGCTAGTTGTTGGAGAAGGTGGCATTCTCACCGATTGCTTTCTTAGAGTAGATTAGTATACTTGAGATTAACTAAAAACACCAATTGCCGATAACATCTATCCTCGAGAGACAGGACTCGAAGAATAACTTACCGCTCTACAATCGAATTCGTACTATTGCGGAGACGATTTCTAAACTAGAGTGTTGAGAAATATTCGATATAGTTAAACTTATTCTTACACCTGTGCCATAGGTAAATTGCTCATCACAGTTATAATATAGCCCTTTCTCCCTCCTGACAGCCATATTAGTAGCAGTTAGTAGTTTGATTAGTCCCCTGCTGTTTTGGTGTTGTGATGTTCTGGTAATAGAAGATTGAGGTGCTTCATTCCTCTTGGGTGAAAGGTAAGCACCTTAGTTTAGCCTGGAAGAACCCTTAATTTTCCTAGTGATAGCCTCTAAGTTTAACAGTTGTTTCCTGACCAATTCAATGGTCTGCTGTAATGTGCGTGGGTTGAACATAGTTATGAAGGACTGTAATTCTTCATTCAACCCACTTACAAAGCTGAAACAAAATATTCCTCAGAAAATTGCTCATGGTTTCTCATCATCATACAGGACTTGAGTTCCTCAAATCTCTCAACATATTCCTCATAGTTGCCTTGAAACCTCAGCTTATTGAATTCTGCAGTGATCTTGGACTCCTTTAATTCCTCAAATATGGCAGATACTAGCTCTTTGAATTAGTTCCAAGAAATATTACCTATCTCAGTGCACCAGTTTTGATACCATAGAGCTGCCTTTCCCTCTAGGTGCATAGCAGCCAAAACCACCCTCTGTGGGTCTGGAATGTTGGGTATTAACTTAAAATAGATTTTATATCTCAAGATCAATGCTCTTGCATTGTTGCCATCAAAATGGGGAAAATCAATTTTAGGGATAGGACTAACCACCTGTGATACCATATTTTCTCCTTGTTCTGTGCCTGGGTGGATGCTGGTTTCTGTAATTATTTCCTTCAAGTGAAGGGTATGGAGGTGGCTCACCCAAGATCGATTCTTCTGCATTGCTCCTTCTTGGTTCCCTGTTTTGCAGCTGGATCTGGATTGCCGAACGGATGCTTGCCAGCTGGTCGTATCTTCCATTTAGCCCAAAAAATTGCTCTTTAATTTCGGATTTGATTCCTATAATTCAGTGTTTGTGCTGGTCATTTTCTCTTGTAACTTTATCTCTATCAGCTCTCGTTTCCTTGTCTCCATTTGAAGTGTTTGGTCTATTTTCTTTTGTGCATCTTGTAAATCTTTGAGACGTGTAACCTCAGCCATGCCCAGAATTTGGCTCTGATACTAGATGTTGTGTTTACTAATTTCTGTAAATGATTTTATGTAAAGAAATGAGAAATGCTTGTAGAAGGGGATAACAGAGAAAAGGATAAAGAGAGAAGAGAATTAGAATGCAGAGAATATTTTCCCAAAAGCCGGTTTCTTCCCCTTCATTCCTCCTCTAAATAGGGAATTTGTTTATAAAAATGGGACCATTTTCATAACAACCCAGAATATCTCAGTGGCCACCATAAAAGACAAGCAACTTATTTAATGGAATAATAATAAAATTAAATCACAAAGTTGGCCCTCCTGCTCATCCTTCGCCCACCTGTCCAGCGCCCACCTTGCCACCTTGCCTTCCTTCTGGCCACGTGTCACTCTCCTACTGGTCCATTGGTTCTCAGCATGTTGACTAACTGCCAGTTGTCCCCAATTTCCCATTTGAATTTGACTCTCAATTTCCCAATTAGGGTTTGTCCCGTTTTCTTCTCCTTCTTGCGAATTTCTGGTCTGGTGCACAACAGTATAATACCCGTATGTTACATGGGATTTATGAAAAGATAAATATAAAAAATATTTATAACCATTATAGAGTTTCTAATATAAAAAATAAGAAAAATTCAAAAGATATCGTAATCTCAGCTCGTGTCTTCTATAAATGGATAGTTACTATTTATTAACTATTATTTTTATTGTTAAGTAATTTTTTATTTTAATATTTATATTAGATTCGTTAATAATTTCATATTTATATACGTAAATAAATTCAAAACTTGTTACATGCTCAAACCGTATCTAATTTGTATTAATAAATTATTATTAAATATTTTAATATTTTAATATTGAGTTAGATTCTATAATAATTCTTAGTTACATACGTAAAGAAATTCAAAAGATGTTATATTCTCAACCCGTGTTGTATTGTACTGGTGTCTAATTAATATTTATTAATTATTATTACATAAATTTGTATTTTTATATTTGGATTGAATTCTTTAATAATATTTAATTATATACTTAGATTATTGAAGTAACTTGTAATTTAATTATAGTATATATATTAACTTTTATTCTCAATACAACGTATTTAGATTATTAGTAAATAATTAAGTTTTTTTCAATTAATATTATCTTATAAGTAATTTTTTTTAATTAAGATAAGTATTTGAGTTTTTTTAAGAGAAAAATATTTTTTACCTCCTGAACTATGACCATTTTGACACTTTGCCTCCTAAACTTTTTTTTCGTGCAAAGTACCTCCTAAACTGTCCGAATTTTTCACTTAACCTCCTGAAATCCCATTTTTGGTGGAAATTCTAGCCGCATCTCACTCGTGTGACATGCACGCACGCTAACATATAAGGTGTAAAATTGACTTTTCATCCCCTCCTCATGACTCCTGCTCAAAACAATTGTACGTGAGCACTCGTGTGACCTGTTAAGATAATGTTCACATTAATATATGTATACACGTAGGATTTTGAACCTATGTAGTGCTCACGTGCCATTATTTTGAGCGGGAGTCATGTGTAGGAGATGGAAAGTCAATTTTACCCCTTATATGTTAGCATGCATGTCACACGAGTGAGATCCGAATAGAATTTCCACCAAAAATTGGAGTTCAGGAGGCTAAGTGCAAAACTCGCACAGTTCAGGAGGTAATTTGCATGAAAAAAAAGTTTAGGAGGCAAAGTGTCAAAATGGTCATAGTTCAAGAGGTAAAAAATATTTTTCTCTTTTTTTAATAATATATAACATTTTATATATTTATATTAGAAGAATAAAATAAAATATTGAATTAGATAAAATATAATCAAAAAAAATATTAAATTAGGAAAATAAAAAATTGAGAAGATTAATTTAGACAATATATAATAAAAGGAAATATAATAAATTAGGTAGATATTAGAATCTTATACTTAGTAAGTCTCCAAGCCTCCAAAATTCACCAAGTAAGCATCCGAACTACTAGAAATTTACACATCAGCCCGAAACTTCCTAAGCAGGATAAAAAAAAAAATCGTTTAGTATATATATATAAACTAGAGTGTAAATATTATGGAGGTGTTTTTTTAAAACCCCACATCATCGACATATTTTATAAATGATTTAGTAGAATATTTTTTTTCATCTATAAACTTATGCAATTAATTAGTTAATGTGTTCTGCATATTGGATGTGGTACTATTCTATGTTTTTCCCGAAAGTGTGCCAAATCTGTGCGGAGCTGAGCAAAGCATAATATTGCTGGTGCGATTCGTGAACTTTCCCAATCCAAGACTCTGGGGAGGCAAAGACAAAAGTATGGTCGAGATTTTCTTTCACCCCAAAACAACAGCTGACAAGAGGGAAATTCCTGATTTGCGGACATGGAGTGACAGAAGTTTTGAGAATTCATGAGAAGATCAGTCTCATGAAAACCTTATATTCCGTGTGGATAATTTTTAGTCTATTTTCATTGTTATTTAACAGAAGTATTTACAAATAATGTAGTATATTTTTTCATATATAAATTATTGCGACTAATTATTTAATTTTTTATTCGATGATTATTAATTTCTAGGCTCTTTTTATTGTTATTTAATGGCATTAACTAACTATGTGTACTTTATCGAGCTAAAATCTTTTCTATATATTATTGCGAAATTCTCTTAATTTATGTGTCATCTTCTCATTTTCGTTTGAGAAATAAAAAAAATTGGTGCTTATGTGTGATCTGAGACTAACATCTACCTAATTTAATATTCATTTCATCATATTTTCCCTAATTTAATTATTTCTTTTTGTTATATTTTGTTTAAGTTAAAAAAATTCAAATTCTCCGTTTATTCTCCTAATATAAGAATATAAATAAGTCATATATAATTTAAAAAATATCTAAATTAGTATTCAGAGGAAAATTATATATGAAATTATGTTAATTACAAAAATAAATCTTAATTATGAAAATAATTAAATAAGTTGCATTTATAATAAAAGTCAAAATAGTTTTATTTTAAGAATTTCAAATATTATATATAAGTAAATTGTGAATTTTTTGTAATAATTTGTAACTAATTATTATTAACGAACTCCATCTAAAATTAAAAAATATATAATTATATAATAATAATAATAATTCAAAAATATTGATTAGACACTGGTACAATACGACAAAGGTTGAGAGTCCGCCAACTTTTAATTTTTTCTAAGTATGTAAATAAAACTATTAACGAATATAATCTAAATATTAAAATATAAAATTATTTAATAATAATTCATGAATAGAGATTAGACATTGGTTAAGAACATGGCATCTTTTAGATTTTTCTAAGTATGTAAATAATACTATTAATGGATTATTTAATCTAAACATTAACATATAAGTTTATTTAATAATAAAAATATTTAATAAATAGTGATTAGACGTGCACAAGGTACGAGTTGTGAACACATCTTTGAATTTCTAAGACCTGCATTTATTATAAATTTTTTATATTTATTTTTCAATAAATCTAATATAACACACGAGTATTAAACTAGTTTAATCATTAACGATACAATAACTTTTACTGATATTATTTTTCTTATTAATTATTCATTTATTATTATTATTATTTGGAAAGTTAAGGTTATTGAAGTTGAATTAATTTTTAACTTATATTATAGGAAATGACTATGATGTTTATTAATTTACTCCATTATTTATTCTCTTAATTAATTAATTATTACTCTCTCCGTCCCACAAGATAGCCCACTTTTCCATTTTTGTCCGTCCAAAGATAGTCCAATTACCATATTTAACATATCACTAATTTTTCATTTTCACACATATTCTTAATTAATATTTTTGAAATACTAGTTTTCTACCTTGTAAATTGAAAATTGATGATTACAATGCAAAATCTTACTATTTCAATAACAAATATACTAATTTCAATACTAATTTGTATGAGTATTAATTGACAATAATAAATTCAAGAAAAATATAAATAAAAAAATATTATTTAAATTAATATTTTAACTATATAAATTATAAATTTTTTAATTTGTATTAAACCAACCGTAGAATTATTAAATTGAGACATGGAGAGTATAATTAAGTAAATAATAATATAATCACGACACTGTAGACTCCATCGGTATGAAAAGAAGTGAGCCTCTCCTAGGCCCCACAAATTCAACAACCGACGAAACTCTCATAAAAAAAAAAAAAAAATTGATCCGTTAGTTGACATTATTATCCAAAATTAGTCCCAAGAGGATCCTTTAGGGAATTATATGTACCTTGAGGACAAACCACTAGGGGCTTATTTGACCCTTGTTTCCAATTAAGCCAAAATTCCACCAACAGCTTGCCGCGTTTATAATGATTCGTACGACTAAAACTATGACTTACAAATGTTGAATTGAAATTGTATCGCAAGCATTAATTAAACATACGTGTAAATGATATTAATATTTTATAAAAAAAATTTCAATACATCAATATTAATATTATATATATGATAATTTGTTATTTTATTTTTAGAAAAAATAAAGAGAGAAATAACATAATTGGATGATATATTTAAAATTAATTGTAGACATTGTCAAGAGCAATGTCTAAAATTTGACATTACTCTTGACAATGTTAAACATTTAATGTGCCACATAATTATTTTTATGACATGTGTCAGTTTTTTGACTTTCAATATTGATCCATCGGAGATGCTCTAAGTGTCATTGTGGTTTTATTTGAAACGTGTCCATAATTGCACCGCCTCTTTACTATTTATGGGATATAAAAATTCCTTTTTTATTTCATTTATTAAGTGAATACTTAGCTAAATGTAGGCCTAAATTGGTCAAAGATGAGATCAAATTTGTACTTTTGCATTCAACTTTACATCATTTTTTTAATGTAATTGAATTAAAAGAGAATGATAGGCACCATTCATTTTCCATGGTAAAATCCTGATTTCAAATTATTCTTTTGATGAAACCGCGTAACAATCTAGTTTGAAATTATAAAACCGCAAGGGATTGTGTTTTTAGTGTTTGCTTTTAATTCTCTCTCTCACACACACACAATCGTCATCACCACGTGAAATCATTTTTTTAGTGAAATCACACACATGACAATTTGATTTGAAATTTGGTTATAAAATGGCGCCAAAACCACTCATAACTGTGATCAACCTCCTTTGATATTTCTTGCATGCCTCTTTAATTCTCCCTCTCTCGCACACACAACCAAACACATACAATGGCATCTCAGACATGGTCAATAATCCTGGTAATAATCTGTGCTTTACAGATATCTGTAGTGACAAAAGTCAAATCCTACTATGGAGCTGATAAAATATCAAGCTTACCTGGACAGCCAAAGGTCAGTTTTCAGCAGTATTCAGGTTACATCACCGTTGATGAAAAACAAAAAAGATCGTATTTTTACTACTTTGTGGAGGCAGAAAATGACCCTGCTTCAAAACCCCTTGTTCTTTGGTTAAACGGAGGTACATCAAAGGATTTATTTTTATTATTATTATTATTATTATTATTATTATCATTATTATTTTGTGTCACATTCTCCAAACTAACAACCGGATAAAGTTTCATCCATTAAAATTCTTTTATGGGATTTTAAATATATATGAGAAATTAAATAATTTTAAAAAATGGCAGGACCTGGTTGCTCATCTCTTGGAACTGGGGCTTTTGGTGAGCATGGCCCTTTTCGTCCAAGTGGGGATGGTAATTTGGTTATAAATAACTATAGCTGGAATAGAGGTAACTCATAATTAGACTCAAACCACGTACAAATCCGCATGCAAAAGCGATTTTAACACTAGCTCAATTTTTTGAAAAGGAATAATTTTCTTGATTATATATGTAATACGAGTTTACTAGCTCAATTATGAAAAAAGAACAAATACATAAATTTATTATACAGAGGCAAACATGATATACTTGGAATCACCTGCTGGAGTTGGTTTCTCTTATTCTCTCGACAAATCTTTCTACGAATCTGTGAACGACGAAATGACAGGTGTGAGCGTAAGATATTTATTTTGCAATTTAATGTAATAGAGAATTATAGAAATCATGCAATCTAAATATGTTTTGCTTATGGGTTTGCTGTGGTTTTAGCTAGCGACAACTTTATTTTCCTCGAGAACTGGTTTAAAAAATTCCCAGAATTTAAGAAGAACGAGTTATACATCACAGGAGAAAGTTATGCAGGTATATATGATTTTTCTTCTTGCTGAGAAAAAAAAATAATTAGTATTATTTTGTTATAGCATTAAAATTGTTAAAAGATTAATATTAATTGAAGAAATCATTTGTTTTTTAACAGGGCATTATGTTCCACAACTAGCCAATCTCATTATTCAATCTAAACCAAAGTTCATGAATCTCACAGGAATTGCAGTGAGTGTGACAATAAGTAAATAAATAAATTAGGATTTTTGATATATTATATATTTTTGTGATGGCATGCATGCATCAGATTGGAAATCCTCTTCTGGAATACAATACGGATTTCAACTCAGTATCGGAGTATATGTGGTCTCATGGACTAATATCCGACTCCACATTTCACCAACTCACTACCGTCTGCAACTACTCCGAAATCAGACGGCAATACCTGATAAACGGAAAACTAACACGGGGCTGCTCTGGGGTGTATAATCAACTCTTGTTGGAGAAAAGCGATTTCGTCAGTTACTATGATGTCACTCTCGATGTTTGTTTGCCGTCTGTTTCGCAGCAATCTCAGGTTCTAATAAATCAAATGGTGAGTTTAAGTCACATTTCCACTTAATTCGCTTTTGGATGGTTTTGAGACCTCGTTGGATATTAATTATATTTGTTTATAGCTAAATGAACCGAAGATAGATGTATGCGTTGAGGATGAAACGGACGTGTACTTAAACAGAAAAGACGTGCAGAAGGCTCTTCATGCTCGTCTTGTTGGAGTTAAGGAATGGTCCATGTGCAGCGAGTAATGTTCATAATCACTCATTGTAGAAATTGCATTCTGAAAAATGCAAATACAATTTTCCTTTTTTTATTATTTAGCTGAATTTAATTAGAGACAAAAGAAAAATGAGTAGACAAGTTTAAGAACAACATGGTGTTATAGTCATATGCTTTCTTGTGCTTTTGACTTTACCTTGGCTAACTTATACCACCTCTGGGCCGTATTATTTTTCTTTGTTACAGTGATGTGATATATGACACGCGAAGTCAGCAGATATCGACAAGTGACATTTTAGGTGAACTTGTCAAGTCCGGCATTCGGGTTTTAGTTTACAGGTTAGCCAGCTCTCGAAATTGGGATCCGAATACTTGTTGATTTCTTGAAATCTTATTTATCTTTCAGACAAACTTATACTCTAGCTTTT